>CM038670.1:746875391-747280391 GCA_021605145.1 Aegilops bicornis | reverse complement strand
TATTCTTTCTTTATTCTTTCTTTATTCTTCTTCTTTATTCTTATTATTGTTATTCTTTATTCTTTGTTATTCTTTGTTATTCTTTGTTATTCTTGTTGTTATTTATTGTTGTTGTTGTTGTTGTTGTTGTTGTTGTTGTTGTTGTTATTTATTGTTGTTGTTGTTGTTATTTGTTATTCTTTGTTATTCTTTATTCTTTCTTTATTCTTTCTTTATTCTTTATTATTCTTTGTTATTCTTTATTCTTTCTTTATTCTTTCTTATTCTATTCTTTATTGTTATTTATTTATTGTTATTATTTGTTATTGTTGTTGTTGTTGTTTATTTGTTATTGTTATTCTTTGTTATTCTTTATTTATTCTTGTTATTCTTTGTTATTCTTTATTCTTCTTTGTTGTTATTATTGTTATTGTTATTCTTTATTGTTGTTGTTATTTATTGTTATTGTTGTTGTTATTATTGTTGTTGTTGTTGTTATTTATTGTTGTTGTTGTTATTCTTTATTCTTGTTCTATTGTTGTTATTGTTATTTGTTGTTATTATTTGTTGTTGTTGTTGTTGTTGTTGTTATTGTTGTTATTTATTGTTGTTATTCTTCTTTATTTATTTATTTATTCTTTGTTATTCTTTATTCTTTGTTATTCTTTATTATTCTTTATTCTTTCTTATTCTTCTTTATTCTTTATTCTTCTTTATTCTTCTTTATTCTTCTTTATTATTCTTTATTCTTCTTTATTCTTCTTTATTCTTTCTTTATTCTTCTTTATTCTTCCATTCTTCTTTATTCTTTATTATTCTTTATTATTCTTTGTTATTCTTTATTCTTCTTTATTCTTATTATTGTTGTTGTTGTTGTTGTTGTTGTTGTTATTCTTGTTATTCTTTATTCTTTGTTGTTGTTGTTGTTATTTATTGTTGTTGTTGTTGTTGTTGTTGTTGTTGTTGTTGTTGTTGTTGTTGTTGTTGTTGTTGTTGTTGTTATTTATTTGTTGTTGTTGTTCTTGTTGTTGTTATTTGTTCTTTATTGTTATTGTTGTTGTTGTTGTTATTTATTTGTTATTCTTTGTTATTCTTTATTGTTGTTATTCTTTCTTATTGTTGTTGTTATTGTTATTTGTTCTTTGAATTATTCTTTGTTGTTATTTATTGTTGTTATTGTTGTTTGTTATTTATTGTTATTGTTATTGTTGTTATTGTTGTTATTGTTATTTATTCTTTGTTATTCTTTATTATTGTTATTCTTCTTATTTATTGTTGTTGTTATTATTCTTGTTATTCTTTATTGTTGTTATTCTTCTTGTTATTATTGTTATTCTTTATTATTCTTTGTTATTCTTTATTCTTTGTTATTCTTTATTATTCTTTATTCTTCTTTATTCTTCTTTATTTATTTATTATTATTGTTATTATTCTTTATTGTTGTTATTTATTGTTATTTATTTGTTGTTGTTATTGTTATTTGTTGTTGTTGTTGTTATTCTTTATTCTTTATTTATTCTTTATTATTGTTATTTATTTGTTATTCTTTGTTGTTATTGTTATTTATTTGTTATTTGTTGTTATTTATTGTTGTTGTTGTTATTCTTGTTATTCTTTATGTTGTTTATTTATTCTTTCTTTGTTGTTGTTGTTGTTGTTATTCTTTGTTATTCTTGTTATTTGTTATTCTTCTTTATTGTTATTGTTATTCTGTATTCTTCTTTATTCTTCTTTATTCTTCTTTATTCTTCTTTATTCTTCTTTATTCTTCTTTATTCTTCTTTATTATTCTTTATTCTTCTTTGTTATTCTTTGTTATTCTTTATTCTTCTTTATTCTTTCTTTATTGTTATTCTTTATTCTTCTTTATTCTACTCTTTATTGTTATTATTATTATTGTTATTTATTTATTTATTGTTATTGTTGTTATTTGTTGTTGTTATTGTTGTTGTTATTTATTCTTTGTTATTCTTTATTCTTTCTTATTCTTCTTTATTCTTTATTCTTCTTTATTCTTCTTTATTATTCTTTATTATTATTCTTTTGTTATTGTTATTTGTTGTTATTGTTATTCTTTGTTATTCTTTATTCTTTGTTGTTATTTATTTATATTCTTTGTTATTCTTTGTTATTCTTTATTCTTTATTATTTATTGTTATTGTTGTTATTTATTCTTTATTCTTGTTTATTTATTTGTTATTGTTATTGTTATTCTTTATTCTTTATTATTTCTTGTTATTCTTTATTCTTTTATTCTTTATTGTTATTTGTTGTTGTTGTTGTTATTGTTATTTATTTGTTGTTGTTGTTATTTATTGTTATTGTTGTTGTTATTCTTGTTATTCTTTGTTATTCTTTATTGTTTGTTATTCTTTGTTCTTCTTTATTTATTCTTTGTTATTCTTTATTCTTTGTTGTTATTGTTATTTATTCTTGTTATTTTTCTTTGTTATTGTTGTTATTCTTTATTATTCTTTATTCTTTGTTATTCTTTATTATTCTTTATTCTTTCTTTATTCTTCTTATTCTTCTATTCTTCTTTATTCTTCTTTATTCTTTATTATTTATTCTTCTTTATTCTTCTTTATTCTTCTTATTCTTCTTTATTCTTCTTTATTCTTCTTTATTCTTCTTTATTCTTTGTTATTCTTGTTATTCTTTGTTATTCTTTATTCTTTCTTTTATTCTTATTATTTATTATTGTTATTGTTATTGTTATTTATTCTTGTTATTCTTTATTCTTTGTTATTTATTATTGTTGTTATTGTTATTGTTATTTATTGTTATTGTTGTTGTTATTTATTGTTATTGTTATTTATTTATTTATTGTTGTTGTTATTCTTGTTATTCTTTATTCTTTATTATTGTTATTGTTGTTATTGTTATTTATTTATTGTTATTGTTATTCTTGTTGTTTGTTATTTGTTATTTATTCTTCTTTGTTATTTATTTGTTGTTATTTATTCTTATTATTCTTTGTTATTATTGTTATTGTTGTTATTATTATTGTTGTTATTGTTGTTGTTGTTATTGTTATTATTTATTTGTTATTGTTATTCTTTTATTTATTCTTTGTTATTGTTATTCTTCTTATTTATTGTTATTTGTTATTGTTATTCTTTGTTATTCTTTGTTATTTGTTATTCTTCTTATTGTTATTATTCTTTGTTATTCTTTATTTATTCTTGTTATTCTTTATTCTTTGTTATTCTTTATTCTTTCCTTTATTCTTTATTGTTGTTATTATTATTATTGTTGTTATTTATTTATTCTTGTTGTTATTGTTATTTATTTATTGTTATTTATTTATTTATTTATTTATTTATTGTTGTTATTTATTCTTTATTCTTTAGTATTCTTTGTTATTATTATTATTATTATTTATTCTTGTTATTGTTATTATTTATTTGTTGTTATTTATTTATTTGTTATTGTTGTTATTGTTATTCTTGTTATTCTTTATTGTTATTTATTCTTCTTTATTGTTATTTATTGTTGTTATTCTTTATTATTCTTTGTTGTTGTTATTCTTTCTTTATTGTTGTTATTTATTCTTTATTCTTTCTTTGTTCTATTTATTCTTCTTTATTCTTCTTTATTCTTCTTTATTCTTCTTTATTCTTTCTTTGTTATTCTTTATTCTTCTTTGTTATTCTTTATTATTCTTTATTCTTTCTTATTACTTTGTTATTATTATTCTTTATTCTTCTTTATTCTTTCTTTATTATTATTATTGTTATTTATTGTTATTGTTGTTATTGTTGTTGTTATTTATTTATTTGTTGTTGTTATTTATTTGTTATTCTTATTCTTCTTTATTCTTTCTTTATTCTTTATTCTTCTTTATTCTTCTTTATTATTCTTTATTATTTATTCTTGTTATTGTTATTTATTTGTTGTTGTTATTTATTGTTCTTTGTTATTCTTTATTTATTCTTTATTGTTGTTATTCTTATTCTTCTTGTTATTCTTTATTATTCTGTTATTCTTTATTGTTATTTATTGTTATTGTTATTGTTGTTGTTATTCTTGTTGTTATTGTTATTGTTGTTATTTGTTGTTATTCTTTATTCTTTGAATTATTCTTTGTTATTATTCTTTATTCTTTGGTGTTCTTTATTGTTGTTGTTGTTATTGTTGTTGTTGTTGTTGTTGTTGTTGTTGTTGTTGTTGTTGTTATTCTTTTGTTGTTGTTGTATTTATTATTATTTATTCTTTATTCTTTGTTATTGTTATTCTTTATTATTCTTTATTATTCTTTATTCTTCTTATTCTTCTTTATTCTTTTATTCTTCTTCTTCTTCTTATTCTTCTTTTGTTCTTATTCTTCTTATTCTTCTTTTCTTCTTCTTATTCTTCTTTATTCTTCTTATTCTTCTTATTATTCTTTATTCTTCTTTATTCTTCTTCTTTATTCTTCTTTATTCTTCTTTATTCTTTCTTTATTCTTCTTATTCTTCTTATTCTTTATTCTTTCTTTATTCTTCTTTATTCTTCTTTATTCTTCTTATTCTTCTTTATTCTTTATTATTCTTGTTATTCTTTGTTATTCTTTGTTATTGTTGTTGTTATTGTTATTCTTTATTCTTTATTCTTTATTCTTTGTTATTCTTCTTTATTCTTCTTTATTCTTTCCTTTATTCTTCTTTATTCTTCTTTATTCTTCTTTATTCTTTCTTATTCTTCTTTATTCTTCTTTATTCTTCTTGTTATTCTTTATTATTCTTGTTATTCTTCTTTATTTATTCTTTATTATTCTTTGTTATTCTTTTGTCTTCTTTATTCTTCTTCTTATTCTTCTTTATTCTTCTTTATTCTTTATTCTATTCTTTATTCTTCTTTATTCTTTCTTTATTCTTCTTTATTCTTCCTTCTTCTTCTTTATTCTTTATTCTTTATTCTTCTTTATTCTTTGTTACTCTTTATTCTTCTTTATTCTTCTTATTCTTCTTTATTCTTTGTTATTCTTTATTCTTTATTCTTTATTATTCTTTGTTATTCTTTGTTATTCTTTGTTATTGTTGTTGTTATTTGTTGTTATTTATTGTTATTTATTGTTGTTGTTATTGTTATTATTTGTTGTTATTTATTGTTGTTGTTGTTATTTGTTGTTATTCTTTATTCTTTCTTGTTATTCTTTATTCTTCTTTATTATTCTTGTTATTCTTTATTCTTCTTTATTCTTTCTTCTTGTTCTTCTTTATTCTGTTATTCTATTGTTATTGTTGTTGTTGTTATTTATTTGTTGTTATTGTTGTTATTTATGTTGTTGTTATTCTTTGTTGCTATTTATTCTTTATTTATTCTGTTATTCTTTTATTCTGTTATTTATTGTTGTTGTTGTTGTTGTTATTGTTCTTTGTTATTGTTGTTGTTGTTATTTATTGTTATTTATTTGTTGTTGTTGTTGTTATTTGTTGTTGTTGTTATTTTGTTATTTATTCTTTATTCTTTGGTATTCTTTGTTATTGTTGTTGTTGTTGTTGTTGTTATTTGTTGTTATTATTTATTTGTTGTTGTTGTTGTTGTTGTTGTTCTTGTTATTTACTTCTTTCTTTATTCTTCTTTATTCTTTATTATTCTTTGTTATTCTTTATTATTCTTTATTATTCTTGTATTCTTTATTCTTCTTTATTCTTTCTTTATTCTTTCTTATTCTTCTTTATTCTTTATTCTTCTTTATTCTTCTTTATTCTTCTTTATTCTTCTTTATTCTTCTTTATTCTTCTTTATTCTTCTTATTCTTTCTTTATTCTTCTTCTTTATTCTTCTTTATTCTTCTTATTCTTCTTTATTCTTTATTCTTCTTTATTCTTTCTTTATTCTTTCTATTGTTATTGTTGTTGTTGTTGTTATTCTTGTTATTCTTTGTTGTTGTTGTTGTTGTTATTTATTTGTTGTTGTTATTTATTTGTTGTTGTTGTTGTTGTTATTGTTGTTGTTATTGTTGTTGTTGTTGTTTATTGTTATTCTTGTTATTTGTTGTTATTTATTATTTGTTGTTGTTGTTATTGTTGTTGTTGTTATTTCTTTGTTATTCTTCTTTATTCTTTATTCTTGTTGTTGTTGTTGTTGTTGTTATTTGTTGTTATTTATTCTTTATTTATTCTTTATTCTTCTTCTTTATTCTTCTTTATTCTTTATTGTTATTATTTATTGTTATTGTTGTTCTTGTTATTTCTTTGTTACTGTTCTTGTTATTATTGTTATTATTGTTATTTATTTGTTATTCTTTATTCTTGTTATTCTTTGTTGTTGTTATTTATTGTTATTGTTATTGTTATTGTTATTTATTATTATTTGTTATTTATTATTGTTATTATTTTTGTTATTTATTCTTTCTTGTTATTCTTCTTTATTGTTATTCTTATTATTTATTTATTATTGTTGTTATTCTTTTATTATTCTTTATTCTTGTTATTGTTGGTGTTATTGTTATTGTTATTTGTTATTTATTTGTTATTGTTATTGTTATTTATTATTTATTTGTTATTCTTTATTTATTCTTTATTATTCTTGTTAGTTGTTATTTGTTGTTATTTGTTATTTATTTGTTGTTAATTATTTGTTTTTGTTATTCTTCTTTATTTATTCTTCTTTGTTATTTATTCTTGTTATTGTTGTTATTTATTGTTGTTGTTATTTATTTGTTATTTATTTGTTGTTGTTGTTATTCTTTATTCTTCTTTATTCTTCTTTATTCTTCTTTATTCTTCTTATTCTTCTTATTCTTCTTTATTCTTTATTATTCTTTATTCTTCTTTATTCTTCTTTATTCTTTCTTTATTCTTCTTTATTATTCTTGTTATTGTTATTGTTGTTGTTGTTGTTGTTGTTGTTGTTATTTATTGTTGTTGTTATTGTTATTGTTATTCTTTATTCTTTCTTTATTCTTCTTTATTCTTTGTTATTCTTTATTCTTCTTTATTCTTCTTCTTATTATTCTTCATTATTGTTGTTGTTATTATGTTGTTATTTATTGTTGTTGTTGTTATTTGTTTATTTATTTATTTGTTGTTATTTGTTATTCTTTATTTATTCTTTGTTATTCTTTGTTATTCTTTGTTATTCTTTATTCTTTATTTATTATGTTATTGTTATTATTCTTTATTATTGTTGTTATTTATTATTATTTGTTATTGTTATTTGTTATTTATTGTTGTTGTTATTTATTGTTATTTGTTGTTATTCTTATTCTTATTTATTCTTTGTTATTCTTTTATTTGTTCTTTGTTATTCTTGTTATTCTTTATTATTCTTTATTCTTTTTCTTCTTTATTCTTCTTTATTATTCTTTATTCTTCTTTATTATTCTTTGTTATTCTTTATTTATTCTTTGTTCATTATTCTTTATTCTTTATTCTTCTTTATTCTTTCTTTATTCTTCTTTATTATTTACTCTTATTCTTTATTATTCTTTGTTATTCTTTGTTATTCTTTATTCTTCTTTATTCTTCTTGTTGTTATTATTCTTTATTATTTATTCTTTATTATTATTCTTTGTTATTCTTTGTTATTCTTGTTATTCTTTATTGTTATTGTTGTTATTGTTGTTGTTATTGTTGTTGTTGTTGTTGTTGTTATTGTTGTTGTTGTTGTTGTTGTTGTTGTTGTTGTTGTTGTTATTTATTGTTGTTGTTGTTGTTATTTGTTTATTTGTTGTTATTTGTTATTCTTTATTCTTGTTATTTATTGTTGTTGTTGTTATTGTTATTCTTTATTCTTCTTTGTTATTCTTTATTCTTCTTTATTCTTCTTTATTCTTCTTTATTCTTTATTATTCTTTATTCTTCTTTATTCTTCTTTGTTATTCTTTATTATTCTTTATTGTTATTTGTTATTTATTGTTGTTGTTGTTGTTATTCTTGTTGTTATTTGTTGTTATTGTTGTTATTCTTTATTCTTCTTTATTCTTTCTTTATTCTTTATTCTTTATTCTTCTTTATTCTTTATTATTCTTTATTATTGTTGTTGTTATTGTTGTTGTTGTTATTTATTTATTTGTTATTGTTGTTGTTATTCTTGTTATTCTTTGTTATTCTTTGTTATTCTTTGTTATTCTTTATTATTCTTTGTTGTTGTTATTGTTATTGTTGTTGTTTATTTGTTGTTGTTATTGTTGTTGTTGTTATTCTTTGTTGTTGTTGTTGTTGTTGTTGTTGAATTATTCTTGTTGTTATTGTTATTCTTTGGTGTTATTTGTTGTTATTTGTTGTTGTTATTGTTGTTGTTATTTATTGTTGTTGTTGTTATTCTTGTTATTCTTTATTGTTATTTATTCTTTCTTGTTATTTATTGTTATTGTTATTCTTCTTTGTTATTCTTTGTTATTGTTATTCTTCTTTGTTATTGTTATTATTTATTCTTTGTTATTCTTTGTTATTCTTTATTCTTTGTTATTCTTTATTATTCTTTATTCTTCTTTATTCTTTCTTATTATTGTTATTATTGTTATTATTTATTCTTGTTATTGTTATTTATTGTTATTGTTATTGTTATTTATTGTTATTTGTTGTTGTTGTTGTTGTTGTTATTCTTTATTCTTTGTTCTTTATTGTTGTTGTTATTCTTTGTTGTTATTCTTGTTGTTGTTGTTGTTGTTATTGTTGTTGTTGTTATTTATTGTTATTTATTTATTTATTCTTGTTATTCTTTATTGTTGTTATTCTTCTTTATTGTTATTATTTATTGTTATTCTTTGTTATTCTTTGTTGTTATTTATTCTTCTTTGTTGTTATTGTTATTCTTTATTCTTTCCTTTATTCTTCTTTGTTATTCTTCTTATTCTTTATTCTTCTTTATTCTTCTTATTCTTCTTCATTATTCTTCTTTATTATTCTTTATTATTCTTTGTTATTCTTTGTTATTCTTTATTCTTTCTTTATTCTTTCTTTGTTATTATTATTCTTTATTCTTCTTATTCTTCTTGTTATTGTTATTATTGTTGTTATTTGTTGTTGTTATTTATTTATTGTTGTTGTTATTTGTTGTTATTGTTATTCTTGTTATTCTTTATTCTTCTTATTCTTTATTCTTCTTTATTCTTCTTTATTCTTTCTTTATTGTTCTTATTCTTTATTATTCTTTGTTGTTGTTGTTGTTATTTATTTATTCTTTGTTATTCTTTATTTATTCTTATTGTTATTGTTATTTATTGTTATTGTTATTCTTTATTTATTCTTTATTTATTCTTTATTCTTTGTTATTGTTGTTATTGTTGTTATTGTTATTTATTCTTTGTTATTGTTATTTATTTGTTGTTGTTATTGTTATTCTTTATTCTTTAGATTATTCTTTATTATTATTCTTTATTCTTTGAATTATTCTTTTGTTGTTATTCTTTATTCTTCTTCTTTATTCTTCTTATTTATTCTTCTTTATTCTTCTGCTATTCTTTTATTCTTTATTATTCTTTATTCTTTCTTTATTCTTATTGTTATTGTTGTTATTGTTGTTATTCTTTCTTTATTCTTTCTTTATTCTTCTTATTCTTCTTTATTAGTCTTTATTCTTTATTCTTCTTTATTCTTCTTTATTCTTCTTATTCTTCTTTATTCTTCTTTATTCCTTTCTTTATTCTTCTTATTCTTCTTTATTCTTTCTTTATTCTTCTTTATTCTTCTTTATTCTTCTTTATTCTTTATTCTTTATTTATTCTTTGTTCTTCTTTATTCTTCTTTATTCTTCTTTATTCTTCTTTATTCTTCTTTATTCTTTGTTATTCTTGTTATTGTTGTTGTTATTGTTATTGTTGTTGTTATTCTTTATTCTTTGTTATTCTTTCTTATTCTTTCCTTTATTCTTCTTTATTCTTCTTTATTCTTCTTTATTCTTCTTTATTCTTCTTATTCTTCTTTATTCTTCTTTTATTCTTCTTTATTCTTCTTATTCTTCTTGTTATTCTTATTATTCTTTATTGTTATTCTTTGTTATTCTTTGTTATTCTTTGTTATTCTTTATTCTTCTTTATTCTTCTTTATTCTTCTTATTCTTTATTATTCTTTGTTATTCTTTATTCTCTCTTTATTCTTCTTTATTCTTCTTTATTCTTCTTTATTCTTCTTATTCTTTATTATTCTTTATTCTTCTTTATTCTTTCTTTATTCTTCTTTATTCTTCTTTATTCTTCTTTATTCTTCTTTATTCTTTATTATTCTTTGTTATTGTTATTCTTTATTCTTTATTCTTTGTTATTCTTTTGTTATTCTTTGTTATTCTTGTTGTTGTTGTTATTGTTGTTGTTGTTGTTGTTATTGTTGTTATTTGTTGTTGTTATTTGTTGTTGTTGTTGTTGTTGTTGTTGTTGTTGTTGTTATTCTTTTATTCTTCTTTATTCTTCTTTATTCTTTATTATTCTTTATTATTCTTTATTCTTTCTTTATTCTTTCTTCTTTGTTATTCTTCTTATTATTGTTATTGTTATTGTTATTGTTATTTGTTGTTGTTGTTATTTATTTGTTATTGTTATTCTTATTTATTCTTATTATTTATTTTTATTCTTTATTATTCTTTATTCTTCTTTGTTATTGTTATTATTATTGTTATTGTTATTCTTTATTGTTATTGTTATTTGTTATTGTTGTTGTATTTATTTATTTATTTATTTGTTGTTATTCTTTATTCTTTGGTGTTCTTTATTGTTGTTGTTATTTATTGTTATTTGTTGTTATTTATTTGTTATTTGTTATTATTGTTATTCTTTATTATTCTTCTTTATTATTTATTTATTCTTTATTTATTCTTTATTCTTTGTTATTCTTGTTATTATTCTTTATTCTTCTATTATTCTTCTTATTCTTTATTCTTTACTTATTCTTCTTTATTCTTCTTTATTCTTCTTTATTCTTTCTTTATTCTTCTTTATTCTTCTTTATTCTTTCTTTATTCTTCTTTATTCTTCTTTATTCTTATTCTTCTTTATTCTTTGTTATTCTTTATTCTTTGTTCTTCTGTTCTTTATTCTTTATTATTATTGTTATTGTTGTTGTTGTTGTTGTTATTGTTATTGTTTGTTATTGTTTTGTTGTTGTTGTTGTTGTTGTTGTTGTTATTTGTTGTTGTTGTTGTTGTTGTTGTTGTTGTTGTTGTTGTTGTTGTTGTTGTTGTTGTTGTTGTTATTTGTTGTTGTTATTCTTTATTCTTTTATTCTTTATTATTTATTTATTGTTGTTATTGTTGTTGTTATTGTTATTCTTTGTTGTTGTTATTCTTTCTTTATTGTTGTTGTTGTTGTTATTCTTTGAAGTATTCTTTGTTGTTATTGTTATTGTTATTGTTGTTATTTATTGTTATTGTTATTTGTTGTTATTTGTTATTTATTGTTGTTGTTGTTATTCTTTATTATTCTTTGTTGTTATTCTTTCTTTATTGTTATTCTTCTTTGTTATTGTTGTTATTGTTATTCTTTGTTATTCTTTATTGTTGTTATTCTTCTTTATTGTTGTTATTTATTCTTTGTTATTCTTTATTATTCTTTATTCTTTATTATTCTTTATTATTCTTTATTCTTTCTTTATTCTTTCTTATTGTTATTATTATTATTATTATTCTTGTTGTTATTTATTTATTGTTGTTGTTATTTGTTGTTATTGTTATTGTTATTTATTTATTTATTTATTGTTGTTGTTATTCTTTATTCTTTGTTATTCTTTGTTATTGTTGTTATTGTTATTTGTTCTATTTATTGTTATTTATTCTATTATTGTTATTTATTGTTGTTGTTTATTATTGTTATTCTTGTTATTGTTATTTATTGTTGTTATTGTTGTTGTTGTTATTTATTGTTTCTTATTGTTTTGTTGTTGTTGTTATTCTTCTTCTTTATGTTGTTATTTATTCTTTGTTATTCTTTATTCTTCTTTATTCTTCTTTATTCTTCTTTATTCTTCTTTATTCTTTCTTTATTCTTTCTTTATTATTCTTTATTATTCTTTGTTATTCTTTATTCTTTCTTTATTCTTCTTTATTGTTATTATTCTTTATTCTTTCTTTATTTCTTGTTGTTATTATTGTTGTTATTTGTTGTTGTTGTTATTTATTGTTGTTATTGTTGTTGTTGTTATTGTTGTTATTCTTTGTTATTCTTTATTCTTTCTTTATTCTTCTTATTCTTTATTCTTCTTTATTCTTCTTTATTATTCTTTATTGTTATTCTTTTATTTATTGTTATTTGTTATTTATTGTTATTCTTTATTTATTCTTTTTGTTCTTGTTATTCTTTGTTGTTGTTCTTCTTTATTCTTCTTTTTATTCTATTCTTTCTTGTTATTGTTATTGTTGTTGTTGTTATTCTTTATTGTTGTATTTATTGTTGTTATTTGTTATTCTTCTTTCTATTCTTTTATTGTTATTCTTATTCTTTGGTGTTCTTTATGTTGTTATTATTGTTGTTTATTATTGTTGTTGTTATTTATTTATTTATTTATTTATTATTTATTTATTGTTATTCTTTATTCTTTGTTTGTTGTTGTTATTCTTTCTTTATTCTTTATTTATTCTTTATTCATTCTTCTTTATTCTTATTCTTCTTTATTCTTCTTTATTCTTCTTTATTCTTTCTTTATTCTTCTTCTTCTTCTTCTTTATTCTTCTTTATTCTTTCTTATTCTTTCTTTATTCTTCTTTATTCTCTTTGTTATTTCTTATTATTCTTTGTTATTCTTTATTCTTCTTTATTCTTCTTTATTCTTCTTATTCTTTCTTTATTCTTTCTTTCTTATTCTTCTTTATTCTTTCTTCTTTATTCTTCTTTATTCTTCTTCTTCTTATTCTTCTTTATTCTTCTTGTTATTATTATTGTTATTCTTTATTCTTTATTATTCTTCATTATTCTTTATTCTTATTCTTCTTCTTATTCTTCTTTATTCTTCTTTATTCTTTCTTTATTCTTATTCTTTATTCTTTCTTATTCTTTATTCTTCTTTATTCTTCTTTGTTATTCTTTATTCTATTCTTCTTTGTTATTCTTTATTCTTCTTCTTTGCTATTCTTCTTATTCTTCTTTATTCTTCTTTGTTATTCTTCTTTATTCTTCTTTATTCTTCTTTATTCTTCTTTATTCTTCTTCTTATTCTTCTTTATTCTTTCTTTATTCTTTATTCTTCTTTATTCTTCTTTATTCTTTCTTTATTCTTCTTTATTCTTTGTTATTCTTCTTTATTCTTTGTTATTCTTTGTTATTGTTATTCTTTATTCTTTGTTATTCTTGTTATTCTTTGTTATTCTTATTGTTGTTGTTGTTGTTGTTGTTGTTGTTGTTGTTATTTGTTATTGTTGTTGTTGTTGTTGTTGTTGTTATTCTTCTTTGTTGTTCTTTATTCTTTCTTTATTCTTCTTATTCTTCTTTATTCTTCTTTATTCTTCTTTCTTTCTTTCTTTCTTCTTTATTCTTTGTTATTCTTTGTTGTTGTTGTTGTTGTTGTTATTGTTGTTATTGTTGTTATTCTTTATTGTTCTTGTTATTCTTGTTATTATTCTTTGTTATTCTTTTGTTATTCTTTATTATTTGTTATTCTTTATTGTTATTCTTTATTGTTATTGTTATTCTTTATTTATTCTTTATTATTCTTGTTGTTGTTGTTGTTGTTGTTATTCTTTATTCTTTACATTATTCTTATTATTGTTATTGTTGTTATTTATTTATTGTTATTATGTTATTTGTTGTTATTTATTTATTCTTGTTATTCTTTGTTCTTCTTATTCTTATTATTTATTATTCTTTATTTATTCTTATTTATTTATTCTTTGTTGTTGTTGTTATTCTTTATTCTTTCTTTATTCTTCTTTATTCTTTATTATTCTTTATTCTTCTTTATTCTTTCTTATTATTCTTTATTCTTCTTTATTATTCTTTATTCTTCTTTATTCTTTATTCTTCTTGTTCTTTATTCTTCTTTATTCTTCTTTATTCTTTATTCTTTATTCTTCTTATTCTTCTTTATTCTTTATTCTTGTTATTATTCTTTGTTATTCTTTGTTATTGTTATTCTTTATTGTTATTGTTATTTGTTATTGTTGTTGTTGTCATTGTATTTGTTGTTGTTGTTGTTGTTGTTGCTGCTGTTGTTGCTGCTGTTATTGTTGTTGTTGTTGTTGCTGTTGTTGTTGTTGTTGTTATTTGTTGTTTGTTGTTGTTGTTGTTGTTGTTGTTGTTGTTGTTGTTGTTGTTGTTGTTGTTATCGCTTTATTCGCTTCGCTTGTTGTTGTTGTTGTTGTTGTTGTTGTTGTTGTTGTTGTTGTCTTTGTTGTCTTTATTCGCTTCATTCTTGTTGTTGTTGTTGTTGTTGTTGTTGTTGTTATTATTCTTTATTTATTCTTTATTCTTTGTTATTGTTATTGTTATTGTTATTGTTGTTATTCTTTGTTATTCTTTATTATTCTGTTATTTATTTATTGTTGTTGTTGTTGTTGTTGTTGTTGTTGTTGTTGTTGTTGTTGTTGTTGTTGTTGGTGTTGTTTTTATTTATTCTTCTTGTTATTGTTGTCGCTTATTGTTGTTGTTGTTGTTGTTGTTGTTGTTGTTGTTATTCTTTGTCTTTGTTGTTGGTGTTGTTGTTGTTGTTGTTGTTGTTGTTGTTGTTGTTGTTGTTGTTGTTGTTGTTGTTGTCTTGTTGTTCTTTGTTGGTGTTGATCTTGTTGTTGTTGTTGTTGTTGTTGTTGTTGGTGTTGTTTTTGTTGTTCTTCTTTGTTGTTGTCTTTGTTGTTGTTGTTGTTGTTGTTGTTGTTGTTGTTGTTGTTGTTGTTGTTGTTGTTATTTTGATTCATTTCGGGACTGGGCATCCCTACTACCTGCCACTTTCTCGTGTGACAAGTGAATAAACACTCATCGTGAGAATAACCCATCTAGCATGAAAGATATTGCGGCCATCCCCTGTTGCTCCATGAGCGGTACGGGCACACAAAATGGATAATTTTTATGAATGATTAGAGTGGCACATGCAAATTTACATGGAACGACATGTAAATACCGCATATAGGTAGGTATAGTGGACTCATATGGCACAACTTTAGGTTTAAGGAATTAGATGCACAAGCAGCATTCCCGCTAAGTACAAATGAAGGCTAGCTAATAGATTGAGAAGCGACAAACCGAAAAACAAAAACGTTCATAAACATGCATTGAAAATAACTAACACTGAATAATGCACCATAAGTAGGATATAATTTCGTTGCATAACTATTGACTTTACGTGCATGCATAGGGAATCACAAACCTTAACACAAATATTCTTACTAGACCACAATTACTCACTAGCACACCCCACATATTATTATCTTTATATCGCAAAACTATTGCAAGGAATCAAACTTATCATATTCAATGATCTTCATGAAAGTTTTTATTATATCATTCTTGAATATCCATCATATTAAGACCAAATTCATAACTTGTGCAAATTACCATTACTATTATCAACTCTCAAAATGACATAAGTGAATCATGAGAGTACAAGTATTTCTTCAAAATATAATCACCGCCATGTTTTAAAAGATATAAGTGAAGCACTAGAGCAACTGCTTAGCTCAAAAGATATAAGTGAAGCACATAGAGTATTCCAAAGAATCACAAAATGTGTGTCCCTCTCAAATAGGTGTGTCCGGAAACATGATTGTGACAAACTAAAAAGCAAACAAAGCAAAGACTCGTATAATACACGACGCTCCAAGAAAAACTCATATCAGGTGATGAATAAAAATATAGCTCTAAGTAAAATTACCGATGGTTGGTAGAAGAAAGAGGGGAGGCCTTCCGAGGCATCCCTAGGCTTAATTGCTTGGGAGTCCTTGAATATTACCTTGGGGTGCCTCGGGCATCCCCAAGCTTAGGCACTTTCCACTCCTTATTCCTTCATCCATCATGATCTCACTCAAAACTTCGAAACTTCAGAATACAAAACTCAACAAAACCTATTAGTATAACAAACCAAATCACCACTTTAGGTACTATTGTAAACGCATTCATATTTTATTATAGCATTACTATATTCTATCTTCTCCATGGCTCAGACCCCCCAATACAATCCATAGTTTCACCAAAACAAGCAAACAATGCAACGAAAACAGAATCTGTCAAAAACAGAACAGCCTGTAGTAATCTGAATTATGCCTATACTTAAGTAAAACTAATTTTTTTAAACTTCCCTCGCAAAAAAATCTGAAAAATTAGGACAACGTGGGAAATTTGAATATCAATTATGTGTGTAAATTTCAGATGAAAAGCACATTCCAGTGAATTTAAACAATTATGCTACTAGGTGTAAAAGTTTATGTTTTTTCACAGAATCAAATCAACTATCATCCAAATCATCCCAAAGGCTTTACATGGCACAAACGTTAATTGAAACACAAAAACACAACCATTACAGTAGCATAATTGTGTGCACACCAAAAAAAATAGAAAAATAAACAAGAAAATTAGGATAACTATTGGGTTGCCTCCCAACTAGCGCTATTGTTCTACGCCCCTAGCTAGGCATAATGCATAGTTTCAAGTGTTGTCATCTTTCTTCTTCTTATCTAAAGATGTGTTCTTTTCGGGAGGCTTTTCATAGACAATATGGAACACATCATCCATAGAAATTTTGCATCACCAAGTTGACCATCCTCGAATCCCTCTTGATTCCCTTTTACAATCCAAGAATATGATTTGTTAATACTATTGAAAACTTGTTGGATTATATTTAAAGGACGGACTTCCTTTTTGGTATTCTCGTCAAAAGTGTGATCATCGCAAAATAAATATCTCACTAGATAATTATCGTTGTATAAAATCTCATATATCACCGGTTTTTCATGATTCATGACGTAAAAATCAAAATTTCTCTAGCTTCTCAAACTATGTAATCATATTAATTCATGAGGATAAGAGTAGTTTTCCTTTTAGCCTTAGGATTTTTTTATAACCGGCAACTCATAAAACAATCTTTGCAAAGTTGTATGGGAATTTTAAGCATCTAAGTTGGTGGGAATTTCAACTTTAGGAGTTTTACCATCCTCACTTTTTTCCATGCCAAAATCAGCCATAATAACAACTTCAAGCAAGCAACAAAGCGAACAAGCAAAAAGGCAAACAGGAAATATTTTTGTGTTTTTTTTTGTAAAAACGTTTTAGAAGTGGGGGAGATGAAAACAAGAGGCAAATGACAAATAAAGTAAATGCAAGGAGATGAAGTTTATGTGTAAATACTTGATAGATGTTGGTGATGTCTCCCCGGCAACGACGCCAGAAATTCTTCCTGCTACTTGTGAGTTGCGTTGGGATTTCCCAAAGAGGAGAGGCTGATGCAGTATGTTAGAGATAAGTATTTTCCTTGATTAGAAACCAAGCTTATCAATTCAGTAGGAGAACCACACAATAACTCGTTAGCAGCACCTACACTCAAAATAACAAATACTTGCACCCAACGCAAACAAGGGATTGTCAATACCTTGCCGGTTAATTGCAAGGTTTAAATCTCGTAGTGATAAATAGATAAATAAAAGCACGAAATAAAATAAAGTAAATAAAATTGCAGCAAGGGATTTTTATATTTTAATATATGAACTAGATAGACCCGGGGGGCATAGTTTTCACTAGAGGCTTCTCTCTTGAAAATAGCATATGGTGGGTAAACAAATTACTATTGGGCAATTGATAAAAAGGTGAATAATCATGACGATATCTAAGGCAATGATCAAGTATATAGGCATCACTTTCGAGACAAGTAGACCGACTCCTGCCTGCATCTACTACTATCACTCCACACATCGAACGCTACCCAACATGCATCTAGAGTATTAAGTTCATAAAGAAAGGAGTAATGCCTTAAACAAGATGACATGATGTAGACAAAGTAAACTCAATTAATATGAATAAGCCCCATCTTTTTATCCTTAATGGAAATGATACAAATGTGTGTCATATCCCTTTCTCTCACTGGGATTGAGCAACGCAAGATCGAACCCAAAACAAAGCACCTCTCCCATTGCATGAAAAAACAATCTAGTTGGCCAAACCAAATCAATAGATCGGGGAGAAATAAAAAGCTATACTAATCATGCATAAAAGAGTTCAGAGAAGACTCGAATAATATTCATAGATAATCTCATCATAAACTCACAATTCATCGGATCCCAACAAACACACCACAAAAAGTGATTAGATCAAATAGATCCCCAAGAACATAAAGGAGAACATTGTACTGAAGATCAAAGAGAGAAAATAAGTCATCTAGCTACTAGCTATGGACCCGTAGGTCTATGGTAAACTACTCACACATCATTGGAAGGGCAACAAGGTTGATGTAGATCCCCTCCCTGATCGATTCCTCCTCCGGCAGAGTGTCGGGGAAGGCCTCTAGATGGGATCTCACGAGAACAAAAACTTGCGGCGGCAGAAAAAGTATTTCGGGTGGCTCTATGATGTTGGGTGGAATATTTGGGTATTTATAGATCTAAGATTAGGTTAAGAGGTTCCACGAGGGGCCCACAAGCCTGGGAGGTGTGCTACTTGTGAGCTGCGTTGGGATTTCACCGAAGAGGAGGGGATGATGCAGTACATAGAGATAAGTATTTCTCGGTTAGAAACCATGGTTATCAGTCCAGTAGGAGAATCACACAATAACTCGTTAGTAGTACCTACACACAAAATAACAAATACTTGCACCCAATGCAAACAAGGGGTTGTCAATCCCTTGGCGGTTAATTGCAAGGATCAAATCTCATAGTGATACATAAATAAATAAAACGCAAAATAAAATAACGTGATAAAAAGTGCAGCAATATATTTTTGGATTTTGATATATGATTTAGATAGACCCGGGGGCCATAGTTTTCACTAGAGGCTTCTCTCTTGAAGATAGCAAACGGGGGGTAAACAAATTACTGTTGGGCAACTGATAGAAAAGCGAATAATCATCACGATATCTAAGGCAATGATCATGTATATAGGCATCACTTCCGAGACAAGTAGACCGACTCCTGCCTGCATCTACTAATATTACTCCACAATCAATGGCTAACCAACATGCATCTAGAGTATTAATTTCATAACGAACGGAGTAACGCCTTAAACAAGATGACATGATGTAGAGAAAGTAAACTCAATTAATATGAATAAACCCCATCATTTTATCCTTAATGGCAATGATACAAATATGTGTGATATCCCTTTCTGTCACTGGGATTGAGCACCGCAAGATCGAACCCATCACAAAGCACCTCTCCCATTGCAAGAAAAATCAATTTAGTTGTCCAAACCAAATCAATAGATCGAAGTGAAATATAAAGCTATACTAATCATGCATAAAAGAGTTCAGAGAAGACTCAAATAATATTCATAGATAATCTGATCATAAACTCACAATCCATCGGATCCCAACAAACACGCCACAAAAAATAATTACATCGAATAGATATCCAAGAACATCAAGGAGAACATTGTATTAAAGATCAAAGAGAGAGATAAAAGCCATCCAAGTACTAAGAGCATCTCCATTGCCCCCACGTGTGGTGCTTAAAATGTTGCTGAGGCGTCTAAGCATAAAAATCGGCGTGGGGGATTTCGGGTCCCCAACCGCCAGCCCCAGGGTCGCCCCCAGAAGGTGACATTTTTTATACAAAATAGGAATTCGGCTAAAGTTCGGCGAAAAAGACATTTTATAGCATAGTTTTTATTAAATAAACAGATTTTATGTCATTCTACGGCGTGAAGAACGCGGTGAGCTTGGTGAAGTCGCCGTCGTTGTCTTGACCTTCTCCTCCTTGGCCTTGAGACGCCGCCCTGCTGGACCCACTGGCCGGCGTCATACAGCGGACCGGTGCCGGTAGTGTGTCATCGTCGCTTTCGTCGTCGAGGACGATGACGCCTCCCTCGTCGCGACCTCACCGATGCCGTGCGGCGAGCACTTCATAGGCGCGGCGCTAGCGCTCCATCTTCGTTCACGCCCAGTCGTCGCGCGCCCACTTCAAGGTCGTCGCGTCGTCCGGCGCCTCCTTCTCGCCGCCGGCGATCCCGGGCTCCGTCTTCACAGGAGCGAGCCCAGGCTCCTTCTTCATGGCGGTGAGACCCGGCTCGTCTTCGGCTTGACGAAGCGGGAGGAGCCGAGAGAGGCGCGCCGCGCCTTCGTTGATGACGATGCCGGCCGAGCGGGTGCGCCGGCAGGGCGGGGTCTCCGCTGTGGCCTCGGCCTTGACGGCGAACACCGCCGGAGACCCGGAGGAGTGGGAAGAGGAGCGGGTAGAGGAGCGGGACGAGGACGACGAGCCGGAGACAAACTTCCTGGGCATCCATTGCCCAGCGCCGCGACGGGGGACCGGGGCGGCGGCCGTGTATGTGAGCGACGGGTTGTTGCCGCCCTCGAGGTGCGCGAGAAAATCGCGGATCGTCCGACCGAGGGCGGCCCACCACAGGCGTCGCCCCTCGCTCTTCCACCGGCCCCCCACCACCGGCGCCCCGTTGGTGGAGGCTAGGCGCTGCTCCTGACGGCGCTGGAAGTACGCCGCCCACGCCTCGTGGTTGTCGGTGCGTCTTTGCAGGCGCGATGCTCCTCGGTCATGCATCAACACGGCCGACTACCGGGCGAAGTAGTCGAGCACGCGTCGGCGTCCGTCGAGAACGGATGCCTCCGGCAGCCTCCATCTTGTCGGCCTGCGCGCATGTCCGGAGGCGCCGGATGTTGGCCTCGGCAGGTGTGCCTCCCACGCGTGCGATGAGCGGGCGGCCGCCGTTGGCCCCGCTCTGTCGGGGAACCGCCAGACATCGTCATGGTGGGGAGAGAGGAGAGGTTCGTCGGTGGAGGAGAGAGAGAGGCAGAGAGCAAGGCGTCTATGGCCAGCGAGGGGGGGCGACGCTTTCTATAGCCGCCAGGGAGACGTGTCTACGCCGCCCCGCTCATGTAGAGACGCCCCGTGGTCAGGAATCAATGAAAGGCTGACCGGCGGCAGCCTTGGTATTGATTCCCCCCGGGAAATCGAGGCGTTCTGAGGACGATGAGGCGAGTGTCGCTGACTCGACGGGCCCGCGGCTCTTTCGCGCCAAAACCGTTTCGCCCGGCGCTCTCGGGCGCCCACTGACGTCGGGTTCCGCTTGGTCTGCACAAAATTGGGCTTCTAGGGGCGGTCAATATTTTGTCTTGGCCACAAAAATCGCCTGGGGAGGGCGTGTTGGGGGCGCGGCTGGAGATGCTCTAACTATGGACATGTAGGTGTATGGTAAACTACTCACACATCATCGAGGGGTGGCAAGGTTGATGTAGAACCCTTTCGTGGTTGATTCTCCCTCCCACAGAGTGCCAGAAAAGGCCCCAGATGGGATCTCTCGAGAACAGAAATTTGCGGCGGCGGAAAAAGCTTTTTGGGTGGCTCTCTGTTGGTTTCTCGATTTTTGAGAATTTATAGAGGCGAAATTAGGTCAAATAGTTGAACATGGGCCCCACAAGCCACCAGGGTGCGCCCTGGTGCCTTGTGGGCTACTCCTTCATCTTCTGGCCCTCTCCCGAAGCTTCCAGGGTCTCTTTTGTCCAGGAAAAAATCTCCAAAAAGTTTCATGGCATTTAGACTTTGTTTGGTACTCATATTTTGGAAAATCAAAAACAAGCAAAAAAACAACAATTGGCACTTGGCACTAAGTTAATAGGTTAGTCCCAAAAAATGATATATAATTGCATATAAAACATCAAAGATTGATACTACAATATCATGGAACAATAAAAAATTATAGATACGTTGGAGACGTATCAAGCATCCCCAAGCTTAATTCTTGCTCGTCCTCGAGAGTAGGTAAATGATAAAAACAAAAATTTTGATGTGGAATGCTACCTATCATATTCATCATGTAATATTTCTTTTGTAGCATGAATATTGAGATCCGAATGATTCAAAGCAACAACCTATAGTTTGACATAAAGATGTAAATACTCAAGCATACCAACAAATAATCATGTCTTCGAAAATATCAACGCTAAACAAAGTTATCCCTAGCCCATCATTCTCAATCATTGATCTGTTCATGAAACACACTCAATATTAACTACATCCAATGCACAAGTATGACAATAGTGCTCCCCAGTTGGTACTTATAAGAGAAGGTGAAGACTCAAATTTAAAATAAAAATTGCATAAAAGTATAATAGATAGGACCTTCGCAGATGGAAGTAGAGATTTGCAGAGGTGCAAGAGCTCAGAGTTTAAAATAGAGAGATACAAAATATTTTGAGAGGCATGCTTTTCCTATCAACGTCATGGCCGAAAGTTCTCAACATCTTTCATGCTAGACACATTACAGGCGGTTCCCAAACAAAAAATAAAGTTCATTTCCTTTTCACCATTCTTTCACAACCCATGGCTAGCCGTATCCACGGGTGTCTTTCAAACTTTAAACTTTGCAAAGAATTTATTATTATTATTATTGATTCACTGTGGGATTGGGCATCCCTATTACCTTCCAATTTCTCATGCAATGACAAGTCAATAAACACTCATCATCAGAATAACCCACCTAACATGAAAAATATTGGCTACCCCATGTCGCTTCATGAGCAGTACAGGCACACAAAATGGAAAATTATTTTGAATGATTAGAGTTGGCACATGCAAATTTACTTGGAACGACATGTAAATACCGCATATAGGTAGGTATGATGGACTCATATGGCACAACTTTAGGTTTAAGGAATTGGATGCACAAGCAATATTCCCGCTTAGTACAAATGGAGGCTAGCAAATAGATTGAGAAGCGACCAACCAAAAAACAAAAACGGTCATAAACATGCATTGAACATAACTAACACTGAAATAATGCACCATAAGTAGGATATAACTTCGTTGCATAACTATTGATTTTTCGTGTATGCATAGGGAATCAAAAACCTTAACACCAATTTTCTTACTAAACCACAATTACTCACTAGTACCACTCACATATTATCATCTTCATATCGCAAAACTATTGCAAGGAATCAAGCTTATCATATTTAGTGAACAATATGAAAGTTTTTATTATATCCTTCTTGAATATCCATCACATTAGGACCAACTTCATAACTTGTGCATATTACCATCACTATTATCAACTCCCAAATAATATAAGTGAAGCATGAGAGTGCATGTATTTCTTCAAATGTAATCACCGTCATGCTTAGACGGATATAAGTGAAGTACTAGAGCAACTGCCTAGCTCATAAGATATAAGTGAAGCACATAGAGTATTCTAACAAATCACGATAAATGTGTGTCCCTCTCAAATAGGTGTGTCCAGCAAGGATAATTGTGACAAACTAAAAAACAAACAAAGCAAAGACTCATATAATACACGACGCTCTAAGCAAAACTCATATCATGTGATGAATAAAAATATAGCTCAAAGTAATGTTACCAATGGTTGGTAGAAGAAAGAGGGCATGCCGTCCGGGGCATCCCCAAGCTTAGGCTCTTGGGAGTCATTGAATATTACCTTGGGGTACCTCGGGCATCCGCAAGCTTAGGCTCTTGCTACTTCTTATTCCTTCATCCATCGTGGTCTCACTCAAAACTTGAAAACTTCAGCACACAAAACTCAACAAAACCTTCGTGAGATCCGTTAGTATAATAACCAAATTACAAATATTAGCGGAAATTCGATATGGCTCGTACGACCATATGCTCTCATTATCTGAACCCATGGTCTACATAGGGATCCCAGCCCCCAGCTGTATATCGCTTTGTATTGCTTGGATGAAATCAGTATTGAATAATGCATAGGCCCACATCTGCTTCACATTTACTGCACTAGAAGCCCGCTAGTCCTGTACAGTCTGCATGGTAGGAAACTTGGACCTTACCTGGACCGTGCCGAACCCGTTCATGGCAAGCCACCTCCCGCACTCAATAAGTATATCTGGCAGCTGGAAGAATTAGATGAGCACAAATGGAAGGAACAAATGAGGTTGAAAGCAACACAACAGCAATGACACATGTTTTACCTCATTGTTCTTTTTGCGAGAACACCTCATTGCTAATTGCAACAGGCGCGGACCAAGCAAACCCTGACGTGAGTACCCCTGAGCTTGCCCAGCTGATTGAAGGTGCCATTGCTGCTCCGACTAAACTACATTCCCATCCGGCCTCTTGTAGCGACTAGGCGGACCGAGCATTGTTCCCTCATTCAAGTTTTGAACCTCATCTGTCTCCTGTAGATTAGTAATGCAAGTGCACAACCATGTCTAGTCAATCAGTCTAGCCTAGCTACCAATAAAGATTAGCAAGTCGCAACAAGTTCTGCATTACAACTAAGCCGTTATAGTACAACAACAACATTTACAACATCAACTCATGAGCTCATACAAGCATCACATTTAAATTCAAATCGTATTTTACCACGCCAATCTACTACAGGTGTTCTTTTGGTGTCCAGTAACACCGTTGCATCTTCCTACCTTCCTAGGCTGTCAAATGTAGTCCCTAACTCTGGCTTAACAACTTCCTCTCTGTCCCTCTCCGCAAAGCCTCTTATGGATTTTTCGAGGGCCCTCATCCTACCAAGACAGGATTAGCGCCTACACGCACTGTGTGTGCAAAAAAAACATCCATAAATCAGTGATCCAACACAAAATCTGGACCAAAACAGCTTTGATTGTTTTACAACACGCGAACCAATGTTCTCCTCCAAGATATGTAAACCAAAACAATTCACGGGGGATCTTGCCGCTGATGACAAACGTGAATGACTGAACCACCCCCCACCCGTCCATCTCGCGCACCCTGCCGGGCATGGAGAACGATACAGTACCCTTCCCTTCCTGTCTGATACAGCAGCAATTCATACCGACATGATTACAGGGACTAATTCACCCATTATTTTCCTCATGGAAGTTATTGCTCTTTTTTTAACTGACACGAGAGGCAACCTGAATTTAACTACTTTGGTCTAATTAATCTTACGAACACCACAATATGCAGACAATAACTACAAGTCTACAACAGCTAAAACGCACAGCGGGGCAAAAATTCAGAACCCGCGGTCCATCAATTCATGAGCTCATAAAAAAAGTAAAAAACTCACAATGCCAACTACCCATCCCATTCCCCGGTGATGAATTAGTCATAACCCCATCATTAGAAGAACCTAACAGAGCAAGCCGGCATGAGAGGGATTTGTATCTAAGTTCTAAGCAGGACCAAGGTTTCAATTAGAAGAACATTACCACTAAATCCTCCCGGGAGCTAGTGGATTAATTGCAGACTCCGCCGGCGCGCTGGCTCTACTATCTGCGTCGTCGTGAGGGGCACACCCTCCGGCAAGATGAACAACCTGTGATAGGGGAGGGGGGAACGAACCTAATGAGAAACGAATGGACGCCGCCGGCAAATACGCCGGGGAGCCGTCGGCAGGATGCCCACAGTAAAGCAAGGATGGTAGAGGGAAGGGGGCGGGGTGGTGGGGGAAGGGGAGACCGTAGCCGCTGACCTGAAACACCAGATCAACAGGGGAATCGCCATTGGCGCCGCCATCCATCGCAGCCTTCTCGATCTCCATCTGCAGGGAAAATTCTGGACCATGGTCCTGGATCTATCTTCCAACAAGTGCTAACAGTCCACCTCCGTGAGGTCCGCTACTTTCTGCCAATGCCCTCCCGTGTATTCCTACCGTAGCGCTTCACCATACGATGGGCCCACGTTCTTTCGTCCATTTCTGGAGATCGCGCTAAATGCATTCAATGCGCTGAACCCGTATGATCTGTGCGAGTCTACGGCCTGCATAATGCTACTATATACTCCCTCCGTTCCTAAATATTTGTCTTTCTAGAGATTTTAAATAGTCACCATATACAGATATATATAGACATATTTTAGAGCGTAGATTCACTCATTTTGTTCTGTATATAGTCACCATTTAAAACCTCTAGAAAGACAAATATTTAGGAACGGAGGGAGTATATAGTAGTATGACCCATATCGCTGCTCTTAAATATTAGGTGCTATTGTCAACCTTATCCATATTTTATTATTGCATTATATCTACTGTATTCCAACTTCTCCATGGCTTATACCCCTGATACAATTCATAGTTTCATCAAACAAGCAAACAATGCAACGAAAATAGAATCTGCCAAAAATAGTCTGTAGTAACCTGAATTATGGTTATACTTCTGTAACTCTGGAAATTTTGAAAAATTAGGACAACGTGGGAAATTTGTATATCAATTATGTGTAAAAAATTTAGATCAAAAGCACGTTCCATTCTACTAGTGGGCATAAAAGTTTCTATTTTTTCACAAAATCAAATCAACTATCATCCAAATCATCCCAAAGGCTTTACTTGGCACAAATGCTAATTAAAACACAAAACACAACCATAACAGTAGCATAATTATGTGAACACTCAAAAATAGAAAAAGAACAAGAAAATTAAAGATAACTATTGGGTTGGCTCCCAACTAGCGCTATTGTTTTACGCCCCTATGGCGTAATGCATAGTTTAAAGCGTTGTCATCTTTCAAATTAATTTCATAGGTAGCCCTCATAATGGATTTGTATGGTGGCTTAATTTTCTTTCTAGGGAAGTGTTCCACACCCTTCTTTAATGGAAATTGAAATCTTATATTCCCTTCTTTCATATCAATAATTGCACCTATGGTTCGTAAGAACGGTCTACCAAGTATTATGGGACAAGACGGGTTGCAATCAATATGAAGAACAATGAAATCAACGGGCACATAATTCCTATTTGCAAGAATAAGAACATCATTTAATCTACCCAAAGGTTTCTTAATGGTGGAATTCGCTAAGTGCAAATTAAGAGAATATTCATCCATATTGGTAAAACCGAGCACATCACATAGAGACTTTGGTACTGTGGAAACGCTAGCACCCAAATCACGTAAATCATTACACTCGTAATTTTAATTTTAACTTTAATGGTAGGTTCCCAATCATCATATAATTTCCTAGGTATTGAAATCTCCAATTCTAGCTTTTCTTCTAAAGCTTTCATCATAGCTTCTACGATATGTTTAGTAAAAACTTTATTTTGCTCGTAAGCATTGGATGAATTTAGCATGGATTGCAACAAGGAAATACACTCAACTAAAGAATAACTATCATAATTAAAGTCCTTCAAATCCAAATTAGTGGGCACATCACTGTTTAAAGTTTTGACCTCTCCAAACTCACTTTTACCAATTTTTCCCATTAAGATCATCACCCTCCGAATTATGGAGACGCCTTCTAGCTAAAGGTGACTCATCTCCAGTCCCACTATCATAAGTTTTTAAATCACAAAACAAAGATTCAATAGGTGTTACGCCAATCATTTTAATATCTTCATCATAATTGTGGTAAAAACCGGGTGGAATCGCTTTTTGTAAGAATTCTCGCTTAGCCCTCAACCTAGCGGTTCTTTCTTTACTTTCATCCATGGAAACATAAAGAGCTTTAATGAATTGATCAATATCAAATTTAGGTGGCAAAATCTTAGATTTAAGGTTTTCCACATCATGAACAATTCTATCCATGCTCCTAGACATATCATCAAGTTTACTCAATTTTTCCTCTATCGTAGTATTGAAAACTTTTTGCGCATTAATAAATTCTTTGATATTTCTTTCAAGATCAGAGGGCATCCTATTATTATTATTATTATTATTATTATTATTATTATTATTATTATTATTATTATTATTATTATTATTATTATTATTATTATAGGAATTTCCATAATTATTAGAGCAATTTCCAGGAAACGGCCTAGGATTAAAATTACCTCTATAAGCATTACTATTAAATTTGTTTCATGAGACAAAATTCACATCTACGGGATCATTATTTTTCTCAATCAAAGTAGACAAAAGCACATCATTAGGATTAGCATGGGCACTCTTACTAGCAACCATTTTCATAAGCGCATCAACTTTATCACTCAAAGTGCTAATTTCTTCAACAAAATTTACCTTTTTACTAGTAGAAGTTCTTTTAGTATGCCGTTGTGAATAACTTTTCATAATATTATCAAGAAATTTTGTAGCTTCTCCTAGCGTAATTTCCATAAGGGTACCACCCACGGCGGGATGCAAAAGATTTCTAGAGACAAAATTTAATCCTGCATAAAAGTTTTGTATGATCATCCATAAACTTAAGCCATGAGTTGGGCAATTTCTTATTATTAATTTCATTCTCTCCCAGGATTGGGCAATATGTTCATGTTCAAGTTGCTTAAAATTCATAATTTGATTTCTAAGAGAAATAATTTCCGCGCAAGGAAAATACTTGATAATAAAAACATCTTTACACTTATCCCAAGAATCAATACTATTACATGGTAAAGATGAAAACCAAGTTTTAGCGTGATCTCGTAATGAGAACGAAAATAATTTCAATTTGACAATATCATTATTCACATCTTTTTTTTTTTGCATGTCACACAATTCAATGAAAGTGTTAAGATGGAATGCAGCATCTTCATTAGGACTACCCAAAAATTGTTCTTTCATAACGAGATTTAGCAAAGCTACATTAATATCACATGACTCCGCACGTACTAACGAAATCATTATCATTAGTATTAAAAAAATCACACAACTTAGTATTTTCTTATGACATCATGACTAGGCAAACAAGATCATATAAACACCAGATTTCTTTTAACGTAAATTGTCTATTCACACTGCAATATTCTGACGGTGACATCTCAGCCTGTCAGCCACACATTCCAACAACTGCGATGACTCGTGTTCTACACAGAAAAAATCCATGTAACAAGAGGCTAGAACTCGCTGTGCAATCTTTGGCAAGCCACACAGAACTCACAGAAGCAATGAAAGGGAACCTTTACCATGAATTCGAGACAGGCCTCCCCGCAGCAGATGTATGGGAGATCTATGGAGGCCTCCGTATTGGCCAGTTGGTCCCTGAATTGCTTCCCGATATGCTAAAAAAGGTCGAGCTTGTTGATGGAGATGGCGGCGTCGGAACAGTTTTGCATCTCACCTACTCTCCTGGTTAGGACCTGAACACATACACTTCAGTTATGCCTTTTGTTTGGCTTTCACAATATAAGCATCAGCTTCAGGTGATTTCATTTTGGTGATTGATGTTGCTAGGAATTCCTGGATTCGAATATCAAAAGAGAAGTTCATCAAGATTGACAATGAAAACTATGTCAAAGAGGCACTAGTAGTAGAAGGAGGCGTTCTAGATCATGGATTTCAGAAATGTTTGGTACGGTTTGAGATTATAGGGCAAACAAATGAGACATCTGCAATAAGATCAACCATTGAATATGAAATTGATGACGACAAGACAGATAATGCATCCTTCGTCAGTACCAGTGGTGTAGCTCGTATTGCTGAGGCCATCACAAACCATATCAAGGCACAGAAAAGCGCTGAGCAAGCTCGTGAAGAAACGTTGTAAGAACACAGCATTCCCCACAGTGTAAAATAAGTTCAGAGCAACTTCCTTTATAGCTTGTTATTCGCTGTATTGCTGTTTGTAGTTCCTGGACTCCTTATTCACTGTATATTTATTGGATGATTATATGATCTTGTTGCAATTTACAGTCATGTGTAGTCAACTATTGTCGATGATTTCGATGGTACTCAACAGGATACAGTTTTGGGGACACAATAATGGTCCATCAAATGAGAGATGCAAAAAAAAGTCGATTTCATACTCTTGGGAAAATAGATAGCTGATAAAACAAAATCCCAGGCTATACCCTTTTGCCAGAAGCCCAGGTTGCCAAAGTTCCCATCTGAATGAATTTGACGATCAACCTTCAGCAGGAATTCTTGGGCCTAATCTAATTATGTACATCACATATTCACATCCAAATTCCAAAATATGATCTCAGATACAAGTTTGCATGAAGTATTGCATCTTTTTTTTCTAAACTGACTTAACTCTATGCATTTATTTAAAAAAACATATTTCAGTATAAAACACTTAAAATATATTTTTAGAGAAGGTAGCTCCTACCTTATATTCAGAAAAGCCACAGGGGGCGGGAAGCACAAAGAGGGGCACAGACTGCGGGTCTGGACACAGCCAAAAGATTACAGGAAGAACCAAACAAACAAGAACAGAATAGAAACCACAAAAGAATTGGCTGAAGGCTGAACTGAAAACCGGAAAATATGCCATATTCGACTGTAAATTTGTTGACCCAGGCGAGAAGCGTGGTCTTTTCTGAATCCTTCCTTCAACGGCAGGTCCACAACCTAAGGTTGTCCCAGATCCTGGCTTTGATCAATGCAGTGGAAGTCTGTATTCTGTTGAGAACTCTGTCATTTCTACTCCGCCAAAGTTTAACACTGCAAGCTGCAAACATGACTGGCCAGAGACCAGAGTGATGCTGCGAATGAGTATACTGGCCAAGTAACTGCTTGCTGCTTGCTAGGGATTCCTGGACTGGAGAAATACAGGGAGAAATTCATCAAGGTTGACAATGAAAACTACATCAAGGAAGCAGAAACGAACGACTGAGACATTCGGAAACTCGGGTCGGATTCCTCTATTATGATCAGGTTCGAGATCATTGGGAAAGGACCCAGTTCTTCAGTAACAAGATCGGCTATTGAGTACGAGATAGATGAAGAGCGCCCCAAGCTTGAAGCTATGGTCAGTACCGCACCTTTGGCTGCTACTGCTGAAAATTTTGCAGGATACGTCAAGTAGCAGAAGATTGCTCAGAGCAATTAATTCTTGCAATAGCTCAGCACAAAGTGTGTGTATACTTAAAGACAGATAAAAGTCTGGTTCCACGTAATTTTCCTTGCACAAATATTGTGTGAATTTGAGAGCCAGATCAGACTAATGATGAAACATAATAGGATAGTATGTTTGAGCATATGAACGCCACCCATAATAGGATAGTATGTTTGGCACCTTATGGTTGGTTACATCATATAAACAATTAAAGCAGCGCTGCTGCCTTTCCTCGAAAAAGATACTCATGCATAGGCATTTTGTTGTTATGACCAGTCAAGCCAAATACAGATAAGATGTAACTCAAATTGATGGCAACCTGGCAGGCCTGGCACCTTTTTTTTTGCGAAAGCAGGCCTGGCACCTTTTTTTTAACTATATCGTATAAACAGCGCATTGTCTATTCAGACTTGTCATGTTCTGGGGGTGTCACCTCAATCTGTCAGCCACATATTCTAAGAATGTAATGACCTATAAATCTGTGTACCGAGAAGCTAGAACTCACCGTGCAATCTTTGGCATTCCACCCAGAGCTCATAGAAGCAATGAAAGGTAGCCTTTGCCATGACTTCAAGACAGGCCTCCCCGCGGCGGAGGTATGGGAGATGTATCGAGGTCTCCGTATTAGCCAGGTAGTTCCTCAATTGCTTCCCGATATCTTCAAAAAGGCCGAGCTTGTTGAAGGAGATGGCGGTGTCGGGACAGTTTTGCATCTCACCTTTTCTCATGGTTAGAACTTGAACACATGCACTTCAGTTATGCCTTTTTTTGGCTTCGTAATATATGCATCAGGTTCAGTAATTTCAATTTTCGTGGTTCATGTTGCTAGGGGTTGCTCCATTAGAATATCAAAAGGAAAAGTTCATCAAGATTGACCATGAAAACTATGTCAAGGAGGCCATAATAGTAGAAGGAGGTCTTCTAGATTATGGATTTCAGAAATATTTGATGAGAATTGAGATTATAGGGCAAACCGATAAAACATCTACAATAAGGTCAACCATCGAATATGAAGTTGATGACGAGAAGACAGGCAACACATCCTTTGTCAGTACCAGTGCACTAGCTTGCCTGGCTGAGGCAATCACAGAGTATATCAAGGCACAGAAAAGCGCTGAGCAAGCTTGTGAAGAAACAGCATAAGAACAAAGCAACCCCCACCCCCAAGTGTAAAACAAGTTCAGAGCAATTTTCTTATATCTTGTTATTCACTGTATTACTTTTTATATTTCTTGGATAATTATACGATATTGTTGCCATTTGCCGTCATGCATAGCCAAGTATTGCATATGATTTCGATGATTCTCAAAAGGATGCAATTTTGGGGATGCAATAATAATGTGTCAAATCAGTGCAGTGCTAAAAGGGTTGACTTTAAGTTTTTGGGAAAACATGGCTAGATGATAAAACAAAAGCCCAGGCAACCCATTGCCAGAAGCCCAGAGTACCAAAATTTCCATCTGAATGGAACTTCGCGATCTACTTTCAGCAGAACATATTGACCCTAGGCCAATCATTTACATCACATATTCATATCCAGAATATATCTCATACACAAGCTTGCAGTGAGTATTACACTATTTGTTTGTTCTAAAATGGCTTGATCCAATGTTCGTAGTATAAAACACTAAACAAAATTTTGGGGGAAGAAACCCGGACGCATTGCTTTTTGCGTCAAGAGCGATGGCTCCACCCGCCACGGCGGCACAATAGGCGACCTAATACGCACATGGAACAAACTCAGCAAGCGGCCTTCTTTTGTGAGAACCAAGGTTCAAGCCCTTGTTGGCAGTCCTACTGGTGGAGGTCTTACCACCGTGCTATTATCGGTACAAAACACTTTAAAGTGTTCAATTATTTAAAGGATAAAACACTTCAAAGAATTGAAATACTTAAGATGCTAAGCTAAATGTAGAGAAACAATAGTGATGCAAGAAATTAAAGGCAGTAAAATTCAGGAACTAGAAAGTGGCAAGAGAAGATACAAAAAACTTTGTTTTGGTGCTCAGTCATTCTATATCCTGTATAAAAAGAACACCTCATGGGAGCTCCCCAATTGGTAAACAAGACACCCAGCAGTAGAAAACAAATACTCAGCCAACACAGCATCCTTGGAAGGCATAATACCCATTGCCTCCAACACAAAATGCCTCCTTGAGTAGCAGTTTCACCAGCTTCAAGCCAGCCTTTGTATTATCAATGTATGCCATACAACAAACTATTCAGAACACTTATCCATCTAGACCTTGGCAACACTTAAATACTTAACGCTTTAACCTACTGCAACACAACAATGGTCTCCACGGCTCCACGCAGACCACACTGTTTCTGCATCTCTGCATGCAGATGATTGGTGGAAGTCTGAGCCATTCTGTAGATTTACCTTTCCAGGCTCATTTTGTCCATCAACACTGTAGAAACAGCCAACACGGCAGTGAATGACAAAGTCCTTTGGTGTAGTGGAGTGCTTGCACAACTCAGTTGCGGCCTTCTCAGGCCACAGGCATCTTGAGGCTGAATTTTGGAGTAGATTGGAGGAATTGAAATTTGGGTGTTTTTACCCTTCGGGGTAATAAAAATATGACATAGGAGTAGTACTTTTACGGACATACCTTGGCAAGCCAAGTATCAGCTTCCTTCAAGATCAAATTGGATTCAAGCTGATGCACTCAATGCATAAAAGAACCTGTAAGACCGAGAAGCATATTAAAATCAGTATGGGCTGCATAAAACTGTGTGGAGTTGAGGTCTGGACTTGAAAAGCAGCTATGTGCTTTGCTAATTATAACATGGCAGGGGAAAAGCAGAGTTAATTGTTCAAATATCAAGGAAGCACTATGGTTACTTAAAGTGCATTTTGGCAGTGTTAGCACAAACTCTACCAGTATACATATCTTGATATGCTACTAATGATAATTCAACAAACCAAAGCCTCAAAATAAGAGTTGAGGACTACCATGCATATGAACTGCAAGAGATGGTAGCGGTTAGGCATAAAGAAATGCAAGCAGAGTTTCATATCCTCTATCTCTGTTCTCTTCCCCCTTTGCAGATACTTTGAAGACACACATGAAGTGTATCATCACAATAGCATCCATATTCAGCTGGTATTAATATTCAAAGTAGATTAATTGTGAAGACATTAGCTTCCAAGCTGTAGAAAGAAGTTGGGGGCAATGCTAGAATCTTAAAGCACCAAATTATAGCGGCAGATTTATAGGACTTTGTCCTTAATTTAGGGAAGACCCGTGCCCAATACACAGACAACATGAACGGATTCAGACGTAATAAACGTAACACTAGCAGTTAATCGAGAAAGTGTATCAACATAGAACTTCAATACATGAACCTACCAACGACATGTTTGACATACATATCATGCCGGAGAGATTAGGTGGAAACATCACTCGGTTTGGCCTCAGATGAATAAAGAATCCCATCCAGTTCCCGCGCCTCGCGCCTCCGCCTCCGCCTCCTCGCAACGCCGTCCGCCGACGCCACGACGGAGCTGGCCGCCCCCGGCGGCTAGGGTTTTGGTCGGGGTCGAGCGAATTGGCCAAAGAATGCCGATGCGCAGCGTGAAAATTGCTTGGGCTTGGGCCTCCAAACCACTTACTGCGACCTGAAGGTATAACGTCGCCTCAGGAGTTCCCTTAGTGGGTCGGCCCAGTTGCACGGTTTTCAAAGGTTCTGTTGATCGGTATGGACCAGTTTTCAAACCTTTTGTGTGTGTTTTCCCAGGTATTCTGCAGTTTTTTTGTTTCTCTGTTCATTTTTTCCTCTGGTTTTCCTTCCGGTTTTTCCTTTTTGGTTTTCAGTTTGTTTCTTCGGTTTTCCAGTGTTTCTGCATCGGTCTTCTGCGATTTTGTTTTATTTTTTCATAAAATGTCTACTCTTTTCAATGCACGTTGTACATTTTGAATATACTTGTGGAACTTTTTTGATACACGTTAAATTTTTCGAGTACATGACTCAAACATTTTCTTGAATACATATTACAAAAATTAAATACATGCTGATTTTTTTTATTGCATGAAACTTTTGAAAAACTACAGGGGCATTTTTTAGAATGTATAAATATTTTTCAAAAATACCACGAACATATTTTTGAAATGCATGGACCACTATTTTGAAATGTCACATATATTTTTTTAAATGGTAATAATTTTTTTTAAATTATGCAAAGACTTCTCTACATTGCATAACATTTTTGAAAAATGGAGTATATTTTTGTAACGAGTGAACATTTTGTTAAAGTGTCACACACCTTTTTTGACTTTCAACATTTTTATAAGTTGCGTGAAGATTTTTTATACATTCTGTTAAAAAAATTAAATGCGTGATGAACATTTTAAGTAAATTATTTTTTGAACTATGAAATATATTTAATACTTCTGAAATGTAAAAAGGGGAAGAAGAGGAAAGAACAAATCTAATACTACTTGGGACGGCCCACTATATGCTTGTTTGAGGCGATACTACCTTCCATCTCGAGTCAAGCGAGATACGGGAGTCCCCCTCCCTTCCCCCGAGTGGCGCTGGCCGAAAGAAGTTCCTTTATGTCGTGGCGCCGACGGAGATAACAATCGTCGATATTGTCACACGTACGACATCGTCTTTGCAGCTTTACATACACGGTTGGCTTTGGCGTGCAAAAATAGACCAAGCACCGTTGCTATTTCGATTAGGTCACACAAGAGTTGCAAAACAGAACCAGGAATGTGTCTTACGATAAATGCGATGCCACAACATAGCAATAGTGATGCACAATAGGCCCCTTGTTCCGTGAAACAAACCATACTTCCCTTCACAAAAAGATTTTCTAACTTGGCCCACATGAAGTAAAAGTATAGCTAAGAAGTACTCTAAGTTCCATCTTAACCCTAGTACATGGTCAGATGAGGAAAAACTAAATGGCTCTGATAATCAAGATCTGTGTTGTGAGTTCACGGAAGCAAAAGTTAAGGAGGCCTTGTTTGCCATGGCCCCCAACAAAGCACTAGGACCCGATAATATACCAGTAGAGTTTTATCAAGCGTGTTGGGAGGTGGTTAAAGATGATATTATGTCTTTGTTTAAACACTTTCATCGTGGGACACTTGATGTGCAACGCCTCAATTATGGAATAATCACATTGTTACCCAAACTTTCTATAGCTGATAAGATTCAGCAATTCAGACCATTTTGCCTCCTTAGATGTCCTTATAAGCTCATTACTAAAGTTCTAGACTGTCATGTAGTTGTGTACGCTGATAAGCTGATTAGTTCCACTCAGAATGCTTTTGTGAAAGGGAGGAACATTATGGATGGTGTTCTCTCTCTCCATGAGATCCTCAATTATACGCATGTAAAAAAGAGGGTGGGGGTTGTACTGAAACTAGACTTCGAAAAAGCCTACGATAAGGTCAATTTGGACTTCCTACTGGAGTGTCATAGGCTGCGAGGCTTTAATGAAACATGGTGTGGTTGGATTAGGCAAATCCTCCACAATGACACGGTGAGCATCAAACTCAATAATTGCGTTGGCCCGTATTTCCAAAGTGCTAAAGAAGTGCGTCAGGGAGATCCTCATTCTCCTTTTTTTGTTTAAGTTGGCCGCTGAATGTCTTACTAAAATGATTAAGAATGTTCAGAAAAACAAATCTATTGTGGGGTTTACTTCGGACCTAATCCCCGATGGGGTTGCCGTCTTGCAATATGCAGGCGATACCATCATTTGCCTGGAGCATGATGTGGATAAAGCAGTTAACCTGAAGTTGTTGTTGTATATGTTTGAGATGATATCTGGCCTAAAGGTAAATTTCCAAAAAAGCGAGATCCTCACTCTGGGAGGAGACGAAAATGTGGTGAAAGAGTACGCTAAACTGTTTAATTGTGATATTGGTAGTTTTCCCATTAAGTATCTTGGCATGCCTGTTAGCTACACCAATCTTAGAAATTCGGATTGCGAGTTCATCTTGAGCAAGTACCTCAAGAGGTTTGAGGCTTGGATAGGCAATGCTGCATCTATGGGAGGGAGACATACTCTATTGGATTTAGTTATTACCCAGATCTTGTTATATCACATGTCTATGTGGCTCATGAATAAAACATTCATTGAAAAGCTTGATAAACATCAGAAGAGGGTTTTTTTAACAAAAAGAGGAGGTATTATCTTGTCAAATGCAGTAGGATTTGTAGATCCAAAGAGAAGGATGGTCTAGGCATTAAAGACCTTCGAAAACAAAATATAAGCTTGATGGTTAAGTGGTGGTGGAAACTAGAAAACCAAAACTGGGTTTGGCAAGATATAATACGTGCTCGATATCTTCAAAACAAAACAGTAGCTGATGTTACTCCCAGGTTTTCAGACTCGCCATGTTGGAAAGCCTTGCTGAAGGTTAAAGAAATCTATGTGATGGGTAGGAAGGTTAAGGTGGAATCGGGGAACATTGCCAGGGTATGGAAGGATTCCATTAATGGGCTGCCCCCATTTCAGGAACAAAACCCGCGGCTTTTCGAAATATGCAATACTCTTGATTGTACCGTGAATAAGAGTTACACAGTTGAAGTGAATGCCTTCTTTAGGCGAAGACTCGCCTCTGATCTTCTAGATCAATGGGAGGAGATGCGCAGTAAAATTTGCAATTTACCTCTAATTGGGGAGAACACCAGATCATATGGGGTTTGAAGCAATTGGGGAATTTTCTACCAAATCAGTAGACTACTTGAAAGACCGCTTAGTGGATGCCACTATAAGTGGATCTGGAAAGCTAAACTAACTCTCAAGATCAAAATTTTCCTGTGGCAGTTATCGCAGGATGCGGTCCTTACTAGGCAGGTGGTGAGGAAAAAGAAATGGCCAGGGGATCCATGTTTCTCCTTTTGCAATGAGGTGGAAACTTCCGAGCATTTGCTTTTTGAAAGTGCAACTATCCCTAGGTGGTTTTGGTAATTCCTAACAACATATAGCTCATTGAGCTAACACTATTTCAAGACTAATATTTCAGGAAAGCTCAATGATTGGCATGGCATGGATGAGAAAAGTGGACCTCTCAAAATGCTAAGGACAAAGGGATTGGCTCAAGCTCAAGAATCTACATTTTATATTTTTAGTGATCCAAGATCACATTGAGTCTATAGGAAAAGCCAATACTATCAAGGAGGGATGAGGTGTTGCTTAATGGCTTACTTGCTCAAAATGCTTAGTGATATGCTCCAAAGCCCTCAACTACTTTCTCACATCCACATATGACCTAAACCAAAAGTCTAACTCGGCCCTACCGATTCTTTCCATCCGGCGCCACCGAGTTTAGATGTCATAGCCACTGCCACAAACCCTAGGCAAATAGGTCTCACCGAGATTGGATTGTAATCTCTCCGTTTCCCTTCGTAACGTTCGGTCCTACCGAGATGAGCGATCGGTCCCACCGAGATTGCAATGTAAATTCTCTGTTTCCCTTTTGTAACATTCCGGTCTCACCGAAATGAGCGAATCGGTCCCACTGAGTTTACTTGACCAACTTTCTGGTTAGCTTATTACCAAAATCGGTCTCACCGAGTTTGTGTAACCGGTCTCACCGAGATTACGTTATGCCCTAACCCTAACCATATCGGTCCTACCGAGTTGCATGTCGGTCCCACCGAAAATCCTAACGGTCACTACATTTGCTGAATCGGTCCGATCGAGTTTTTCAATTCGGTCCCACCGAGATTGGTAAGTTGTGTGTAACGGTTAGATTTTGTGTGGAGGCTATATATACCCCTCCACCTCCTATTCATTCGTGGAGAGAGCCATCAGAACGAACCTACACTTCCAACTTACATTTTCTGAGAGAGAACCACCTACCCTTGTGTTGAGGCCAAGATATTCCACTCCTACCATATGAATCTTGATCTCTAGCCTTCCCCAAGTTGCTTTCCACTCAAATCTTCTTTCCACCAAATCCAAATCCCGTGAGAGAGAGTTGAGTGTTGGGGAGACTATCATTTGAAGCACAAGAGCAAGGAGTTCATCATCAACACACCATTTGTTACTTCTTGAAGAGTGGTGTCTCCTAGATTGGCTAGGTGTCACTTGGGAGCCTCCGACAAGATTGTGGAGTTGAACCAAGGAGTTTGTAAGGGCAAGGAGATCGCCTACTTCGTGAAGATCTACCGCTAGTGAGGCAAGTCCTTCGTGGGCGATGGCCATGGTGGGATAGACAAGGTTAATTCTTCGTGGACCCTTCGTGGGTGGAGCCCTCCATGGACTCGCGAAAACGTTACCCTTCGTGGGTTGAAGTCTCCATCAACGTGGATGTACGATAGCACCACCTATCGGAACCACGACAAAAACATCCGTGTCTCCAATTGCGTTTGAATCCTCCAAACCCTTCCCTTTACATTCTTGCAAGTTGCATGCTTTAATTTCCGTTGCTCATATACTCTTTGCATGCTTGCTCGAATTGTGTTAAGATTGCTTGACTTGTTCTAAAGTTGCTAAAATCTGCCAAGAACTAAAATTGGGAAAAGGCTAGATTTTTATTTGGTCAAGTAGTCTAATAACCCCCCCCCCCCCTCTAGGCATACTTTCGATCCTACACTTTTTACCTGTCCGGTGGCCAAAGTGGTCTAGCGATCCATTGGGGTAGTCCTGGGGTACTGATCGTTACCCAAACTGTTATTGGCAATTCTTTGTCTGGTGTCACTCTTTCATCCCTGGTGGAGGAAAGTTTTATACTGTAGGCCTTGCGGCTGCTTGCTGGGCCATTTGGCTGGCATGAAATCACGCTACCTTCGCGGCCAATCCTCGGGGTTTGGGCTGCCATCGGCGGCGGTGAAAGTGCTAGTTATCGACTAGAGGGGGGGTGAATAGGCGATTTTAACGAAAGTCTTCAAAACACGGATGTTTCGAAGACAAACAATAGAAATGACCTAATTGATATGCAATGAAGATGAACTACAACAAGCAAACCATAGTCTAGTATGCAATAACGTGAAAGAACCAGACTAATAGCAGCTTGGTAGTAGGATCAAGATGGAAGATAGTATGAAGCCAAACAACGATAGTAGTCAAGCAATGAAGTCAAACAGATAAGGCATATAAGCAATGACTTCACGAAGACTAACTCAAAGTAAAGGAGGAAGGGATAGAACCGGTCACTTGTTGAAGACACAAGATTTGTTGGACGATTCGATTCTTTGTGACAACTGTACATCTGATTAGGGAGGCTGAGATTCAACTCGAAGACCGCGTCTTCACCTTATTCCCTTGAGCTAAGGACACACAGTCCTCGCCCAATCACTGGTAAGTCTTCAAGGTAGACTTCCGAACCTTCACAGACGACGTTCACCGCAATCCACAATGACTCTTGGATGCTTAGAACGCGACGCCTAACCGGCCGGAGGATTCCACAGGTCCTCAAGTGTAATAAGTCTTGGTCACAGACAGGAAAACTTTGATGCCTAACACTCTTTGGCTCTGGGTGTTTTGGGATTTGTCCTCGCAAGGATTTCTCTCTCTCAAAGGCTTCGAGGTGGCTTGCTCTCAAACGACAAAAGCCGTGCATTAACTCTGAGCAGCCACCGATTTATGGTGTAGGGGGTGGGCTATTTATAGCCACTAGGCAACCCGACCTGTTATGTTCGAAATGACCCTGGGTCACTAAGGCCCGACACGTGTTCCAACGGTCAGATTTCAAACACTCACGGCAACTTTACTTGGGCTACAAGCAAAGCTGACTCATCCAGCTCTGGATAAGTTTTGCTCTCATTGTCTTCGCTCGAAGACATAGGATTTGGGTTGAGCATCACTTCAATTATTCTGACTATGATCACTTGGACCCCACTTAGCAGTAGGGTGGTTCCTACGACTCAACAAAGAAGAAAAGGAAACGACGAAACAACACAGTCTTCGCGCTCCATAGTCTTCACTCAATGTCTTCTCATGTCATAGTCTTCAATGTGAATATCTTCACATACCACCATTGTCTTCAATGTCTTCATACATTTTTAGGGGTCGTCTCCGGTAGGTAAACCCGAATCAATGAGGGACACTACTGCGTTATCCTGCAATTCTCACAAACGCATTAGTCCTCAACCACATTTGTCGTCAATACTCCAAAACCAACTAGGGGTGGCACTAGATGCACTTACAATCTCCCCTTTTGGTGATTGATGACAAACTGGTTGAAGTTTTCAACGGGATAAAATATGTGAAATTGTAAAGGATAGGAATTGTCTTCATAAGTGGCAAAGGCTCCCCTAAAGATGTGCATATAAGTAGTTTGCTTTTGGAATGCAAATGCACATGGCAGGTTGTACTTGTGCAGATCCTCTTCAACTTATGAAGGTAATTCATCATACATGAAATGATATAGCTAAGAGAATGACATGCATAATGAAAAATGGACGTCTGAGAATGATCTAAGTCACGGAAGTTATAAATCGCACATGCGGAATTTATCATCGCACGAGGTAAAGCAAATAAGTAGCGAGGCGACCATCGAGTTTAAGTGTTACAACTCATAAGAACCAAATGTTTCAAAACGAGAGTTGTAAACACTAGGCAAAATATAGTGCAACCGCCCTTATGAACCCGCTTGAAGACTATCAAACTCATATGCTTCTCCCCTTTTGTCGATGAAGGACCAAAAAGGTTTGAAGACATAGAGCATCTACTCGTTCTCTTCTGAAGAAGATGATGCAACAGGGTTGTTGTTGTTGGTTGGCGGTGCAGACGAGTTGGGCGCAGTGTCGATTCGTGCAGAAGTAGGGGGCGGTGAAGTAGCATCGGCTTCATCATCGATCACTCTCTGGCATTGGCGATTCTTGCGGAGGAAGAATAGTCGAGTCTTCAAGAGATGGAGTTAAATCGTGGGGACTGCATTCCGTGGAGGAGTGGAGTCAAACTTGAAACGTTCGGTGAAGCCATCGTCTTGAAGATCGCCTTCGACCGAAAGGTGGTCAAACTCTTCCACGATCGCCGACAAGTCTCGTGAGTGACAAAAGCATTCTTGGTGGCAAGGTTACGAATGCGATTGACGTCCACCAAGAGGCTTTGCATTTGACGCTTTAGCCAGGAGTGATGCTTATCTTGCTTTTGATTCAGCACCACAATAAGTTCTCGATCATTGAGGACTCGAGAGCGCTTCCGAGGCCTTTGGCCAATTGTGCTCTCAGTGGGGATAGACACGAGATACCGCTTGGACGCCTTCTATAGGTTGAGAGAAGCTGTGGTGATCTGCATTCTAAAGACTTAGTGGCGTTTTGGCAGGCTCAGGGTATATGGCTTCAACAGACATATCAACCTCTAGTAGAAAGATCAGATGATTGCGAGCAGAGGGTTGATAGTTGATAGCAGAGTGCATCTTGATGAGGCGCATGACCCATGGAGCATAGAACTTCAGACCAAACAGATCAGATCCAGAGGCAGCCAATTGTCGGATGAAGAAATCTTGCGTGTTGAAGCTGATGCCATTGAGAATGTAGAAGACCAATGTCTTCATTGCTCCTTCAAGCTTTCCAGATGATGAATGCCCTTTTATTGGCCATAGAGTTCGCCGTATGATGTGATATATGGTACGAGGCAGATACTCAAGGTCATCAACAAAGAAGTGTTGAGGGTATTCAGCGTCATATGGCAGTGGCTTCATCATGCTCAGCATCTGACTCATGTCGGGTTCTGGCTTATGAAATATGCTTTCCAAGGCATCGCGGTGGAGTTGACATCCAGGTTCAAACAGTTCTCCGTGAGTGGGTAGGCCTGTGAGCTCAATGATGTCAAGAGCTTTGGCTTCATGATGGACATTTCCAGTCATCCACTCGAGAACCCATGTCTTCAGATCTCTGTTGTAGCAGCGGATGTGGAGTGTGGCATAGAATTGAAGCACTAATTCCTCATTCCAAAGGTCTTTATGCATTACGAAGCCAAGCGGACTGCATCATGAAAGCAGTCAAGTGCTTCTTCTAAGCACGGCAGTTCAATGGCTTCAGTGTCAAGGCGCATATGTGGGAAAATGCGGCCTTGGTCATACAGAACACAGGAGTAATAGCTTCTTTGCTGATAGCTCCAGAACCGGTCAGATGAGATCCTTGGCCTTGTGTAGGGGTTCTTTGCTCTGTCAAATAAAGTTTTGTGGGCTTTGAAGCCATTTGCATTGAAAGAACCAGTTGAGGTGGCAGTGCACAGAAACCTTGGCGATCTTGGCCGACTTACGGACCGGAGGCCTATGCACAATATGATAGTCGAATTGAGGACCCGAGGCATGAGGCGGAGGGACGAGCAGGCCATCTTCTTGTGACTAGCTCGCCATAGTTGAATGCTTGCTCTATTGTGTAGGGCCTTGGTGGCGGAGCTGGAAGGCGATGGCAGCCGAGGCTTGTGCCTGGCCAGATGCTTGAGGAGCAGTTGCCTCATTGGCTTCAGCAGTTCCTACATTGACTTGAGGAGCGGTGGGGACAGGCTCCACATTGGCTTCAGCCATGACCACGTCATTGGCTTCATTGGTGTTGGAGGTGTCGACCTCATTGTTTTCAACCTCCACTTGAGGAGCTGGAGGGTCGGAACCTTTGGCACATTGATATCGGGGATCACTTCTTCAATTACTGGGGGGTGTAGGAACACGTTCTTCTTCTTCTTCTTGGGTGTCAGCGGTTGATGCAGCCGGATTGTCTTCAGCAGCTTTAGCTTCAGACTCAGAGACGTTCACGGTTGGAGTGGCTTCTGAAAACACTTGACGTGCAACAGGTTGGTGGTGCACTTCTCCTTCTGGAACGCTCGGAAGAGGCACTTGAGGCCTTTGACCTTTGGCGGCTGCGAAATCTTGTAGCGCCTTTGGAGATGGGGTTGCTGGGCCTCAAAGTCTTCCTCTTCTTCTTGGTGTTGCTGTTGGGGAGTGACTTGTTGTTGGGGAGTGACTTGTTGTTGGGGAGTACTGGGGGAGTCTTGTTGTTGCGGGCGATCAGCCCATGAAGCATCCAGTGCAATTGGTGTGAGAGGACGACCAATGCTGATGAGTTCGTTGTTCGTACGAATAGGCGATGATACCACATTGTACTCGATTTGAGGAAGAACTTCATCATCTTCAACATTGTCATGGTGACCAATGTCTTCAAGATGAGGGGATCACTGCTGGAATATCTTCAACTTGAGGAGCCTCAGGAAGCAGGCTCATGAACAGTCATTCAAAGTTCTTGGGTTGCAGACGCGGGACGAACCACAGAAATGGGTTCAACAATCAAGGGCTCTGTAGGAGCAGCCCGATTCTTCTTGGTCTTTAGCTTCTTCTTGAAGGGAGTAGCATCAGAGGCGTCAGAATTTTTCCTTTTTCTCGCTTCAGCCTCGGCAACCTAGTACTCCCGCTTGGGAAGACTATGCGGGGCTCTTCCTGCCTTGAAGGTGCAGCTTGGTCAGCTGAAGACTTCTTTTTCTTTGCAGCCATCCTGGGGTCGATGCCAGGACGGCCAAGTGCCTTGCGCTTCTCAGCCTCATTGTAGGCAAGCACACATTTGTCAGCCAGAGCCTTCATGCGCTCACGAGAGCCTTTGGCTTCTTCACGCTTCTTGACAAAGTTTTCTTTGAGGTCGTGCAACATGACCTTGAAGTTTTTGATGTCTTGCACACTGAGTGCAGCCATATGCTTCTTGAACTGAGCCTTCTCATAGTCAATTTTGTGCTTCAGTTCAACAATCCGCTGAGCTAGAGCTAGCTTAGAAGCAATGTCACCGTTGAAAGAGACGCTGAGGCTAATTGGAAGTTGCAGATCTTCAAAGCTGATGTTTGGTGTGTCAAACCACTCATCAATGAAGTGATGGATGATTGCCACATCAAAGAGAGGCAAGTTGTTGAAGATTTCGCTTCTTCTTTGCTCTTGATAAGCTGCTCAAGAGCATCATCTCCAAGATCGTCATCACTTGACAGATCAATGTGCTCTTCACGCAGAATGGCGGCGAGGGTCGATGTCGATTCGATATTCTTGACACTTTTCTTTTTCTTCTCCGTCTTCTTGGAGATACGGGATTGTTCCTCAGACTGTGCACTGGCTTCAGGAGGTGCAGTGGCCAGTGGCTTCACACGAGAAGCTTTTGGAGGAGCAGCTGTCTTTGGAGCCTTGACTTTCTTAAGCTTATGTGGCTTTGGAGCAGGAGCAGGAGCTGGAGCTGGGGCTTCATCAGAGTCATCATTGTCATCAGAGTGATCCACTTTGGCACCTTGGACCAAAATATAAGTGATGAGGCCTTCAAGGTTTGAAAACGGACCGATGATATTGGGTTCGATTGTCACGCGAGCCGTCGGCCTGGGAAGCGAGAGGGACCAGGGTTGAAGTCTAATCCCAATGACTTCTTGTTTTCCTTTGCAGAAGCCTTTGCGTGCTGGAAGTTGTGCTTGAAGAGATTGTCATCGCGACACCAGAGCAAAGACGTCGGGTCAGCATTTTCAGGCTGAGATCCACGGACCATGCAAGGATAGAAACCTTGTGCAATAGCTTCAGCCATGCTCTTGGGAGGGAGGCCTCGAAACAGAATATCACCCCAAGGGCTTCTGATGGCATTCTTCTCGGCATATTCTTGTGTGACGAAATTGTACTTGAACCACTGTCAGCCCAATAGCGTCGAATCCATTGGATTCGTGTCTTGCGCCGATTATAAGTCTCTTCAGATCTGTCTTGTACAGCTCTGCGAGGTCATCAGGCAGATCTTTTGAGGTTCCCTCACGACGCTGTCTGCCGCCCTTCCTGACTGATTTATCTATAGCCATGTGCTTCGAACTGAATGGCTTCACATTCAAAGGCTTCAAAGGCTTGCGTTTGCTTGACAGACAGGAACTGGCTTCAAGAGAGTTGGTTTGATGCTGTAAGAATTCTGCAAACTAATGCAGACTATGAGAACCAAGGGATTCTCCCACGGACATGTACCTGTGACAGCATTAGAGATGCGAGGGAAGGGGAAGAGGTCACATGCATTCTCAGAAGATTTTGAAGATAAATCAGTTTGAAGACATTGACCTCATGATGCGAAGACATTCACTTATACTGCCGAGAGTTGGTTCCAGATTTGTACGAATCCGTGAATAAGTACAAGTGAGGAATCTAACTAGTTGTGAAGCTTAAGTGAATATACTAAGCGATCTGAGATCTTGCGCATGAATAGATCTAACTTTGTATGGGCGTAAACCATTTTTGGCAAGTAGGATGAATCTTGAAGATCAAAAAGATGGTAAAAATAGAGATATATTTACCGCTTCGAAGACTGCTAGACGGAAGGAAAGGAGGCCGAGCAGTTCACTCCACCGTGCCCTAACTTGGCGACGGAGGACACCTACGGCGGCGTCAGAGAAGAAGATGTTCGCCGCCGGCGTGAGGACGGCGTCGGAGAAGTCGCGGCAGCTAAGCGCTTCGTCGTCGGCGTCGTCGTGAGCTAGCGGTGGCGCTAGGGTTTTGACGAGGTGGAGAGGTGGAAGAAGATTTTCTTTACCGCAGGGGACAGGTATTTATAACGAGGTGTGCGGTATGGCGCAATTCTGTGAGTGCCTGGCGGTTCACATCTCGAGGGCACGTGGCACGCATGCAACATACTGTGAGTTATCCCACGTTCCCACGCTCGCCAGGTTTGTCGGATGGTCGTTCCGGCTTCTCCGGAGTTCAACAGTAATGATGACTTATTTAAAACAGACTTAAAGTTTGTCTTTGTGTCTTCACGACAAGGACGCAGAGAAGACATTCGGCGATTTCAATAGAATGCATATGATTTGGACAGATAGAGTTTGAGATAGAAAGCATAGAGAGATTGGGGTCCGATCACATTCACTTAGTTCAAAAGATTCAACTTGAAGACATAGCTATAAGTGAATGTTGTAGAGGACAGAAATATATATATATATATATATATATATATATATATATATATATATATATATATATATATATATATATATATATATCAGACTGCAACCAAATCATCATAGTGAAGAAAATCATGAAAATAGGTTGAAGTTGAAGTCAAATCAAATGCGAATAGCTTCAAGAAATAACGCCATGAGTGAAACACTTCAAACAAAGAAATTTGGTGGTGGCGTTACCCACCGTATAGGAAGTATTAGACCCAGATACGGCACACAATTATCGTGGCGCTCCGAAGTCAAATTCCACGTTAATGTATTCACACTTAGAATGTAAGTCTTCACTGATTGAAGATATACGTTACTTCGTGTGTTGCACATCTAAGTCATCAACATGCATAAGTGTTAGGATGTGTGCTTGATCACAGGACATTTGAGGATTCCAAAATATTTAGCTCACACCATAACTTGCAAAACCTTTTCTCATCCAAGGGCTTTGTGAAGATATCTGCCATTGCTCTTGATGTTGACGTGAATGATGTCAATATCTTTCTTCATGACATGATCCACGAGAAAATGATGACGAACTTCAATGTGCTTTGTCTTCGAGTGCTGGACTGGATTGTTGGCAATCTTGATGGCGCTTCGTTGTCGTGAAAAAGAGGTACTTGTGTCGATTGATGCCATAGTCCTTGAGAGTTTGCTTCATCCATAGAAGCTGAGCACAACAAGATCCGGCAAAGCAATGTATTCAGATTCTGCAGCTTGAGAGTGACACATAGTTCTCGCTTCTTTGAAGACCAACAGACGAGTGATCATCCTAGAAAGTGACATGTGCACGATGTAGACTTGCGATCTACTTTGTCACCGGCATAATCAGCATCCCAAAATCCAACTAAATCAAATTTTGAGCCCTTTGGATACCATAATCCGAGTGTTGGGGTGTGAGCCAAATATCGAAGAATTACGCTTCACGCCTAAGTGATGCGATTCCTTTGGTGCCGCTTGGAATCGAGCACACATGCAAACACTAAGCATAATATCCGCCTAGATGCACATAGGTAAAGTAAGGAACCAATCATGGAGCGGTATACCTGTTGATCAAACTCTTTACCATTGTCGTCGGGACCCAAGTGGTGTTTAGCTGGCATTGGCGTCGTGTATCCTTTGCATTCATGCATTCCAAACTTCTTCAGACAATCTTGGAGGTATTTTTCTTGAGATATAAAGATGCCATTTCTTTGCTGATGAATTTGAAGACCAAGGAAGAACTTGAGCTCTCCCATCATGGACATCTGATATTGCTCTTGCATCATGTATCCAAACTCATCACTATACTTACGGTTGGTGCGGTAGAAGATAATGTCATCCACATATATTTGGCATACAAGCAGTTCACCATCATATGTCTTCGTGAAGAGTGTGGGATCAAGGGATCCAGGTTTGAAGCCTTTGCTCTTCGTGAAGTCTTTGATTGTATCATACCAGCGCGAGGAGCTTGTTTGAGGCCATACGATTGCTTTATTTAGCTTGTACACCATATCGGGATGTTTTGGATCTTCAAAGCCGTGTGGTTGAGCGACATATACTTCTTCTTCAATCTTTCCGTTGAGAAATGCACTCTTCACATCCATTTGATAGAGCAAGATGTTGTGGTGGTTAGCATAGGCTAGTAGTATGCGAATAGCTTCAAGCCTAGCTACAGGAGCAAATGTTTCATCGAAGTCAATTCCTTCAACTTGACTATATCCTTGAGCCACAAGCCTTGCTTTGTTTCTGGCGACTTGACCATGCTCATCTTGCTTGTTTCGATATATCCATTTGGTGCCAATAATGTTATGCTTGCGAGGTCGGGGCGCTTGACAAGTTCCCAAACATTATTCAGCTTGAACTGTTGAAGTTCTTCTTGCATAGCTTGAATCCATTACGGTTCCATAAAAGCCTCGACAACTTTCTTGGGTTACGATATTGATACAAAGGAAAAGTGCCCACATAAATTTGCTACTGTGTTGCTCTTGGCGAGTAAGCGGACCAGTGCATTGATGCTATCGATTATCTTCTCAAGTTGCACTTCATTTTACCTTTCGAGGATGAAGCTGGGCGAAGACCTTGCTCATCTTGATCATTGTCATCATTGGGAGGATTGTCTTGGTGAGCATTGTCTTCGAGTTGGTTAGGTGCGAAATGATGAGTTCCTCTTGAGTGTGCTTCATTTGGCATGATTTCACGGTTCCCATCGACTTGATAGATTTGTTGGTAGAGCTTCATCTAGTGTGCTTGGCAGGAACTCTCTTTGTGAACCATTGGTTTCATCAAATCGCACATCTATAGTTTCGATGATTTTGTAGAGATAGAGATTGAAGACTCTGTAAGAGTGTGAGTCCTTTCCGTAACCGAGCATGAAGCCTTCATGAGCTTTGGGTTCAAATTTTGACTTGTGATGAGGATCCTTGATCCGCACTTAGCCCCAAATACTCTGAAATGGCGACATTTGGCTTCTTGCCGATGGAGCTCATAGGATGTTTTGTTGAAGCTTATGGATATAAACACGGTTGATGACGTGACAAGTCGTATCAATGGCTTCAGGCGTAACTTTCTTGGTGTCTTGTACTCGTCGAGCATTGTTCGAGCCATCTCAATGAGGGTTCATTCTTGCGCTCCACGATGTCATTTCTTTGGGCTGTGTATGGGCGAGAGAACTCATGAGTGATTCCCATGGTATCGAGATAAAGATCAAGTCCGGTGTTCTTGAATTTAGTGCCGTTATCACTTACGATATGCTTGATCTTGATGCCATAATTGTTCATTGCTCGATTGGCAAATCGATGCGAAGACATCTTGCACTTGATCTTGTAGAAATTATGTGCACCCATGTGTATCTTGAGTAGTCATCAACAATGGCGAAGCCATAGAGACAAGCAGTTGTTGTGAGGGTAGAGTAATGAGTAGGGCCAAACAAATCCATGTGTAGCAGCTCGAAGGGTTGAGGCGTCGTCATGATTGTCTTGAGGGTGCTTTGCCCTAGTCATCTTTCCGACTTATGAGCACCACACAAATGATCCTTCTTGAACTTGACACCTTCGATGCCTATGACATGCTTCTTCTTGGCGAGTGTGTGTAAGTTCCTCATTCCGATGCCCCAAACCTCCGATGCGAGCCAACATTACGAAGCCTTTGCAAGAAGACATATGGCAAGTTGTGGACTGTGAGAAATCTACCATGTATAGATCATCTTTCCTATACCCTTCAAAGACTAGAGACTTGTCGATTCCATTAGTACAAGGCAGCGATATTTTCGAATATCACAATCATGTTCAAGTCACAAAGCATTGAGACAGGACATTAAGTTGAAACCAAGGGACTCAACAAGCATCACTTTGTCCATGTGTTGATCCTTTGATATTGCAACTCTACCTAGACCCAATACCTTGCTTTTACCGTGTCGACAAATGTGATGTGACTCTTGTCCGATGGGCGTAAGGTTGTGTCCATGAGAAGACTTGATCACCGATCATATGATTAGTGCATCCTTGTCCATAATCCATTACGAAGCATGAGGTGTCATACCCTCTGATGCAGTTAGGGGATGAGGCTTCACCAAGAGCATTGTGAAGCATAAACATTTGACGGGCAAGTGGATTATTGAAGCTTAAATCAAGATTAGGATTGATAGGATGAATGGCAAGCGATTAGGAACAAAATACATAGTGAGACCATTTGGGCATCGATCTTGTGCCCTACAAGATGTTTTAGGTCCCCAACAATAGCATCGAGGCGCCTTTGATTTTTGGTGGAGACCCTTTCACCGCAAAGAGAGTTAATTCTTCTTAACCACCCACATCTTGAGGGTGGCTTAGAAGCAATTAGTCTAAGTGCAACATCTGAGAATTCGGCTTTGGAGCCCTAGCAAATAGCCTTGCGAGAGATGAGTGATACTCATATGAATAAGCGAGAAGAGTTCTTAGTTACGTGAACATAGCGGTTTGAGGACACACGCTCATATTCATAAATTTGAGTCTTGTTTCCCTGCAAAACATTGGCGTTAGGGTGACTCAAGTGAGTCCTCTGTGTATGAAGCCTTTGGACCATATGGCGCCTTTAGTGCAGGGTTTATCTTCTTCCCGGTGGTGTCATGATGACATTCACTAGAAGATTCTCAAGACAGCTTTTGGCAACCAGATCTTCTTCATAGGTGGTCCATTCCTGCGATTAGTACCAATATACGGCAAACACTTCACCATTCTGATTCTTGAATAGCTTGTAGTTTGCATCAAAGGATTCATCAATGATAATAGGGTTAGCATAGGTAAAGTCAGATAAGGTGGATGGATCCACTGGAGGTCCCTTTGCAGCAACCCATGTGGTTTTGGGATACTGCTCAGGCTTCCAGTAGGAACCATCAACATTCATTTTCCTCTCGAACCCAACACCCTCTTTCCCTAGGGTTTCGGTTCAGAATCTGCTTTTTGAGGACATCATAAAGTGTCGATGCCCTTTCGAGTTTTATACATCCTGTTTCAAGCAATGTCTTCAACCTAGCATTTTCATCGACAATGGCGGTGGTATCCTCCATGAGAGGGTTAGTAACCACATTGGTAGTTGAAGACAATGCAACAATGGCAGCGATTGAACATTGACAAGAGAGGTAGTGATATCACGCTCAAGACATTTTAGACATGGTGGTTCAAATCCATCACAGGCGAACTGATCTGTTGGTAGTGACTCATTCTCTTTTGAAGATCTTCATGAGCCGCTCTCAATTTCTCAAGCTCTTGCTTCATTTGAAGATAATCATAGGAGAGCCTTTCATGAGTAGTTGATAGCGTTTCATGACGACTTTCAAGTTCTTGGTACTTAGCATGAAGATTTTTAATGTCTTCAACTAAGAATTTGTGAGCGTGTCATTTCGCGTCCAACAGGTCATCGCTTTTGTCTAACAGTTTTTGAGTATGTTCCATAGCTCTTTGTTGTTCAGTTGCAATTTTAGCAAGTGTTTTGTAGCTGGGTTTGGATTCACAATCGAGTCATCTTCACTTGATGTTTGAAAGTAGGCATCACGTGATTTTACCTTGGCACCGCGTGCCATGAAGCGATAGGTGGGGCAGGTCGTCCTTGTCATCGCCTTGACGTTGGTGTAGAAGTCATTGTCTTGATGTTGAAGATGGACTTGGCAACATAGGTTGTGGCTAAAGCCCGGACTTGCGCCTTGGGTCGGACTCCTCTTCAGATTCCACCTCCACTTCCTCAGAAGCAGACTCCTCCTCTGAATCCATTTCCTTGCCAACAAAAGCACGAGCCTTGCCAGATGAGCTCTTCTTATGCGATGAAGACTTTGATAAAAGACTTGGAAGAAGACTTTGAAGATTTCTTCTTTTTCTTGTCATCAGAATCTTATTCCTTGCTCTTCTTCTTCTTCTTCTCATTGTCCCACTTTGGACACTCAGAGATATAGTGTGCAGTTTTCTTGCACTTGTGACATGTTCTCTTCTTGTAGTCTTGAGTGGAAGCTTCATCATTTCTTGAGCTGGACCGTGAAGACTTTCTGAAGCCTTTCTTCCTAGTGAACTTCTGGAACTTCTTCACAAGCATAGCAAGTTCCTTTCCAATGTCTTCAGGATCATCAGAACCGCAGTCAGATTCTTCTTCAGATGAGGAAAAAACTTTTGCCTTCAAAGCGCGAGTTTGGCCATAGTTGGGACCATAGATATCTCTTTTCTCAGATAGCTGGAACTCATGTGTGTTGAGCCTCTCAAGTATATCAGACGGATCGAGTGTCTTGAAGTCAGGACGTTCTTGTATCATCAGGGCAAGGGTGTCAAAAGAGCCGTCAAGTGATCTTAGTAGTGTCTTGACGATTTCATGCTTGGTGATCTCAATGGCGCCGAGGGCATGAAGCTCATTTGTGATGTCAGTGAGGTGATCAAACATGAGCTGGACATTTTCATTGTCGTTTCTCTTGAAGCGATTGAAGAGGTTGTGAAGAACACTGATCCTTTGATCTCTCTGGGTTGAGACGCCATCGTTGACCTTGGATAGCCAGCCCGGACTAGCCGGCGTTTCCAAAGCACTTACGGCCATATCGCCCTTTGGTCGATGACCACAGATGATGTTCTTTGCGGTTGAGTCCAGTTGAATGAACTTCTTGACATCGAGGGGTGACACCTTCACCAGGTTAGGAACGCCGTTCTTGACGACATACCAGAGGTCGACATCAATGGCTTCAAGATGCATGTGCATCTTATTCTTCCAGTAGGGATAGTCAGTTCCATCGAACACGGGGCAAGCAGCGGAGACTTTGATTATCCCTCCAGTCGATATAGCTAAAACTCCAGGTGGTTAAACCGAATCACACAGAACAAGGGAGTACCTTGCTCTGATACCAATTGAAAGTGCTAGTTATCGACTAGAGGAGGGTGAATAGGCGATTTTAACGAAAGTCTTCAAAACATGGATGTTTCGAAGACAAACAATAGAAATGACCTAATTGATATGCAGCGGAAGATGAACTACAACAAGCAAACCATAGTCTAGTATGCAATAGCATTGAAAGAACAAGACTAATAGCAGCTTGGTAGTAGGATCAAGATGGAAGATAGTATGAAGCCAAACAACGATATTAGTCAAGCAATGAAGTCAAACAGATAAGGCATATAAGCAATGACTTCACGAAGACTAACTCAAAGTAAAGGAGGGAAGGATAGAACCAGTCACTTGTTGAAGACACATGATTTGTTGGACCAGTTCGATTCTTTGTGACAACTGTACATCTGTTAGGGAGGCTGAGATTCAACTCGGAAGACCGCGTCTTCACCTTATTCTCCTTGAGCTAAGGACACAGTCCTCGCCCAATCACTCTGGTAAGTCTTCAAGGTAGACTTCCGAACCTTCCACAGACGACGTTCACGGAAATCCACAATGACTCTTGGATGCTCGAGCAGCGACGCCCTAACCGGGTGGAGGATTCCACAGTCCTCAAGTGTAATAAGTCTTGTGTCACACAGACGGGAAAACTTGATGATGCCTAACACTCTTTGGCTCTGGGTGTTTTGGGCTTTGTCCTCGCAAGGATTTCTCTCTCTCAAAGGCTTCAAGGTGGGTTGCTCTCAAACGACAAAAGCCGTGCACTAACTCTGAGCAGCCACTGATTTATGGTGTAGGGGGTGGGCTATTTATAGCCACTAGGCAACCCGACCTGTTATGTCCGAAATGACCCTGGGTCACTAAGGAACTGACACGTGTTCCAACGGTCATATTTCAAACACTGACACGTGTTCCAACGGTCATATTTCAAACACTCACGACAACTTTACTTGGGCTACAAGCAAAGCTGACTCATCCAGCTCTGGATAAGTTTTGCTCTCATTGTCTTCGCTCGAAGACATAGGATTTGGGTTGAGCATCACTTGATTATTCCGACTATGATCACTTGGACCCCACTTAGCGATGAGGGTGGTTCCTACGACTCAACAAAGAATAAAAGGAAGCAGCGAAACAACACAGTCTTGGCGCTCCATAGTCTTCACTCAATGTCTTCTCATGTCATAGTCTTCAATGTGAATATCTTCACATACCACCATTGTCTTCAATGTCTTCATACATTTTAGGGGTCGTCTCCGGTAGGTAAACCAAATCAATGAGGGACACTACCTGCGTTATCCTGCAATTCTCACAAACGCATTAGTCCCTCAACCACATTTGTCGTCAATAGTCCAAAACCAACTAGGGGTGGCACTAGATGCACTTACAGGCGGCAGTGACGTAGTCCATGCCATTGCGCATGTGATACTCCTCGAGATAATCCAGGTAGAAGGGCACATGACAGTGAAAGCTATAATATTTAAATAATGCTTCGCTAAATAAATGAGTATACATTGTCTTGCTAATAGCAATGCAATAGTGTGATATAGCACTGTAAGTGCATCTAGTGCCACCCCTAGTTGGTTTTGGAGTATTGACGACAAATGTGGTTGAGGGACTAATCGTTTGTGAGAATTGCAGGATAACGTAGGTAGTGTCCCCCATTGATTCGGTTTACCTACCGGAGATGACCCCTAAAAATGTATCAAGACATTGACGACAATGGTGGCATGTGAAGATATTCACATTGAAGACTATGACATGAGAAGACATTGAGTGAAGACTATGGAGCGCCAAGACCGTGGTCGCTTCGTTGTTTCCTTTCTTCTTTGTTGAGTCATAGGAACTACCGCATCGCTAAGTGGGGTCCAAGTGATCAAAGTCGAATGATCAAGTGATGCTCAACCCAAATCCTATGTCTTCGAGCCAAGATAATGAGAGCAAAACTTATCCAGAGCTGGATGCGCCACCTTTGCTTGCAGCCCAAGTAAAGTTGCCGTGTGTTTGAAATCAATCGCTGGAACACGTGTCGGCCTTTAGTGACCCAGGTCATTTCAGACATAACAGGTCGGGTTGCCTAGTGGCTATAAATAGACCACCCCCTACACCATAAATTGGTGGCTGCTCAGAGTTAGTGCACGATTTTTGTCGTTTGAGAGCAACCCACCTCGAAGCCTTTGAGAGAGAGAAATCCTTGCGAGGAAAAAGCCCAAACACCCAGAGCCAAAGAGTGTTAGGCATCACTGAAGTCTTTCTATCTATGTGACCTGAAGACTTATTACACTTGAGGACTGTGAATCCTCCAAATTTAGGGCGTCAAGGCTCGAGCATCCAAGAGTGAAGAGTCATTGTGGATTGCCGTGAACGCAATCTGTGAAGGTTCGAAGTCTACCTTGAAGACTTACTGTAGTGATTGGGCGAGGACTGTGTGTCCTTAGCTCAAGGGGAATAAGGTGAAGACGCCGGTCTTCTCGAGTTGAATCTCAGCCTCCCTAATTGTATGTACAGTTGTCACAACAACTGGAACTGGTCCAACAAATCATGTGTCTTCAACAAGTGATTGGTTCTATCTTCTCCCTCTCCTTACCTAGAGTTTGTCTTTGTGAAGTCATTGCCTATTTGTCATACCTGTTTGACTTCATTGCTTGACTACTTTTATTTATTAGCTTCTCACTATCTTCCATCTTGATCCTACTACCAAGCTGCTATTCTTGTACTTTCACGTTATTGCATACTTGACTATGGTTTGCTTGTTGTAGTTTATCTTCCACTGCATATAGATTAGGTCATTTCTATTGTTTGTCTTTGAAACATCCGTGTTTTGAAGACTTCCCTAAAAATTGCATATTCATCCCCCCTCTAGTCGACAACTAGCACTTTCAATTGGTATCAGAGCAAGGTACTCCCTTGTTCTGTGTGATTTGGTTTAACCACCTGGAGTTTTAGCTATGTCGACTGCAGGGATAATCAAAGTCTCCGTTGCTTGCCCCGTGTTCGATGGAACCGACTATCCCTCTTTGGAAGAATAAGATGCACATGCATCTTGAAGCCATTGATGTCGACCTCTGGTATGTCGTCAAGAACGGCGTTCCCAAAATCGTGAAGGTATCACCCGCCGATGTCAAGAAGTTCATTCAACTGGACTCTCATGCAAAGAACATCATCTGTGGTCATCGACCAAAGGACAAGATGGCCGTGTGAGTGCTCGAAACGCCGGGTTAGTCTGGGACCGCTATCCAAGGTCAACGAAGGCGCCTCAACCTGCAGAGATCAAAGGATTAGTGTTCTTCGCAACCTCTTCAACCGCTTCAAGAGAAACGACAATGAAAATGTCCAGCTCACGCTTGATCGCCTCACCGACATCACAAATGAGCTTCATGCTCTCGCGCCACCGAGATCACCAAGCATGAAATCGCCAAGACACTACCGAGATCACTTGACAGCTCTTTTGAAACCCTTGCCCTCATGATACAAGAACGCTGACTTCAAGACACCCGATCCGTCGATATACTTGAGAGGCTCAACACACACGAAGTTCCAAATTTTCGAGAAAAGAGATATCTATGGTCCCAACTATGGCCGAACTCGCGCTTTGAAGGCAAAAGTTGTTTCCTCATCCAAGAAGAATCATCATGCGGTTCTGATGATCCTGAAGACATTGGAAAGGAACTTGCTATGCTTGTGAAGAAGTTCCAGAAGTTCACTAGGAAGAAAGGCTTGAGAAAGTCTTCACGGTCCAGCTCAAGAAATGATGAAGCTTCCACTCATGACTACAAGAAGAGAACATGTCACAAGTACAAGAAAACTGGACACTATATCTCTGAGTGTCCACAGTGGGACAATGAGAAGAAGAAGAAGAAGAAGAGCAAGGAATATGATTCGATGACAAGAAGAAGAAGAAATCTTCAAAGTCTTCTTCCAAGTCCTCATCAAAGTCTTCATCACATAAGAAGAGCTCATCTGGCAAGGCTCGTGCTTTTGTTGGCAAGGAAATGGATTCAGAGGAGGAGTCTGCTTCTGAGGAGGTGGAGGTGGAGTCTGAAGAGGAGTCCGATCCTAGCGTCGCAAGTCTGGCTTTAGCCACAGCCTATGTTGCCAAGTCCATCTTCAAAACTGAAGACAATGATTTCTACACCAATGCTGAAGCTGATGACAAGGTCGACCCTGCTCCCACCTACTGCTTCATGGCACGCGGTGCCAAGGTAAAATCACGTGATGCTTACTTTCAAACATCAAGTGAAGATGACTCTGATTGTCAATCCAAACCCAGCTACAAAACACTTGCTAAAATTGCAACCGAACAACAAAGAGCTGTGGAACATACTCAAAAACTGTTAGACAAAAGCGATGACCTGTTGGACGCGGACATGACATCGCTCACGCCCCTTAGTTGAAGACATTAAAATCTTCATGCTAAGTACCAAGAACTTGAAAGACGCCATGAAACACTCTCAACTACTCATGAAAAGCTCTCCTATGATTATCTTCAAAGGAAGCAAGAGCTTGAGAAATTGAGAGCGGCTCATGAAGATCTTCAAAAGAGAATGAGTCACTTCAAGCTACCAACAGATCGGGCCCGCCAGATGGATTCAACCACCATGTCTAAAATGTCTTGAGCGTGATATCGCTACCTCTGCTATTGAATGTTCAATCGCTGCTCTTGTTGCATTGTCTTCAACTACTAATGTGGTAACTAACCCTTCGCGGAGGATACCACCGCTATTGCCGATGAAAATGCTAGGTTGAAGACATTGCTTGAAACAGGATGTATAAAAGTCCGAAAGGGCATCGGACACTTTGCGATGTCCTCAAAAGCGTATTCTGAACCGAAACCCTAGGAAAGAGGGTGTTGGGTTCGAGAGGAAAATGAATGTTGATGGTTCCCTCTTTGGAAGCCCCGAAAGATCCCAAAACCACATGGGTTGTCAAAGGGACCTTCAAAGGATCCATCCACCTTATCTGGCTTTACATGCTAACCCTATTATCATTGATGAATCCTTTGATGCAAACTATAAGCTGTTCAAGAATCGGAATGGTGAAGTGTTTGCCAGGTATATTGGTACTAACTGCAGGAATGGACCACCTATGAAGAAGATCTGGGTTCCCAAAAGCTGTCTTGAGAATCTTCCAGTGAATGTCATCATGACACCACTTGGGAAGAAGACAAACCCTAGACCTAAAGCGTCATACGGTCCAAAGGCTTCATACAGAAAGAGGACTCACCTGAGTCACCCTAACGCCAATGTTTTGCAGGAAAACCATACTCAAATTTATGAATATGAGCGTGTGTCTTCAAACCGCTATGTTCATAGAACTAAGAACTTTTCTGCTTATTCATATGAGTATCATTCATCTCCTGCAAGGCTATTTGCTAGGGCTCCAAAGCCAAAGTTCTCGGATGTTGCACTTAGACTCATTGCTTCTAAGCCACCCTCAAGATGTGGGTGGTTAAGAAGAATTAACTCTCTTTTGCGAAAGGGTCTCCACCGAAAATCAAAGGCGATGATGATATTGTCAGACCTAGAATATCTTGTAGGGCACAAGATCAAATGCCCAAATGGTCTCACTATGTATTTTGTTCCTGAATAGTTTGCCATTCATCCTATCAGTCCTAATCTTGATTTAAGCTTCAATAATCCACTTGCCCGTCAAATGTTTATGCTTCACAATGCTCTTGGATGAAGCCTATCCCCCTAACTGCATCAGAGGGTATGACACCTCATGCTTCGTAATGGATTATGGACAAGGATGCACTAATCATATGATCGGTGATCGAAGTCTTCTCATGGACTCAACCTTACGTCCATCGGACAAGAGCCACATCACATTTTTTGACCTTAATCGTAAAAAGCAAGGTATTGGGTCTAGGTAGAGTTCCAATCTCAAAAGATCAACACATGGATAAAGTGATGCTTGTTGAATCCCTTGGTTTCAACTTGATGTCTGTCTCAATGCTTTGTGACTTGAACATGATTGTGATATTCAGAAAATATCATTGCCTTGTCCTAATGGAATCTGACAAGTCTCTAGTCTTTGAAGGGTATAGGAAAGATGATCTATACATGGTAGATTTCTCAGCAGGTCCACAACTTGCCGTATGTCTTCTTGCAAAAGCTTCGCACGTCGGCTCGCATCGGAGGTGGGGCATGTTGGCATGAGGAACTTACACACACTCGCCAAGAAGAAGCATTTCATTGGCATCGAAGGTGTCAAGTTCAAGAAGGATCATTTGTGTGGTGCCCATGGCCGGAAAGATGACTAGGGCAAAGCACCCTCAAAGACAATCATGATGACATCTCAACCCTTCGAAATTACACATGGATCTGTTTGGCCCTACTCACTACTCTACCCTCACAACAACTGCTTGTCTCTATGGCTTCGCCATTGTTGATGACTACTCAAGATACACATGGGTGCACATAATTCTCTACAAGACTAAAGTGCAAGATGTCTTCAGACGCTTCGCCAATCGAGTAATGAACAATTATGGCATCAAGATCAAGCATATCAGAAGTGAGAACGTAATCAATTCAAGAACACCGGACTTGATCTTTATCTCGATACCATGGGAATCACTCATGAGTTCTCTGCTCCATACACACCTCAAAGAAATGGCATCATGGAGCGCAAGAACAGAACCCTCATTGAGATGGCTTGAAACAATGCTCGACGAGTACAAGACACCAAGAAAGTTCGCCCGAAGCTATTGATACAAAGATGTCACGTCATCAACCGTGTTTACATCCATAAGCTTCTCGAACAAAACATCCTATGAGCTCCTTCTTGGCAAGAAGCCAAATGTCGCCTACTTCAGAGTATTTGGGGCTAAGTGCTGGATCAAGGATCCCCATCACAAGTCAAAATTTGAACCCAAAGCTCATGAAGGCTTCATGCTCGGTTACGGAAAGGACTCGCACTCCTACATAGTCTTCAACCTCTACTACTACAAAATCATCGAAACTGTGGACGTGCGATTTGATGAAACCAATGGTTCACAAAGAGAGCTGCTACCATGTACACTAGACGAAGCTCCACCCAGCGAATCTATCAAGCTGATGGGAACTGGTGAAATCATGCCTTCTGAAGCACAGCCTGAAGAAGAACTTATCATTTCTGCACCTAACCAACCAGAAGACAATGCTCAATCAAGACAATCCTCCCAATGATGACAATGATCGGCAAGAGCAAAGTCCTCGCCCGCCCATCCTCGAGTTGCAAATGAAGTACAGATTGAGAAGATAATCGATAGCATCAATGCACCTGGTCCGCTTACTCGCTCAAGAGCAACACAGGTAGCAAATTTATGTGGGCACTTTTCCTTTGTATCAATATCAGAACCCAAGAAAGTTGCTGAGGCTTTTATGGAACCAGAATGGATTCAAGCTATGCAAGAAGAACTTCAACAGTTCAAGCTGAATAATGTTTGGGAACTTGTCAAGCATCCTGACCCTCGCAAGCATAACATTATTGGCACCAAATGGATATATCGAAACAAGCAAGATGAGCATGGTCAAGTCGCCAGAAACAAAGCAAGGCTTGTGGCTCAACCACCTGGCTTTGAAGAGTGCATTTCTCAACGGCAAGATTGAAGAAGAAGTATATGTCGCTCAACCACCTGGCTTTGAAGATCCAAAACATCCTGATATGGTGTACAAGCTAAATAAAGCACTGTATGGCCTCAAACAAGCTCCTCGCGCTTTGGTATGATCTGATCAAAGACTTCCTAAAGAGCAAAGGCTTCAAACCTGGATCCCTTGATCCCACACTCTTCACGAAGACATATGATGGTGAACTGCTTGTATGCCAAATATATGTGGATGACATTATCTTCTACCGCACCAACCCGTAAGTATAGTGATGAATTTGGATACATGATGCAAGAACAATATCGGATGTCCATGATGGGAGAGCTCAAGTTCTTCCTTGGTCTTCAAATTTCGACAAAGGAATGGCATCTTTATATCTCAAGAAAAATACCTCCAAGATTGTCTCAAGAAGTTTGGAATGCAAGATTGCAAAGGATACACGACGCCAATGCCGATAAACACCATCTGGGTCCCGACGACAATGGTAAAGAGTTTGATCAAAAGGTATACCGCTCCATGATTGGTTCCTTACTTTACCTATGTGCATCTATGTCAGATATTATGCTTAGTGTTTGCATGTGTGCTCGATTCCAAGCGGCACCAAAGGAATCGCATCACTTAGCTGTGAAGCGAATTCTTCGATATTTGGCTCACACCCCAACACTCGGATTATGGTATCCAAAGGGCTCAAAATTTGATTTGGTTGGACTTTTGGATGCTGATTATGCTGGTGACAAGGTGGATCGCAAGTCTACATCGGGCACATGTCACTTTCTGGGACGCATCACTTGTCCGTTGGTCTTCAAAGAAGCGTAACTGCGTATCACTCTCAACCGCTGAATCTGAATACATTGATGTTGGATCTTCTTGCGTACTCGGCTTCTATGGATGAAGCAAACTCTCAAGGACTATGGCATCAATCTGAAACAAGTACCTCTCTTCTCGTGACAACGAAAGCGCCATCAAGATTGCCAACAATCCAGTCCAGCACTCAAGACAAAGCACATTGAAATTCGTCATCATTTTCTCAGGGATCATGTCATGAAGAAAGATATTGACATCATTCACGTCAACACTGAAGAGCAATTGGCAGATATCTTCACAAAGCCCTTGGATGAGAAAAGGTTTTGTTTTTACGGTGTGAGCTAAATATCTTGGAATCCTCAAATGTCCTGTGATCAAGCACACATCCTAACACTTATGCATGTTGATGACTTAGATGTGCAACACACGAAGTAAAGTATATCTTCAATCAATGAAGATTTACATTCGAGTGTGAATACATTAACGTGGAATTTTACTTGAGCACCACGATAATTGTGTGCCGTGGTTCCGGTCTAATACTTCCTATACGGTGGGTAACGCCACCACCAAATTTCTCTGCTTGAAGTGTTTCACTCATGGCGTTATTTACGCAATATCTTCGCATTTGATTTGTCTTCAACTTCAACCTATCTTCATGATTTTCTTCACTATGTTGATTTGGTTGCTTTCAGATATATATATATATATATATATATATATATATATATATATATATATATATATATATATATATATTGTTCTCCTCTCTGACATTCACTTATAGCTATGTCTTCCAAGTTGAATCTTTTGAACTAAGTGAATGTGATCAGACCCTAATCTCTCTATGCTTTCTATCTCAAACTCTATCTGTCCAAATCATATGCATTCTATTGAAACTGTCGAATGTCTTCTCTGCGTCCTTGTCAGCAGAAGACACAGAGACAAACTTTAAGTCTGTTTTAAATGATTCATTCTTCGTTGAAATCCGGAGAAGCCGGAGCGACCATCCGACAAACCTGGCGGGCGTGGGAACGTGGGACAACTCAGAGTATGTTGCATGCTTGCCACGTGCCCCTCAGATGTGAACCACCAGGGGCACCTGCGTAATTGCACTGTGCCACACACCTCCTTATAAATACATGTCCCCTGCGGTAAAGAAAACCTTTTTCCACCTCTCTACCTCGTCAAAACCCTAGCGCCACCGCTAGCTCTCGACGACGCCGGCGACGAAGCGCTTAGCTACCGCGACTTCTCCGACGCCGTCCTCACGCCGGCCGCGAACATCATCATCTTCGCCACCGCCGTAGGTGTCCTCCGTCGCCAAGTTAGGGCACGGTGGATTGAATTGCTCGGCCTCCTTTTCTTCCCGTCTAGCAGTTCTTCGAGTGATAAATATATCTTTATTTTCAGCATCTTTTTGATCCTCAAAGATTCATCCTTCTTACCAAAATTGGTTTCTGCCTATACAATGTTAGATCTATTCTGTCTGCATCTCATACTGCCTAGTATATTCACTTAAGCTTCACAACTAGTTAGATTCCTCACTTGTACTTATTCACGGATTTGTACAAATATGGAACCAACTCTCAGCGTATAAGTGAATGTCTTCGCATCATGAGGTCAATGTCTTCAAACTGATTTATCTTCAAAATCTTCTGAGAATGCATATGACCTCTTTCCCTTCCCTCGCATCTCTAATCTTTGTCACGGTACATGTCCGTGGGAGAATCCCTTGGTTCTCATAGTCCGCATTCGCTTGCGTAATTCTTACAAGATCAACTTAACTCTCCCGAAGCCGTTCCTGTTTGTCCAAAGAACGCAAGCCTTTGAAGCCTCTCGAATGTATTGAAGCCATTCAGTTTAAAGTTCATGGCTGCAGATAAATCGATTAGGAAGGGCGGCAGACAGCGTGGGGAACCTCAAAAGATCTCACGATGACCTCGCAGAGCTTTACAGATGTATCCCGAAGAGAATTACAATCGGCGCCAAGACGCCAATCCAATGGATTCGGCGATATTGGGCTGAACAATGGTTCAAGTACAACTTCGTGACCTGTGAATACAAGAATGCTATCAAAAGCCCTTGGGGTGATATTCTCTTCGAGGCCTTCCACCCAAGAACAGGCTGAAGCTATTGCACAGGTTTCTATCCTGTATGGTCTGTGGACCTCACCGAGAATGCCGACCCAACGTCATTGCTCGTGTCGTGACGATAATATCTTCAAGCGCAACTTCCAAAGATGCAAAGGCTTCGCCAAGGAAAACAAGAAGTCATTGGGATTAGACTTCAATCCTGGTCCCTCTGCTCCCGTCTTGGCCGACGGCTCACGTGATGCTGAACCCAATGTCATCGGTCCCTTTTCAAACCTTGATGGCCTCATCACTTACATCTTGGTCCAAGGTGCCAAGGTGGATCACTCTGATGACGATGCTGACTCTAATGAAGCCGCAGCTCCTGCTCCTGCTCCTGCTCCAAAGCCATAGAAGCAAAAGAAAGTCAAGGCTTCAAAGTCAGCTGCTCCTAAAAAAGTTTCACGTGTGAAGCCACTGGCTACTGCACCTCCTGAAGCCAGCGCGCAGTCTGAAGATCAATCCCGTATCTCCAAGAAGACAGAGAAGAGAAAGAAAATTGTCAAGAATCTTGAATCGACATCGACTCCTGCTGCCATTTTGCGTGAAGAGCACATTGATCTGTCCAGTGATGAAGATCTTGCAAATGATGCCCTTGAGCAACTTATCAAGAGCAAAGAAGAAGCAGAAATTTTCAACAATTTGCCTCTCTTTGATGTGGCAATCATCCATCACTTCATTGATGAGTGTTTTGACACCCCAAACATCAGCTTTGAAGATCTGCAACTTCCTATTGGCCTCAGCGTCTCCTTCAATGGAGCCATTGCTTCTGAGCTAGCTCTTGCTCGGCGCGTTGTTGAACTGAAGCATAAGATTGACTATGAGAAGGCTCAGTTCAAGAAGCATATGGCTGCACTCAGCGTGCAAGATGTCAAAAACTTCAAGGTCATGTTGCACAACCTCAAAGAAGCCTTTCTCAAGAAGCGCGAAGAAGCCAGAGGCTCTCGTGAGCGCATGAAGAGTCTGGCTGACAAGTGTGTGCTGGCCTACAATGAGGATGAGAAGCGCAAGGCTCTTAGCCGTCCTGGCATTGACCCCAGAATGGCTGCAAAGAAGAAGAAGCCACCAACTGATCAAGCTGCACCGTCAAGGCAGGAAGAACCTCGCATAGTCTTCCCAAGTAGCATGACTGGCTCGAAGCCAAAGGTCAGGTCAACCGCTTCTGAACAGAAGAAGACAAGAGCTGCTGAGGCTGAAGCCAGAAAAAGGAAACATCCTGAAGCCTCTGATGCTGCTCCCTCCAAGAAGAAGCTCAAGACCAAGAAGAATCGGGCTGCTCCCACAGAGCCCTTGGTTGTTGAACCCATTTCAATGGTTCGCCCTGCCTCTGCTATCCAAGAACGACGGATGATAGTTCATGAGCCTACTTCCACAGAGGCTCATGAAGTCAAGACATTCCAAATGCTTGATCCCATCGCCTGAAGACATTGGTCACCATGACAATGTTGAAGATGATGAAGTTCTTCCTCGGATCAGACCAAACCCGGTATCATCGCTTTGTTCTCACGAACAATGAACTCATCGACATTGGTCGTCCTCTGACGCCAATTGTGCAGGATGCATCATGGGCTGATCACCCACAGCAACCAGAAGACTCCCCTAGTACTCCCCAACAACAAGTCACTCCCCAACAACAACAACAAGAAGAAGAGGAAGACTTTGAGGCCCATCCAACCCCATCTTCCAAAGGCGTCCGCCAAGATTTCGCAGTTTCAAGAAAGGTCAAAGGCCTCAAGTACCTCTCTCGGCGTTCGAGAAGGAGAAGTGCATCATCAACCTGTTGCACGTCAAGTGTTTTCGAAGCCACTCCAACCGTGAATGTCTCCAGTCCGAAGCCAAAGTCGTTGAAGACAATCCGGCTGCATCACCGAAGACACCCAAGAAGAAGAAGAATGTGTCCCTACTCCCCTGTTATTGAAGAAGTTATTCACGATATCAACGTGCGATTCTGACCCTCCGGCTCCTCAAGTGGAGGTTGAAAACATTGAGGCTGCCACCTCCAACACCAATGAAGCCAATGACGTGGTCATGGTCAAGCAAATGTGGAGCCTGCACCAACAGCTCCCAAGCCAATGAAGAAAATGTGCTCAAGACAATGAGGCACCTGCTCCTGAAGCATCTCCTGAGCAGCACTGAAGCCTCGCTTGTTGCCACCGCTCGGTTCGCCACCAAGGCCCTACACAATTGAGCAAGCATACAACTATGGTCAGCTAACCACAGTAAGATGGCCTGTTCTGGTCCCTCCGCCTCATGCCTCTGGTCCTCAGTTTGAATATCATGTTGGGCATAGGCCTCTGGTCCAGAAGCCGAAGCCACGACTGACGAGGTTTCCAGGCACTGCCACCTCTACAGGGTCTTTCAATGCAAATGGCTTCAAAGCCCACAACACTTTCTTTGATAGAGCAAAGAACCCCTACACAAGGCCAAGGATATCATCTGACCGTTTACGGAGCTATCAAGAACGGGTTTATTACTCCTGCGTTCTGTATGATCAAGGGCGCATTTTCCCTCATATGCGCCTCGACACTGAAGCCATTGCCGGCCTACCGTGCTTAGAAGAAGAACTTGATTGCTTTCGTGATGCAGGTCTGCTCGGCTTCATAACAAACAAAGAACATTGGAATGAAGAACTTTTGCTTCAATTCTATGCTACCCTCCACATCCGCGGCTACTACAGAGATACGAAGACATGGGTTCTCGAATGGATGACAGGAAATGTTCGTCATGAAGCCAAAGCTCTTGACGTCATTGAGCTCACAGGCCTACCCACTCCCGAAGAGCTGTTTGAACATGGTTGTCAACTCCACCGCGATGCACTGGAGAGCATCTTTCATAAGCCAGAGCCCAACATGAGTCAGATGTTGAGCATGATGAAGCCACTGCCACATGACGTTGAATACCCTCAGGACTTCTTTGTTGATGACCTTGAGTATCTGCCTCGTACAATATATCACATCATCAGCGAACTCTATGGCCTATCAAAGGGCATTCATCATCTGCAAAACTTGAAGGAGCCATGAAGACATTGGTCTTTTACATCCTCAATGGCATCGGCTGCAATACGCAAGAATTCTTCATCCGACAATTGGCTGCGTCTGGATCTGATCTTTTTGGTCTGAAATTTTATGCTCCATGGGTCATGCGCCTCATCAAGATGCACTCGCTATCAACTATCGACCCTCTGCCGCAATCATCCGATCTTTCTACCAGAGGTTGATCTATCAGTTGAAGCCATATACCCCGAGCCTGCCAAAACGCCACTTTGTCTTCAGAATGCAGATCACCATAGCTTCTCTCAACCCATGGAAGGCGTCCAAGTAGTATCTCGTGTCTATCCTCTGGCTGGTAACACTCGTCTGCCTCATCGTGCGCAAACTGAAGCTACTGAGAGCACTATTGTACAAAGGCCTCGGAAGCGCTCTCGCGTCCTAAATAACCGAGAACTTCTTGTGGCACTGCATCAGAAACAGGATAAGCATCACTCCTGGCTCAAGCGACAAATGCAAAGCCTCTTGGTGGACGTCAATCGCATTCGAAATCTTGCCACCAAGAATGCTTTTGTCACTCATGAGACCTGTCGGCGATCATGGAAGAGTTTGACCACCTTTCGGTCAAGCAGATCTTCAAGACGATGGCTTCACTGAACGCTTCAAGTTTGACTCCACTCCTCCACGGAATGGAGTCCTACGACGAACTCCATCTCTTGAAGACTCTGACTATTCTTCCTCTGCGGCAACTGTCAATGCCAGAATGGTCAATGATGAAGATGATGCTACTTCACCGCCCCCTACTTCGCTCAGACGACATCGCACCAAGTTCGTCAAGCGCCAAACAACAACGACAACCTGCTGCATCATCTACTTCTGAAGAGGACGAGTAGATGCTCTATGTCTTCAAACCTTTTTGGTCCTTACTGACAAAAGGGGGAGAAGCATATGAGTTTGATAGTCTTCAAGCGGGTTCATATGGGCGGTTGCATAATATTTTGCCTAGTGTTTACAACTCTCGCTTTTGATACATTTGGTTCTTTGAGTTGTAACACTTAAACTTGATGGTCGTCTGCTACTTGTTTGCTTTACTGTGATGCGATGATAAATTCCGCATGTGCGATGATAACTTCGGCACTTTGATCATTCTCACAGACGTCCATTTTTCATTATGCATGTCATTCTCTTAGTTATATCATTTCATGCATGATGAATTATCTTCATAAGTTGAAGAGGATCTCCACAAGTACAACCTGCCATGTGCATTTGCATTCCAAAAGCAACCTACTTATATGCACATCTTCAGGGGGAGCCTTTGCCACTTATGAAGACAATTCCTTATCCTTTACAATTTTACATACTTTATCCCCGTTGAAAACTTCAACCAGTTTGTCATCAATCACCAAAAAGGGGGAGATTGTAAGTGCATCTAGTGCCACCCCTAGTTGGTTTTGGAGTATTGACGACAAATGTGGTTGAGGGACTAATGCTTTGTGAGAATTGCAGGATAACGCAGGTAGTGTCCCCCATTGATTCGGTTTACCTACCGGAGATGACCCCTAAAAATGTATCAAGACATTGGCGACAATGGTGGCATGTGAAGATATTCACATTGAAGACTATGACATGAGAAGACATTGAGTGAAGACTATGGAGCCGAAGACCGTATGTCGTTTCGTTGTTTCCTTTTCTTCTTTGTTGAGTCATAGGAACCACCGTCTTTGTTAAGTGGGGTCCAAGTGATCAAAGTCGTAATGATCAAGTGATGCTCAACCCAAATCCTATGTCTTCGAGCGAAGACAATGAGAGCAAAACTTATCCAGAAATGGATGAGTCGCCTTTGCTTGCAGCCCAAGTAAAGTTGCCGTGTGTGTTTGAAATCGACCGTTGGAACACGTGTCGGTTCCTTAGTGACCGAGGTCATTTCGGACATAACAGGTCGGGTTGCCTAGTGGCTATAAATAGCCCACCCCTACACCATAAATTGGTGGTCGCTCGAGAGTTAGTGCACGGCTTTTGTCGTTTGAGAGCAACCCACCTCGAAGCCTTTGAGAGAGAAATCCTTGCGAGGACAAAGCCTGCACACCCCAGCCAAAGAGTGTTAGGCATCATCAAGTCTTTTCTGCAGGTGACTCAAGACTTATTACACTTGAGGACTGTGAATCCTACAAATGGTTAGGGCGTCGCTGCTCGAGCATCCAAGAGTCATTGTGGATTGCCGGTGAACGCAATCTGTGAAGGTTCGGAAGTCTACCTTGAAGACTTACCAGAGTGATTGGGCGGAGGTGTGTCCTTAGCTCAAGGGGAATAAGGTGAAGACGTGGTCTTCGAGTTGAATCTCAGCCTCCCTAACCGGATGTACAGCTTGTCACAAAGAATCGAACTGGTCCAACAAATTATGTGTCTTCAACAAGTGACTGGTTCTATCTTCTCCCTCTCCTTACCTAGAGTTTGTCTTCGTGAAGTCATTGCCTATTTGTCATACCTGTTTGACTTCATTGCTTGACTACTTTTGTTGATTAGCTTCTCACTATCTTCCATCTTGATCCTACTACCAAGCTGCTATTAGTCTTGTACTTTCACGTTATTGCATACTTGACTATGGTTTGCTTGTTGTAGTTTATCTTTCGCTGCATATCAATTAGGTCATTTCTATTGTTTGTCTTCGAAACATCCGTGTTTTGAAGACTTTCCTAAAAATCGCCTATTCACCCCCCTCTAGTCGACAACTAGCACTTTCAAGCACGCTAATAACATATTTTAAGGGTCACGCTATTTTATTATAGATGTTTTTTGCGGGGTAATTCATGGGCGCGAACTGGTATGGCAGCAGCCGCTCCCAACCCCACACTCGCTCAAAGACATCTGGATACAGAACGATCCACCTCGGTGATATTGTGTTGGCATAAAAGAAAAAATGGAAAAGAGAAAAACTAGGGAATAGAGAGATGTTATACGATCTTTATCTTTCCAAGAATGTTATACAGTCTTTAGGACGAGTCAAGATGTATCTAGTCATTGCATAATGTCCTATTGGAGGAGTCAACTATAGACGTGATATCATTGGAGTCACTAGCTATGTTCTTGTGGAATCATCCTCTCAAGTTGGAAGAAGTTTTCGTAATCAACTAAAAAGGTTCATTGGAAATTCAAAGAAGTATTTACTTGTCTGTGCAAGTTAGCGTACCATAACAATCATCTAGACACCCTTCTTTCAAAACCGTGCAAGGCAAGATTGCAAGAATAGATGTTTTGGCCTCATTTCAAAAGTGTCATTCCTGAAAATAGATGGCTGCTGGAGTTATCACTTTCCCCGAACCAGTCACCTTGTTTACTTTGAATTATGTACTTTTCTAAAGTAGAGATAACAATCTAAATCATAACTTTTTCTAAGGCACAGATTTAGAGAAAAATAGTTGTTAGCCCCCTTAGATTTTCATGATTTGTCTTTGAGCCCCCTTTGAACCTTTTGCCTAGCTCCGCCACTGACGGACCGCAACGTCGACTATATTGGGCTCATGGTGTCTTGTCTTGAAAAAGACAAACAATTTATGTGAATTAGGAAGTGTCGTAGTCATCTATGCAGCAAGCCAAAATTTACTAGCAAAGCACAAGAACCAATTGAAATCACACTCCTATATTAACAATCAAACTAAAATCATCTTGCAAAGAAAAAACAATTAAACTAAAACCACAAAACATCTGCTTAGAATGGTCAACGGCTTGTGGTCAAACCACTGCAGCATCCCGGAAAGAAATACTGCAGCAAACTTGTCAGCTACGGAGTAGTACCCGTCAGAGCAGACGTGGATGCGTCCGCTTACCGTTGACCCACGTTTGCGTCGAACAGTCAACTATGTCCGGTCACTGCTGCCCGTTAAAAACGGAGAGAGAGAGAGAGAGTACGCCTTCCACATTTTTCTTCGAGCGAAATACGCCTTCCATAAACCCGCGGTCTCCAGCGGTCCAGCCCAGCTCCAGAACTGGTCCAGCTGCGCGTCGAGCCGGAGAGAGTTCTAATCGCGTGCCCCGAGATTCGTGCCGGCCCGCGGCCGGCGCCCCCACACCGCCTCACTCCCGCCGTCAAATTCCGGGTCGCGCCGCCGCAAAACGCAGTCTAGCTCTTCTACCCCCGGCCCTGCGCAACCTAGCCCGCCGCCGCCAAGGCGCTCGGCGGCGATGCCTCCTCGGAAGTCGTGGAAGCCCAAGGGCAGCAGCCGCGGCCCGGCGCAGAGGCCCCACGGGAAGTCCGCCGCCGCCCCAGACCCTAACCCCGCCCACGAGTACCCCTACGACGCCTCGGCGGCCGCCGCCGGAGAGGCCCTGGAGCGCCTCGACGTCTCCGCGGCCGCCGAGGAGGATCCTCCGGTGGAGACGCCGCCGCCGCCGCCGCCTCCCCAGCCCGAGGTCCCCGCGCCGGCACCGCCGTCTCAGCCGCCGGTGGAGGCTTCGTCGTCTGGGTCTGGGAGCGGGAGCGCCGCGGCGGGTGGGGGCCGGGAGGAAGGGGCCCTGAGGAGGCTGCGGGAGCTGGTGGGGATTGGTCGGGAGGAGGTGGAGTTGACTGAGGAGGAGGTGCGCGCCAACGATCAGAGGCAGGAGGACGAGGTGACGGCTTAATCTCTCCCTCTCTGATTCGTGAATTGTCTTAGCTGTTCAGTATATGGCGAAGCATAATTGAGCAGCTTCATTGCCTTAGAAATAAACAAGTGCAATGAGTAGCATCTATATCATAGACATGACACTCTAGTGAACTTTATAATTTTTTTTCCTACTGCTTTACCTGCTGATTCTTGAAGTCCAACAGAGGGCTGGAATTGTTTGCCATCTCTATGTGGAGTGGCTGCCAAAGGATCATGCGGTGCGCGCACACACACTGAGAGCCCTGCAGTTTAACAGTCTTGCCTGCATTTGTGGTCAATCTCGTTGGTAAATTTCTATGATTGGGTGGGTTCGCGCCATTCATCGGAAATGAACCGGTGAAATTAAAACCGTGTCGTGCACATTCAATTGCCTAGGTGTATTAATTGTCCAATTGTACCATTGAGAGGCAGTCCTCAGATGCCGTTAACTCTTATTTTGTCGTTATCTTAGTTTCTAATTGGACGTGTGGTTATCGCTTCTTTAAGTCTGATCGAATCTAAATCCAATGCTCAGATATGTGCCCTGGAAGCAATTTTTGGCGACACTGTAGTCATGCTGAATAGAAAGGAAGGCCAGCGGACTTTCCAGGTACACCCCTCACGACCAATTTTCAGGCCATATTCTTCTTACCTATAAGGGCAAGTGTTTCACCTGCCGTTGTAATTACAGGTTCACGTGCATATTGAGATCCCAGATGGCACAGATGTGTCGGCAAGGCTCAGTTTTGGTGCTGGAACACTAAATTATAAGGGAGCACATGATAAAGATGCCTCTGATGATCTTATTTACAAGTTTAGAGTTGAGCATTTACCTCCTATCCTCCTGACATGTCTCCTGCCTTCGTCATACCCGAGCCATCAGCCTCCCTTTTTCACTCTATCCACCGAATGGCTGGACAAAGTGATGCTTTCGTCATTATGTCACATGCTGGATATGATTTGGGAAGAGCAACTGGGCATGGAAGTAGTATATCAGTGGGTGCAATGGCTCCAAAGCTCTTCCCTTTCTTACTTAGGGTTTGATAATGAGATAGTTTTAAGCAAGGGTGATCTAACGTGTGTTGAAGATGGTGGGGATAACCGTGCTTGTCCAGATGATGCTCCACCTGATTTGACAATTCCAAGGATTATTAGATACAACGATGATAAGCGTCATGAAGCCTTTTTGCATGGTATCCATGACTGCATGATTTGTTTCAGCGAGCTTCCTGGTAACTCTTTCTTCCATTTTCAAGTAACTGTTTGCACTAGTGCTGTAGGAGTCTTGTGATGTGTTATACTTGCCACAATTGTTTTATATTGCCGCCTTGGAACTTCTCTTGGTTAGTTATTACTACTCAGTTCCCAAACTATCCATTTTTCTGACAAGAAAATGACTAGATACGGTAACCGTAACATAATTATGTAGATGCCATGTTAGAGGTTCTCATTTGAGATAGCAATTTGTCCTTGTTCTGTGTGAAATTGTCTTGTTTGTAAAATTGTAAACTTTAGAATCACGATACTGAGGTCTTCGTGGTGCATCATCTCCAGCTTGGATGTTCTCCATTTACATTTTTGTTTGTCCATGTTATTTGAATTAAGGGCGCCCATATTTCCGAGTCTAATCTGTTACCTCATCAGGTGTCGATTTCATCAAACTTCCATGCCACCATTTCTTTTGCCAGAAATGCATGCAAACATATTGCAAAATGCATGTCAAGGAAGGAACTGTAGTGAAGTTGCTGTGTCCTGATACAAAATGTGAAGGTGTTGTTCCTCCAAATATATTGAAAAGGCTGCTGGGGGAAGACGAGTTTGAACGTTGGGAAGGATTGCTTCTTCAGAGAACTCTTGACGCCATGGCTGATGTAGTTTATTGTCCGAGATGTCAAACTGCTTGCTTGGAAGATGTAGGTGATGAAGCTGTGTGTTCAAGTTGTTTATTCAGCTTCTGCACACTTTGTAGAGAGCGCCGTCATGTTGGGGTGGAATGTTTATCTCCAGAAGAAAAACTTATTATTTTGGAGGTAGGTGGACTGTATCTCACATGCATACATTTAGCAAATACTCCCTTCGTTCCATTATATAAGGTGTATTTATTTTTTTACTAACATTCCATATTGTAAGGTGTAGTTCTATTTTCCCATGGGATTTCCGTTTCTGCCCCTACCACTGCCTTCCAACTATTACATGGAGTAGTTACTCCAATTCTGCTTCCTTTTTTTTGCAAGGGCCAATTCTGCTTCCTTTTGGTAGTTAATTACATGGAGTATCTTTCCGATTTATTTTTTCCATGTTGCGTGCCATATGGCCATCGGGAATTATTGGAGATATGAATGCCATGCATGGATCATGGCATGTATTACTGAATTAGTTTTTATTACCGAATTAGTTAGGGGTACTATTGTCTCAAATTCACCTTTTAACCTATGACTTGTTTAACGTGCACAAAATAATTCACATTACATTTAGGTACGGAATATGGCTCAGTAGGCCAAGGTTGGCAAATCATGTCCCACGGTCCCTGAGCATGAACTAATAGAAAATGTTTACTAACACTAGCAGCAATTTCTCAATAGATACTGACATGTACTCCCTCCGTTCCCTAATATAAGACCTTTTAGTTTTTCCTAGATTCGTATGTATCTAGACACATTTTAGTATGCATGTTCACTCATTTTAGTATGTATATAGTCAATATTTTGAAATAGCTAAAAGGTCTTATATTAGGGAACAGAGGGAGTAATTTACTAGAAGCGTCTAGAATCAGTGCCTCTTGGATCCTGGCATACAACGAGGTGTGGATTCGAGCAATACATGATGAAGTAGATGTTTTACCCTAAGCTGAGGCTTTAATCCTGTCTCTTCTGTTCTTAAATTATTGGTTTCCATTCTAGGACAGTGTATAAGACCTGAATATAGATTAGTATAACCAGTTCAACAAATGACGAGATACAAGTTCATGCCAAGAAATTACTGATTTACTACATTCTGGCCAATGGTGAGACCTGGTAGGATGGAGATTAGTGACTATGGTAAGGCATGTATGGTGGCTATCAGAAGCTGATAGGCCTTGGGTGCAGTTAAGAGGATCTGGGGATATCGTATCCACTAGTGACTCACATGGAAAGTTTCTAAAGTGATTGCTTTCCAATATGGATCTAAATATCAGTCCTGAATCTAAGAGGTTACATGGTGTTCTACTTGTAGGCTTGATAGATAAGTACGATTGTCTGAGTTGCCAACATATTTTATCGTGATAAGACTTAATGCCTTTTGACCATCTTTTTAAACAGTTATTACCACACTTCATGGCTAGGTGTCTGCAAGTATGATGTACATGTGTTTTTATTTATCCATCCACTGGATGATTATGTTGAAGAGAATTTACATTTTGACCAACTTCAGTAACAATGAGACTGTATTCTTCCCGGAGAAAGTCACATATGTTTATTGGCATGCTAACTTTTATTTCACACAGAGACGTCAAAAGTCTGGGCAAGTTAAGGGAGATATCCAGAAGGTTATGGATGAAGTACGCAGCATCAAGGAAATTTTGAAGGATGCAAAACAGTGTCCACGATGCAAGATGGCTATATCTAAGATAGAAGGATGCAATAAGATGACCTGTTGGAACTGCGGGCGGTTCTTCTGCTACCAGTGTAATGCTGCAATCAGTGGATACGATCATTTCAAGTATGTTCTCTTTCAGTAATATCTAATTTTGTTCATTGGCATAGCTGTGACTTGACAAATAATCATGTTGCCTCCAGGGGTGATTGTGTGGTATTTGATCAGGAGGAAATTGATAGATGGGAAATGCAAATGAATCAAAGGCAACAACGCCAAGTAGTTGCGCAAGCGCAGGCTGAAATCTTCGAAGGAGAATATGGTTACCCATGTCCCACTTGCCGCAACCCAATTCCAAAGGTACTGTCAAAATCCTTTATTTGTAAAGGTATCTCAGGAGCAGCATCTCTAGTAATCATGAGAATGATGCAATTGCCTGCATTTTGCGTCAAGAAACCAAAATGTGCTATTTCACGTACAACTGCTTGTGGTTACTTTGTTTCTTCAGAAAAATGTTGCCATTCAGGATTTTTTACTACCGTGGTGGTGCTTTCACCTCTAGTCATGATTACTTAGTTTAACTGTTTGTTCCGATTCAGTTGCAAATAACTTCTGAGTCATGACTAGCAATTAAATCAGCGTGATATTTAGGTCAGTTTGCCTTTTTTTCTTGCTTCAGCCAACAGATTTCTTGGCTATAACCATTCCCCACATACTCCTAGTGAATTCACAGATATTCTTTTACGGGTGTGAATTCATAGATCTCAACGACTTCAGATTGCACTTCCATTTTTCTTTCTGCATTGCACGAATACTTTGCCCTTCCTCATGATTCTGTATTTGCTTTGGTAACTTGGTGCAGATCGGAAACAACAACCATCTCTACTGCTGGGCATGCCAACGACACTTCTGTGCATTGTGCCGGAAGGTCGTCCTCAAGACGTCGCAGCATTTTGGTCCCAGGGGATGCAAGCAACATACCGCAGACGACTGATGCAGGCTCTCCCATATCTGCAGCCTCGGTGCAAGCGCAGTTTCCGAAGCTTCCCTGTATGTGTATACACATTCGTCCCAAGGTGCATTTGCCTTGGCGGCGTTACCAGCATTTGGCGGCGAACTTGGTTCCAACTCTCCAACATCCATGTACTCGCTCAGTTATTTATAGTGTTTATTATGAACATAAATCTGCGTCTTTAGTCCACCCGTTTCCGTGTCTGTTGTTGAGAAGAATCTGCATATTCAGGATGCCAGCTGTCCCCTTGTATCATGAACGGAATCGTTGCAGTGAAACCTTGCGAAAATCTTTGATATTTACTGGTACTGGTGGTTGTGTCGTGATTTGTTCCATGTCTATGCAAATAAATTTAGAGTGTGTTAATGGATATTTCTCTATATTTCGGCAGTTTGACGTGTGTACGAGTATGATGCCCTTTTTTTAACCTGTGGCGTCAGTGTATGATGAATTAAGTTGAATGTGCCGTGGTTGGGAACGTGTCTCCTTTGATAGCCTTTTTGGAACATCTGATGGCTTTGCACTTGCTTTAGTTCATACTCCCTCCGTTTCATTCATAATATAAGTCGTTTTATAGCAAGCTAAAACAGCTTGCTAAAACGACCTATATTTTGGAACAGAGGAAGTATAAAAGATTGAGCTGGTGAAAAGACAACATACTTCATAGCCTTTTGATTGGTAGGAATATCAATCAAATATTTCGAATGGTTCACCATGGATGAAACAGAACGTTGGAATATCAATCAAATACTTCGAATGGTTCACCATGAATGAAACACAACGTTGGCATGCAATGCAGCCCGACGACTAGTGCGATTCGTAACACTAGCTAACAGACAGCAACGGATTATTACTGTACCTCGGTGTAAATGCAAGCTTCGATCTTGATAGTTTCCGCCTCATATGGCTTGACAGAATTGGGCAGGAGGAACTGGAAGCGGTGGTCGGGATCGGGTAGGCCACCGGAGAGATTCGTGCATTCCACGTTGAAAAAAGATTTCAGGCGCTCGCCATACCAGCCGCCTAATCTTTCGAACTCGAGCTCGATCCCGTGGAAGATCTCATCGCCGCCGTCAGTTCGCGGGCACACGCATACCGCGGAGATGGCGCGTCCGAGGTGCACGGGCGACACCATCACCAGGAAAGGAACAGCAGCTCCCTGGCGCCGTCCCCGACGGTGACGACGTTGAAGCCGTCCTCGAGGTCCACGGAGAAGGACTCCCCGGCGCGGGCGCCGGTGGTGGACGGCCACTCGTGCTCTCCGGCGAAGTGGGCCAGCAGCATCTCCGTGGAGCCGACGAAGCCGCAGGCGTCCTCGGGGCAGTGGCACGGCGCGTGGAGGCAGTCCTCGAGGTGGCGGGGCCCGTCGTAGTAGACCGGTCTGGCGGCGCATCCGTAGGCGGCGTTGGGGCAGGGCGCGCGGATGGACTCCACCAGCCGCTCCAAGTCGTGGTTCCGGCGGACGGCGGTAGCCGTCGGCCATCGGAGCGCGACACACGTGGCAGGTTCGCGCCGAGGCCAGCTTGCCGCGGCACTGCTAGCCTCGCACAGCGCGTGCCCCACCCCGCACTGCAGGGCCGGAGACATGGCAGATTTATATTGTTACTACGTACGATTAGCGCTCGGGCGGAAGGAGAGACGGACGGGGGTCGGCGCGTGCGTGCGTGCGTGCGAGTAAGTACCTGGAAGATGGGCGGCTTGAGCGGGAGGCAGCAGACACCGCAGTCGAGGGCATCGGCGTCCGCCAGCGTCAAGTTCTCGAGCGCCGCGCGTGTGGACGGTGGCGCCATTCTTGCCGGCTACAAGTCCGTTGAACAACAGTACTCCTACTACAAGCCGGTGTCATCTTCCTCGCCGGCCGGCCGGCCGGTATATATCTTGTGTCACTCGTCTCGCTAATTAATAATTAATAAATCTATCCAGCATTCCGAGAGCCTTTTCGATCGCCAGCGCGCTACTACTTCCCGTGTTAGACCTCTTCCAATGCAAAGGTGCTTAGATGAGGTGCTAAGTGCATTAAATACCTTAGCAACTCAACTCCCCAATGCATAGGTGCTTAATTTGTTGTTGCTAAGCACACTATATTTAATGAGTGAGCACCTAAAGTCGTTCATCCATTGATCAAGTTGTTTCATTTAAGTGGTTTGCCTAGGTTCACGCGCTTGGCATTGGTTCTTCCTGGGGTCACCAAAGTGCTCTCTTTCCTCCTTAATTATTGTGCCATGTCATTTTTTCGCTTATGTGGCATGCTTAGCACCTGTACACCCGTGGAGCACTGGGAAGGGCCTTAATGTGTTTCTCGATTTGTGTCCCAACCAACACGTATGCCTAGTCCCAAGGAGGCCGCCCGTAGTCATAAAATTCGTTGATCGATCGATCTTCCCTGCGACTCTCATATTCGTAAAATTTGGAGTATTTTTTATTAGGCTGAGAGCGTCTCTATTTGAGCCTGAGTAGAAGGAGTGAAGCCTATTTTAAACCCTGAGATTGTAAAGCTTGACGCAAACGAACTCCATATCTAAATCCCTGAATGTGTCTTGTTCTCTATAATATGGATCATTTTTAACCTTAAGGCCGTATCCAAACGAGGATTACATGGAATGCCCGGGATGGGGGTGTTATGCAACACATATGTACGGGACACGACTGTCAACATATTATAGAACCTAAATTCTAATTAGTGCAGCTGCATTTTCTGGGTGTTGCGAGCACAGCCTTCGTGAGCCGTCAGACCGATCACGTCCCAGGTGACACCTGGTCGAGACGAAGCGGTCGAAACGTCCGTCCAAGGCGAAGCGTGTCGAAGAGGGCGAGGCCAAGTGAGGTCGGCGTCGTTCTCGGCTTGCGAGGAGATGGTTCAGCGACGCATTGATAAACTCGCCTCCCAACTCCCCTTGTTTTCACTCTGAATTTTTGTATGCAATCTGGTGGGTGGGGGATTTCCCGTGTTCTTCCCGTGCTGGTTAGGGTACGCAGTGGTGCTCGTTTATTCGATCCGTCCCATTACGATTTCCATTTCGCGTGATGGCGTGGTCGAGGTAGGGTTCTATCGACGAGTTGACGAGGAGGGAGTTGGCCGATGTAGGGTATGCAGTGGCGTGTTTTGGCCTGGTGATGCGATGATGAATGTGGGATTGCTCAGCATTTAAGAGGGGCGAGGGCGAGGGGGTGCGTCCCATGATGTAGATTTGTTTGAAGTGCTTTTTATGGTCATGCTGGTAAGCAAGCAAGTTTTATGCTGGCAATCAGGCAAGTTTTGGTACGGTTTGTGTAGGTTTGCCAGGAGTTGGGGTTAGGAGTGCCAGGGGCGGTAGATGTTTTTGCTGACCAACAAGCAAGTTTTATGCTGACAATCAAGCAAGTTTTGGTATGGTTTGTATGGGTAGTTGTCAGGAGTTAGGGTTAGGAGTGCCACATGAGGTAGATGTTTTTACTGACCAGCAGGCAAGTTTTATGCTGACAATCAAGCAAGTCTTGGTACGATTTGTGTGGGTAGTTGCCAGGAGTTGGGGTTAGTAGTGCCAGATGAGGTAGTGATAAAGATAATGATGATCATGTTGATACTCCACATAAAGAATCTAGTAATGAAATAGAAATAGAACCTGAAGTTGAGCTTGACGACCCACCACCTAAGAATAAAATATATAATAAAAGAGACTTTGTTGCTAAGAAACGTGGTAAAGAAAGAGAACCATATGTTAAAAAACCTACGCCTTTTCCTAGTAAAGCCTTAAAAACTAAAGACGAAGATGCTTTCAATCGTTTTGTTGAATTGCTTAGACCTTTATTTCTGCAAGTACCTTTGAATGATGCTATGAAAATGCATCCTTATGCTAAATATATGAAAGTTATTGTTACTAATAAAAGGAAAATACCCGAGGCTGAAATTTCTACCATGCTTGCAAATTATTCCTTTAAGGGAAAATACCTCAGAACTTCGGAGATCCAGGAATATCCACTATACCATGTGTGATTTAGGAGTTGGTGTTAGTGTTATGACTTTCTCTCTTTATAAAAGACTCGATTTGAGTAAGTTGACACATATTGAAATTTCTTTACAAATGGCTGACAAATCAACCATTATACCTGTCAGTATTTCTGAGGACATCTCCGCATTACAAAAAAAACACTTCCGTGATGATACGTGTTTGTCACAGTATGTCATGTTTTCTGTCATGCATGTACATCCGTGACGATTTTATGATACAATCAAGATAGTCGTACATGTGTTGTCGTAGAAGTGTTCCATGAAAATACTCATCACGAAAGTGTCAACTTCCATGACGATAAACGGTGTGTCATGAAAGTGTTTTTTGTTAAGGGTAACCGACACATGGCATCCATAGTAACGGGTTGTCGTTAAGCTATCGGGTGTCGGTTTGGATCCGATAACCCGTTAACATCTCGGACCAATGGCGATTTTTCACGTGTCAAATTCTCATTCGCCAACTCGCTAGTGGAAAAACGGCTAGCCACAAATTTTGTTTATGGAGCGCCGTTTTTCATCAATGCCATCACTATTTTTTTCAAATAGTGCTGGCGTCGGACAATTTGGTACGACAATGCTACTACCATACCGTTGGCGTGTATTATTTCTTGCACGACATAGATATTTCTCTGAGTTTTTTATGTGTGCTACCGTTTTCTATGTCATGACCCATTAGGCCTACGCCAGCACTATCCATTGGGCCAACACAAGCAAAAACTGCTTGCCCAGTAAAAACCAGTAAGTCAGATTCACTACGAACTCAGACCCTTCTTCTTCATCCCCCCTTCTCGACCAGCGCCGCTGCCGCCGCTGCCACCCGACCACGTCGCTCTTCGCCACCGGAACTGCGCGGCCACCGCCAACTCCGACAAAGGAGGTGAGATCTCCCCTCTTTCCCTCGCGAATCTTCTTCCCCTCCCCAAGCGCGTCTCCCTCCGGTGGCGGGTCTGAGCTAGAAAATTTCTTTTGATAGATGGAGTAGATGATTGGTTTATATGTGAATGTATACGATATCTCTTTGATAGATGGATGGATGAATGGATAGAGTGTATTATGAATGGATATGATATCTTCGGTGGCTGATCTGAGCTTGTTATATAACTATCATCCGGTGATGATTGGTCTGTTTACAAAGGCTTATTCCTTAATGGCCCACTCAAGCAGGATCATCGTCGTTCATATTGTACAATTTCTATAAACCAACATATCTAGTTTGCTATGCAATTTGCTGTTGAAGGTCACCACATGCTATCTAGTTTGCTATATATAGGTCAACCCTCGACATTGAGATGCATGCTATCTAGTTTGATTAGTTCTGTACATTGCAATATTTGAACTATTGCTATCTAGTTTGATTGGTTCTATACATTGCAATATTATCTTGATTGTATATGCGATGTGTGTTGTAGGTAATGGCCAATTCTGGAGGCAATAACGAGTCGGTGTGCGATGTGGACATGGCCAACAATCATGTCAGGACCCCGATTCTAAGTCACACCGATCTAGCATGTAACACCTCATATCACTTTGCGGCCTCACGCACGGTATTCCCACGGGTGTCGCCTTACCTGACTCGGGACCATTTGCGCCTTTTGGCTCACGTATATGATAGTGTCGTTAGCATCCATATGACAGAGAACCCAGGCCGACATGACTAGTCGTGAACCCTAAGTGGCACTAACTTACGGGGACAGGCATACATGAAACAACATCGAGCATGTCGATTGTTGGCGTGTGAACCAGGGCTGTAGCAACTGGGCTAACAGGACTCGGGAACCCGAGGTGTAGTAGGCTAACAGGACTCCGGATGTCATCGCGTGACATTTCCCCGAAGGGATAGACACAGGAACGAAGTGTATCACATGTCGGCCAGTCTAGGTGTTAGGAGCGGTAGTCTTTGGGCTAGCAGACTCCGATAAACCGGCTGTAGCGGACTACCAAGGCTCGATGGAAGCACGGACTACATTTCCCCATAAGAGAGGCTACCAAGGATAAACAACTAGATTGTCGGATCCCACACATACCAAGCATTTCAATCATACACACAATATGCTCGATATGTGCAAATACAACATGGCATCACAACAAGACTCTACGACTCAGAGTATTTATTCATTAGGCTCAGAGGAGCCAAGTATTACAAACATGGGTCTCATGACCCAACATACAGAGCATACAAACATCAAGCGGAAGCATAACCATGTCTGAGTATAGACAACTACAAATGAAAAAGGCTGAGAAGCCTGACTATCTACAAGACCCTCCCAAGGGTACAAGATCGTAGCTGAGGTAACGAGCTAAACGTCGAAGTCCACGCGGAACTACTAGTGAGACTGAAGTCTCTCTGCAAAACATAAAATAAGAAAACGTGAGTACAAATGTACCCAGCAAGACTTACATCAGAACTATCTACATATGCATCAGTATCAAAAGGGGGTGGTGGAGTTTAACTGCAGCAAGCCATCTTTGACTCAGTGGCTATCCTGAACTACGAATGCTGGTAACTCTTTTGAGGTGGCGCATACGAGTCCACATATTCACCATATCAATACACCACTATGGATCCGCTCCCGTCTCCCTACGAGAAGGCCATCCATAGCACTCACACTTATCTTGCGAGTTTTAGAGTATGCACTTCAAGTTATCTATGAACTGTACAGGCAACCCAGAAGTCCTTTACCGCGGACACGGCTATTCGAATAGATCATTTATAACCCTGCGGGGGTGTATTTATTCACACATGTTTCCACCACTTAGTGTCTGCACACGACATGTGCTCGGCAGACTTCAAGCGAAAGCCGACGTGGGTGTAGACCACGACCTGACTAACCACACAAGTCTCTAGTCCAGGTTTATCGCCTATTCGGGTTCCAACCGCGAGGAGATCCGGCCGGGGTTTCGCTCACAGCCCCAAACGATGTGTGCCACGGTGTATCTACCGCATCATAGCCCACCCCTAGGGTCAGCGCTACGCACGGCCTCCAACACATATCCTACAAACACCAGAAACTAGTTGCAACTCCTGGACAAAGGACAAGGGCGGTTAAGAAGTCGATCGGGGTCATATTTCGTGGCCCAACGTGTGGTAATGCTTGTTCATGGATCACAAACACGTAACTCGGTTCACGAGGGCCGGTTTCAATGAGACAACCCACCACGTACTCCTACATGGCCTCTCACCGCTACCTTTACCAAATCGTGTTCACACTCTTAGCTCTCAACAAGAAGACATGTTCACCACGTTCCAATTCATCCCCGATGAATCGGACACGACTCAACTCTAAGCGATGGCGGGCATGACAACAAGCATGGATGAGTAGGCACATAAGGGCTCAAACAACTCCTACTCATGCTAGTGGGTTTCATCTATTTACTGTGGCAATGACAGGTCATGCAGAGGAAAGGGGTTCAACTACCGCAGCAGCATGTAATAGTTGAATCGTTGTTGTCCTAATGCAGTAAAAGAGAGCAAGATCGAGAGAGTGGGATTGTATCAGAATGAACAAGGGGGTTTTGCTTGCCTGGCACTTCTGAAGATAATATAGTTCTTCATCAGTGTCATCGAACTCATCGTCGGAACCACGTCTATCGAGAGCGAACAACCACTGGCAACAGAGAAGGAACATAATCACTGCAATGCGCAATATGATGCATGATCATGACATGTTAATATGCTGTGATTTGAGCTAATGCAACTAGCAACATGTTAAATGGAGTTGGTTTGAACCCTAGGTTCAAATTCAAACTCCATATGTGAGGGTTTAAATGCCATTTATATGACTTGGCCTAACAGCAACCATAAGTGGTTCTAACATGCATGAAAATGGCACAGATGGATAGATTGGATTTTTCTGATCATTTTTCATATATAATTTATCTTATTTGGAGTTATAGATAATTTTCTATGAATTTTAGAAGTCTTGGGCATTTTCTGAATTTCCTGAATAAGAATAAGTCCAGAAAAACCTATTACTGCGTCAGCATTGTGTCATGCTGACTTCAACAGGTCAACAGGCGTCGTCCAGGTCAAACCTGACTAGTAGGGCCCACTGGTCAGTGACACAACTAACTAACATAGTTAGTTAGTGTTAGGTTAAGCACTAATCTAGGTTAATTAGAACTAAACTAAACCTAACTGTCGTGGAATTAACACGGCAGATGTCCTTAGTGTCAGGACTTAGTCACGAGGCCAACACATCTATGTGGTAGCTTGAGAGGGGTTGATCAGGACGAGAGAGCAACACGCAAGACAAGGATTTAGATAGCTTCGGGCCCCGGGAAACATCATCCGGAATAGCCCTACATGCTGTTTGAGGCTAGGTCTCATTATGCTCATGAGGGAGTCACCGTAAGCCGGCTCTCCTCTTTCTGTCTAGCCCTAGATATTGTTTCTTGTTGTCTTTTCTTTTCTCCCTCTTTGGGGTGCCCTGCCCCTCCTTATATAAGTTAGAGGGGTGGGTTACATGTGGAGTCCAAATAGGATTAGGACTAGCCTATCTTCTACTACAAGCCGGATACAAGTCCGGGTCTTGATTCCTTGTAAGGAAGATATTCCTCACGCCTTTCCTCTTAAGCCGGCCTACCATAACGTAAGCCGGCCTTCTGGGCCTTGAGCCTCCTGGGCCCCTGGGTCTTGTCGCTCCTCTGATCGGCTTGCCAGGTCACCCATAAGTCACCAGGATCGGGCGGGTCACTTAGTATGTCGTCCAGCCAGGGCGGGTCATTAGTGAGTCGCCAAGTCCGGCCGGGTTATACTTCCGGCCGGGTTACTCCGCGGGGTATATCCCCGACATTAGCCCCCAAGTTTAGCTTGGATTTATCAATGGTAAACTTATGCTGCAAAATAAACACAAGAACAAATTTGATAGGTTGTGCTCCGGGTTAAGAATTCTTGTAAACCGGCACATGAACATCCTTAAGTCCTTGTCATTTCCTTCTTCTAGAAAATCCGGGTCAATAGACCAGCTTCACAATCAATTTGATGATGTTGGTTTCTCACAGAAAAATATTGTGAAGAATAATCCACTTGAGTCAGCTTCCAAGGCGCCAGTTAAATAATTTTGGTCTTCAAATACTCATATGATATTCAGCCGCTTGAAGATATAAAACTTGCGGTTTATCATTACCCAAAAACTCCGGGTTATAAAAGACTGATGATGTCGAGTCATAATTGTTGTTGACACCGGGTCATGTAATTGATCTTCCTGATTTGCTCAAAACTGATAATTTGAAGATGTTCCTCCTTATATATGCATAATACCTGTAGCCCCCAAGTCTTAAGAGGAGAACATAGTGATAGCTTAAGACTTGCTCCAATATAAGTGTTGCAACCAAAGAAGAAATCCAGTTTGTTCATCTCAATCATTAGTCATAAACTGAATATTCCACATAGGTAGCCCCCAAGTTCCGGGTTGTCATGCTTGCAACAACCTGGGACTTGTAATTGCCTTATGCTCATAAAAACTTCAACTAGTGTATCCTCCAAGGGCCGGTTCATTATGCAATAATGAGCAGGGACTTTATAAATATGATCATGTAGATTTGAACAGCAACGTGTAGCCCCCAAGGGCCGGCTCAGTAAGATAATATTGAGCTGGTACTTTATATATACTTCTTTGAAAAGAACATCATATAATGTAACCCCCATCATGGGGCGTGAACCCACGTCCACAAGGTTGAGAGCTTTGTGCTTTACGAACTGAGCAGTGGATCTCTTCAATAATAGATGAAAATTTGTGTACCTTGAATTGTTTACAGGAGCAATTGGTAGCCCCCAAGGGCCGACTCATTTAAAATGTGATGAGTCGGGTCTTCAATAAGTTGAACAAAAATTGACTTTGCATTAGCCCCCAAGTGCCATGGTGCATCTTTGGCGGTGACATGGGACTTGTATATTCGATGTAATCTCAATTTGAATAATGTAGCCCTCAAGTGCCGAGTCGTAAGCCCGCAGCCGACTCGGGACTATTCCTTTCATTGTAGAATAAACCATATCCATTGATAAAATAATAGCCATTCTTATTTGAGCGACTTTGAAAACCTCAATCATAACACCGTTATTGATAATCACAATAGAAATCCAGCCATGTTGGCTATTTAAGATTTGATCAATATAATCCGGTATGAAAACCTCAATCATTCAATATCATCATGAAAATCCAGCCAGTTTTGGCTATTAAAGATTTGAATACCTCATCGGTTGACAAGTAAATCCGGAGTTTAAATACCTGGCGGCTCTTGGCTGATGCGCTTTCATTGTAACCCGGTGGCGTATAGCCTTTGATAAAATCAAGAATTGATAACCCTTTTGAGACATCAATTTCAATCTTTGATGATGGGCTTGAACTTGATCATTTATGTAAGCCATAGCTCTGTAAATCCTACACAGAGTACAAACAACATATGCCCTGGCGACTTAATGTCAAAAGCCAGGGCGGGTAAACACCCAAATATAGTCTTATCCTGCACACAAGTAGATCACAGGATCCTTATGATCCTTTGAATGATACCGCCGGCTTATGTGCCCCGGACAGTGAAGTTGATAACTCAAGTCTGTAAGAGCCGACACATATGATATTTGTGACAACTCAAATACTTGCAATTGTAAATTTTTTTTGAGGCTTCTGATTCGAATACGATCAGTAAACTGTTCCAAAGGGGTTAAGCTAAGATTCGAATACGATCATATAGCCCCCAGTGGCGTTGGCGATGCCGATCAAGAGGGTATCGATAGCTATGTTCTCTTTGGTTCGAATACGACCTATGGTTGAAAAGGAAGCCCCCAAATGACCTTAAGAGTTGTTTAGCGACGCTGATTCGAATACGATCCACGTCGATTCCCAAAGGGGTTGAGCTATGATTTGGATACGATCAAGAAGCCCCCAAGTGGGTTCGGCAGTTTGCCAATCAAAAGGGTATCGACAGCTATGTTCTCTTTGGTTCGAATACGACCTATGTTTGAACAGGAAGCCCCCAAGTGACCATATAAGTTTTGGCATTGCGTCGATCAAGAGGGTACTGATAGCTATGCCCGATGAGCAGGAAGCCCCCAAGTGACCATAATAAGATAAGCCATAAGGCATGATACCTATGTTTGAACCGCTCATCATGGCAGCAAGTTCTTTTTGGCACCCTTGAATCTTTCTGAGAACTTGAACTTGCGAGAGATTAATTCTTTTTGAACCGGAAGTTTAAACCGGATTTGAAAGCTTCAAAACTTTGTGAGAGATAAATTTACCTTGAGCCGGATTTGAACCGGATTTGAGAGCTTCAAAGCCTTGTGGTAAATAAATTTCCCTTGAACCGGTTTTTAAACCAGATATTAAGAGTGTCAGTGCCTTGTGGGAGAAAGATGTCTCTTGAACCGGACTTTAAACCGGAGTCCCCCCCTTTTTTTTAAGCCAGAAATTTTCTGACGGCCTTTAAATTTTTCACCAATATAGCGGTAGCCTCTGGAACCGGGTTACCTTCCCTCCAATAACCCGGAGTTCTTGAATCCATTGAAACCGGCTAATTTTGCCGAGCCATACCATTGTAGCCCTCGAGTCTCAAGATGACTCGAAGAGTTGGCTTGATATTCTCCATATTTGACTATAGCAGAAGGTGTATATCATTGGCGTTGATAACGCGATGTGAATCCACAGAAGGTTGAGGTGACTGTTGCGGGTTATAAATGATCCCGTATGAACCGTGTCAGTAACTCGTCCAATGGTTCCTTCCAACTGGCTATTTGAACTTAACCAAAACGCAGTGGCGGCGACTTGTGCGCCTGCCCATTGAGTCATCCAGTGCAGACGGCGGCTGATAATACATGATAATTTTGCCTCCAATTTGTTGGAAGAAAACCGGGCTTCCCAAGTAGTGACTTTCTCATACTCAATAAACAACTCACACAGACATGTGCGGCCTGGTGTGTTGATGTAGACCAGGCTGCGAGAGACGGTCGGTAAAGACGACCGCAACATCTGAGGCGGCACAAACAGATAAAAATGGCCGTGGCGTTGTAAGTCGGTGCGGACGGGTAAGTTGCCCTCCTTGTTGTAAGCCGGCGTGGTCGCGAGAGACGGCCACGGCGTTGTAAGCCGGCGCGGTCGCGAGAGGCAGCCACGGTATTGTAAACCGGTGCGGGAGTCCGTTGAGTAACAACGACCACCTGTGCACAAAGATGTTGGCGTGCCTCCATCTCGTGGTATAATGTCACTTTTTGCCATAAATAATTGCCCTGCATAAACAATATTGCAGACCAAGGCAGAGATAAACTTGTTCTTTAACAAAATTAATATGTGTTAATAACGCAAACTTGGATGAATATCACCGATTCGCCCGGACAACATATGAGTCGGCCACGCACTTTGTAAGTCGGCAGCGACGGGCGAGTTAATGTAACCGGGCCACAGAGGATGGTGACTTTGCGCACATTCATTCACCGGGCAGTATGACACGGACGAAACCCCGGTGCAGAACATTGCCATCGCTCGCTCCATACCCACAATATAACACCTCATTCGTAATGAACAATTGTCCTGATGCGTCAGGCCAGTTGTCGGTGTCAAAACCGGCGGATCTCGGGTAGGGGGTCCCGAACTGTGTGTCTAGGCGGATGGTAACAGGAGACAAGGGACACGGTGTTTTTACCCAGGTTCGGGCCCTCTCGATGGAGGTAATACCCTACTCCTGCTTGATTAATATTGATGATATGGGTAGTACAAGAGTAGATCTACCACGAGATCAGAGAGGCTAAACCCTAGAAGCTAGCCTATGGTATGATTGTTGTTCGTCCCACGGACTAAAACCCTCCGGTTTATATAGACACCGGATAGGTTAGGGTTACACAGAGTCGGTTACAATGGTAGGAGATCTACATATCCGTATCGCCAAGCTTGCCTTCCACGCCAAGGAAAGTCCCATCCGGACACGGGACGAAGTCTTCAATCTTGTATCTTCATAGTCCAGGAGTCCGGCCAATGGTGATAGTTCGGCTATCCGGACACCCCCTAATCCCGGACTCCCTCAGTAGCCCCCGAACCAGGCTTCAATGGCGACGAGTCCGACGCGTAGTTTGTCTTCGGCATTGCGAGGCGGGTTCTTCTCCAAATTCCATATACTTGTCGAATAGTGTTAGGCTTCTGATAAATGCTGCGCTCCTTGGCTTCCACGCCCAATAATGGCCATCTTCCACGTGTTTGAATGAATGCGAAAAGCCAGGGTATTTTTACACTTATCCCCCTAGCCGCGCAAATGAGCTGTTTATAAAAGGGACGAGGATCTAGATCTGAGTCACACCATCCCCTCATGAAGCTTTCATCGGGCGCCTTCGACAAAAATCCATTCCACCATGGGCCTTGTGGCTCCTCCTCTCGCTCCCAGCCCTCGGCACAGAAATTGGGAGAGATGCTCAGTCCGCATAGCGAGCTAGTGATACTCCAAACCAAGGGATTTCTTCCCCCGGCCTTCATGGTTCCGGTTCGAGCCGGACTTGCCACCTACAAGGGCGGAAAGCAAGCGGAGAGTGTCCCCGATCCCTCTAAAGGAGAGCGGGTATGCTTTATCTCTTATCTAGTAAGAGGACTCGGATTTCCAATTCATCAGATTCTCCGGGGGCTGTTGGAGTTCTACGGCCTCCAGTTGCACCACCTTACGCCTGCCTCCATTTTGCACATCGCGGGCTTCGTGGCCCTTTGCGAACTGTTCTTGGGCATCGAGGCTCATTTTGAGCTGTGGAAGAGATTATTCTTCCTTGTACCCCGTTCTCATGAGGGGTCAATATATCAAGTGGGCGGAGCCGAGCTGTGGCGCATCGCCGGGACCGTATATTTATCCGGAACCCCGAAGAAGGCGTCCGAAGACTGGCCTTCGGAATGGTTTTACATGGAGGACGTCCCGCTGCCGGATCCTGTTCGGATCGGCCTTCCGGAGTTTAGCAACACTCCTCTGAAGAAGCGCCTAAGTGGCGCCATGAGCCCCTAGAGGGAAAATGACCGGGACGTCCTTTACTTGATGAGCCGAATAAGATTACTGGCTCATGCCGGATTGACCATGATTGGAGTCATGGCAACCTGCATTATGAGGGGAGTGCAGCCGCTCCAATATAGGGGCCACCTCATGTGGGATTTCAACGGGGAGGACGATGCCACCCGTCATGGCCGCAAAGGGCCGGGATCGGTTACCGAACTGGTGAAGACCTTGTCCGCTATGTACAAAGGGGAAGAGGAGGATTTGTTGGGGAACATAGCAGAAATTCAAAATTTTCCTACGAGTCACCAAGATCTATCTATGGAGAGACTAGCAACGAGAGAGAGGGGAGTGCATCTACATACCCTTGTAGATCGCTAAGCGGAAGCGTTACAAGAACGCGGATGGAGGAGTCGTACTCGCAGTGATTCAGATCGCGGTTGATTCCGATCTAAGCACCGAACAACGGTGCCTCCGTGTTCAACACACGTACAGCCCGGGGACGTCTCCTCCTTCTTGATCCAGCAAGGGGAGAGGAGAAGTTGAGGGAGAACTCCGACATCACGACGGCATGGTGGTGATGGAGCTCGTGGTTCTCCGTGAGGCTTCGCCAAGCACTCTGAGAGGAGGAGGTGGTGTTGGAGGAGGGAGTGGGCTGCGCCCGGGGACGGGGTGCGGCTGCCCTCTCTCTCTCTCTCTCTCTCACTATATATAGGGGGAAGGGAGGAGGGGGAGGCGCCCTAGGGTTCCCTAGGGGAGGGGCGGCGGCCATAGGGGAAACCCTAGATGGGTTTTGGCGCCCCCACCCCTTAGGAAACTTGCCCCCCAAGCCGGGAGGGGTGGCGCCCCCACCTCTCCAGGTTACGTGAGATGGGGTGGGAGGGGCTCTTAGCCCCTTAGTGGGCTGATGTGCCCTCTCCCCTTGGCCCATAAGGCCCCCCAAAGCTTGCCCGGGCCTCCGAAACCCCTTTCGGACACGCTGGTCATCACCTGGTACCCTCGGAACAATTCCGGGCTCCAATACCCTTCGTCCAATATACCGATCTTCACCTCCGGACCATTTCAGAGCTCCTCGTCATGTCCGGGATCTCATCCGGGACTCCGAACAACCTTCGGTAACCACATAATATTTCCCATAACAACTCTAGCGTCACCGAACCTTAAGTGTGTAGACCCTACGGGTTCGGGAACCATGCAGACATGACCGAGACGTCCTCCGGTCAATAACCAACAGCGGGATCTGGATACCCATGTTAGGTCCCACATGTTCCATGATGATCTCATCGGATGAACCACGATGTCAAGGATTCAAGCAATCCCGTATGCAATTCCCTTTGTCTAGCGGTATTGTACTTGCCCGAGATTCTATCGTCGGTATGCCGATACCTTGTTCAATCTCGTTACCGGCAAGTCTCTTTACTTGTTCCGTAACACATCATCCCGTGATCAATCCCTTAGTCACATTGTGCATATTATGATGATGTCCTACCGAGTGGGCCCAGAGATACCTCTTCGTCACACGGAGTGACAAATCCCAGTCTCGATTCGTGCCAACCCAACAGACACTTTCGGAGATACCCGTAGTGCACCTTTATAGCCACCCAGTTACGTTGTGACGTTTGGTACACCCAAAATATTCCTACGGTATCCGGGAGTTGCACAATCTCATGGTCTAAGGAAATGATACTTAACATTAGAAAAGCTTTAGCATACGAACTATACGATCTTTGTGCTAGGCTTAGGATTGGGTCTTGTCCATCACATCATTCTCCTAATGATGTGATCCCGTTATCAACGACATCCAATGTCCATGGTCGTGAAACCGTAACCATCTATTGATCAACGGGCTAGTCAACTAGAGGCTTACTAGGGACATGGTGTTGTCTATGTACCCACACATGTATCTGAGTTTCCTATCAATACAATTATAGCATGGATAATAAACGATTATCATGAACAAGGAAATATAATAATAATAACTAATTTATTATTGCCTCTAGGGCATATTTCCAACAGGATTTTCTCCGTGTCTATCCATTGAACGGGTTTTCTTCGAATAATCCTCGAAGTTGGGTAAGCAAATATCTTTGTGGCCTGCCCGATCCATGTTCCCATGGTTAAATATCTCATTTCATGGTTTCTACGCAGGAACTGCGCCGGGCCGTGGAGAAGATACACAGCCCGCCCCCACAACCCGAGGATCCGGAACGGTCCCTCGATCCGGCCTCCGAAGAGGATCCGGATATAAAGGTGGAGCTGATCGACGGGGTGTTCCACCAACTTAGCATCGACAATGCTTTGGTTGCCATTACGGCCGATTACCCGAATACTTCCAAATTTCACAGGTAACTGAGGCCGAGGTCCCAATACTCTGACAATGACCCATCCGTGCTTATTTTTTGATCACCGTATACCAATGGTGTTTCGCAGGGGTTGCCTTCGAGGCAGGAGGCCGAGCCCGCGGCGGCTGGCCAACAAGGGGGCAGTACGGCCCCACAGGCTAAAAAGAAGTGCGGTCCGGATTGAAACTCTGCTGCAACGGTAGGGCGCGTCACCATATTCCCAGGATAGATTCCTGGGAGGTGTACTAATGCTGGTACTTTTTTCAGGAAAAAGAGCGCTCGCCGGACTGAGTCCGGAGAGGTTGCCAATCGAGCCTCCGCCGGCCAGGCTCCAAAGCCGGGTTCAGAAGTGGAGGCGAGCACGGGGCGTGAGTCGGATGCTCCTCCGACAGAGGAAGCCGACAGATTGTCTGCCACAAACTCTGAGGTGGAGAGCACCATGAATCACAGGCGCCGCCGGACAGTTCTTCGTGACACATGTTTCTCCCAAGAGGCCTTGAACACCTTCAATTCGGGAGATGCGCACCTCCGTGCCGCTCAAGATGGTCTAGCCAGAGCCACGGAGCAGTATGTAAAGGACATACATGTGAGGAAATTTGACAGTTATATATGCCAAGAGTCTCGAGACTTAAAATAGTTAGAATAACTGATTTAAGGATCATTTGTTATCTGCAGATCTTACAAAAAAGAATACCCGATCGTCCCAGAGCTTGAAGAATGCAAGGCCCAACTTGAGGCCGCACTAGCCGCTTCTGGGGAGCCACAGAGACCCCTCCGTAATATATGCTTCAAAAGATAAATAGTTTATGAAGTGCGGCGTGTGTGTAAATCTGACAATAATATTGCAGATGGCGCCGGACTAGATCCGGACAGACAACAGCTCCTGCGCCAGCTAAAGGCCGGCGAGAGCGTGCTTACGAGGGTGCGGCAGGAGAAAAATAACCTCCAAGATGCCAACACCCAACTGGGTGAGGAACTAAAGTATGCTCGTGCCCAGTTGTCCGACTCAGAAGGAGAATCGACGGCTTCGCGGCATTTTCAAGAGTGCTTGAGCGAACTTTGAAAGAGTTCGGCGAGGAAGGCGACTAACATAAACATGTATGTAGGTTTGCTCACAGGTCGTCCTGAGGAGGAGATGCCCAGTTCTTCGAGTGATCTTCTTCCCGAACTGCGTCAGCTGCACGAACGAGTTCGGCAGGTGATGAAAGGGGTCGGCCAGACCTTGTGGCCATCTGTCTCCCTGCCCGAAGGCAATGGGGAGCTGGCAGAGCGGCTTCAAGGAGCATAGCGGCGCTTCCTATCGTGGAAGATATCGGCCTACCGTCAAGGCGCCAGGGAGGCCTGGGCCATGGTAAAGACGCGGTACACGAAGGCTGACCCAAACCACATGGCCGAGGTCGGACCTGTGGGGCCTGATGGGAAGGAGATCCTCAGAAAGCTTAGTGTACGGCCAAGTAGAATTGGCCGCCAAGTATTCCCAGTAAGATTGTAAATTAGATAGCCTATTAGATGGCATTGAGGAGGAATACAATGAGTCGAGTTGACTATGTAATTAAATATGACATGAAAAATGCCTTCTAGCCGGATTGTAGATCGTTTGTCATAGCGGACCTTTTCTCTTCGACCTCGGGACCCAATAGTCTGGAGTGTGTCCGAATACCCTCACGGTTATATAAGAACCGGGGCATGCATGGAGACAAGGCGTAGGGGTCATTATTGTTGTATCAGACAAGTGCCCAACTAGTTATGTTATATTACATGGATAGTAAGAAACATCTTCCAGGAGAATAGTTCCGTTAAGGGTTCCTTTCGCTGGGGTGCATGCCCTAAAGTGCATGTCAAAACTGCTAAGAAAGCGTAAAATCATCTGGGCAGATGGATAAATAGTAAAAATCATCTTTCAGTTCACCGACCGAATATTCCCTTAAGAACGCTTAGCTTTCGACTTCACCCGCCTCGAGGTACACATCCGCTGATCCGGCAAGAATAATCGCAGAGGTGCTCCTTTACCACCTAGCCGAACAATCGGGAACGAGGGGTAAGCACAGGAGCCAGGCAACCCAGCTTGGCCAAAACTTAAGTCATATCGATGCATATAATGGTGAATAAAAGGTACATGCGGAAGTTTGACACATGTGATGGGCATGAAGCCCGTATAAATAAGCTTCTGTTAAAGAAGCCCCCAGGTATAATGAGCGCGGACAGCGCATCAAATATGTGCGAACAAAGCGCAAACGAGCCTCTAAAGGCTTCAAGAAGAAGGAGGGGGAAGGAGAGAAATAAAAGACAGCAAAAACAGAAAATGTGGACGGAGGAAGGAGACGAACTTGGAGTCCGGCGCTTAGGCGTAGAATCTTCGTAGACGGGCTGCGTTCCATGGGTTCGGCTCGAGTCGGTTATCCGATGCATTTCGCAGACGGTATGATCCGCCGGTCAGGACCTGGTCGATGATGAAGGGACCTTCCCATTTGGGCTTGAGTTTGTCCTTTTTCTTGTCCGGCAGGCGTATAACTAGTTCGCCAACGTTATAAGCTTTAGCCCGTACTTCCCTGCTTTGATATCTTCGAGCCTGCTGTTGATAAAATGCGGAACGAGCTTTTGCCACGTTGCGCTCCTCCTCCAATGCGTCCAAACTGTCCTGCCGATCGTGCTCGGCTTCTCTTTCTTCATACATGCGCACGCCGAGGTGAGTCATGTATTATGTCGCAGGCAAGATCGCCTCTGTCTGCATACACCATAAAAGATGGTGTGAATCCGTAGTACGATTGGCGTGGTCCGCAGCCCCAGAGTACGGGTCGAAGCTCCTCAACCCAAAGGCGTGTTAGATTCCTTGAGGGACCGCACTAGTCTGGGTTTAATGCCGCTCATGATTAGACCGTTTGCTCGCTCGACTTGACCGTTTGCTCGCTCGACTTGACCGTTTGCTCGCTCGACTTGATGCCCATGTTTTTGCACCATAATTTGACCTCATCGGCCGTGAAGTTGGTGCCGTTATCAGTGATGATACTGTGGGGGACGCTGTAACGGTGCACTACCCCTGATATGAAGTCTATCACCGGCCCGGATTCGGCCGTTTTAACAGGCTTGGCCTCTATCCATTTGGTGAATTTATCCACCATGACCAATGGGTAATTTTGCTTGTGGGTTCCTCCCTTAAGGGGTCCAACCATGTCAAGCCCCCAGACCGCGAACGACCAGGTAATGGGTATAGTTTTGAGGGCGGTGGGTGGCATGTGGCTTTGGTTAGCAAAAAGCTGGCAACCGACACATCGTTGGACTAAATCCTGCGCATCTGCTCGGGCCGTTGGCCAATAAAATCCTGTACGGAAGGCCTTGCCTACAAGGGCCCGGGCTGCGGCATGGTGCCCACCCAGTCCGGCATGTATTTCAGCCAGGAGGTTTCGCCCTTCCTCTTCGTGAGATACACCTTTGAAGGACTCTGTTGTGCTTTTCTTATAAAGCTCTCCCTCATGGACTTTATAGGCTTTGGATCGCTGCATTTATGCAGCGAGCCTCATTTTGGTCTTTGGGGAGTTCCTGCCTAGTTAGGTAGGCTAGGAATGGTTCCGTCCACGGGGCGATGACCGCCATTATTTCGTGGGTGGAGGGTGTTATTTCGTTGGCAGAGCCTTCGATTGTGTCAGAGTGTTCGGTGTCAGGCAGTGCGGTTGGGTCCGGATTGTTATTTCCGGACTCCCCTTCCCATAGTACGGATGGCTGGAACAGCCGTTCCAGGAAGATGTTGGGCGGGACGGCATCGCGTTTTGCGCCGATGCATGCCAATACGTCCGCCGCCTGGTTGTTATCCCGGGCTATATGATGAAATTCGAGCCCTTCGAACCGTGATGACATTTTTAGGACCGCATTGCGGTATGCTGCCATTTTCGGATCTTTGGCATCAAAGTCTCCGTTTATTTGAGATATCGCGAGGTTCGAATCCCCACGCACCTCTAGGCGTTTAATGCCCATGGAGACGCCATCCGGAGGCCGTGCGAGAAGGGCCTCGTGATTCGCTGCGTTGTTGGAGTCCGTATACATTATCTCGAAGGACGTATTGGACTATGTCCCGGTTGGGGACGTCAGACGACGCCAAATTTCTGTGCCAGCCAACATTTTGGAGCCGTCAAAGTGCATGATCCAATTGAGTATGCGCCGTACTCTTTAGGGAGTTCGGCCGTCCATTCGGCCATGAAGTCGGCCAAAACCTGCGACTTAATAGCTCGTCGTGGCTTATAGGTTATGTCAAATGGAAGGAGCTCTATGGCCCATTTAGCAATCCGGCCCGTCGCATCACGGTTGTTTATAATGTCGTTAAGAGGTACTTCGGAGGCTACCGTTATCGAACACTCTTGAAAGTAGTGTCGCAGCTTCCGGATGCCATGAACACCACGTATGCTATATTTTGATAATGTGGGTACCATGACTTGCACGGAGTTAGGACAGTGGACACATAATAGACCGGTTTTTGAAGAGGGAACCGGTGTCCGTCGATTTCTCGTTGTACGACGAGCACCACGCTGACAACTTGATGTGTTGCGGCGATATATAATAGCATTGGTTCGCCCACGTTGGGCGCGGCCAGGACCAGATTTGTTGCCAATATGGCTTTTATTTCTTCGAGTCCGGCCGTGGCGGCATCCGTCCACTCGAAGTGTTCGGTGCGCCGGAGGAGGCGGTAAAGGGGTAACGCCTTTTCTCCCAACGGGAAATAAAGCGGCTTAGAGCCGCCACGCATCCAAATCAATTTTGTATTTGCTTGAGGTCCTTTGGAATATCCAATTGTGACAGAGCTCGGATCTTGGCTGGGTTTGCTTCAATTCCTCTACCGCATACAATGAAGCCCAAGAGCTTTCCTACCGAACCCGAAGACGCATTTTTCCGGATTGAGCTTAATGTCGTATTTTCGGAGATTGTCGAATGTGAGCCTCAAGTCGTCTACTAGAGTTTCGACATGCTTGGATTAGACGACCACGTCATCTACATATGCTTCCACTATGTTGCCGATATGGTTTGCCAGACATGTCTGAATCATGCGCTGATATGTTGCGCCAAAGATTTTTGAGCCCAAGGGCATTGTGTTGAAGCGAAATGGGCCGTATGGAGTGATGAATGCTGTTGCATCTTGGTCGGCTTCGCCATCTTGATTTGGTGGTAGCCGGGTACAGCGTCGAGGAAGCACAATGAGTCGTGTCCTGCTTTGTAGCGTCGATAATTTGATCAATGCGAGGGAGGGGAAGGGATCCTTTGGGTAAGCCTTATTAAGGTCTTTGAAATCAATACATAGGCGCCAGATTTATCCTTCTTTGGTACCATCACCAGATTTGCTAGCCAGTCCGTGTTTTATATCTCCGATGAATCCGGCTTCCGGAAGTTTGGCTAGCTCCTCTCCCATGGCCTGTCTCTTGGGTTCGGAAAAGCGCCCAAGAGCCTGTTTGATCGGCTTGAATCCTTTTAGGATATTGAGGCTGTGCTCGGCCAGCGACGGGATTCTGGCATGTCTGAAGGGTGCCAGCAAAAATGTCCTAGTTTTCTCGTAGAATTTCTCGCAGTGCGGCGTCTACATCAGGGTTTAATTGTGCCCCTATGGAGGCCGTCTTTGCAGGGTCCGTTGGGTGGACTTGGAATTTGACTATTTCGTTCGCTGGTTTAAAAGAGGTGGACTTGGATCTTTTATCAAGTATCACATCATCCCTGTTCACCGTGGACCGCATCGCAGTGAGTTCCTTGGCCGCTAGGGCTTCGGATAGTGCCTCGAGGGCTAGTGCGTCTGTCTTGTTTTCGGCGCGGAGTGCTATGTTCGGATCACTAGCGAGAGTGATGATTCTGTTAGGTCCGGGCATTTTAAGCTTCATGTACCCATAATGGGGTATAGCTTGAAAAATTGTGAATGCCTCTCGCCCTAATAAAGCGTGATATCCGCTGCTGAACGGGACCACTTGAAATGTGACCTCCTCGGACCTGTAATTGTCCGGCGAGGCGAACACTACGTCCAGTGTGATTTTTCCTGTGCAGCATGCTTCCCGGCTAGGGATTATCCATCTAAAGGTTGTGCTGCTTTGCTCAATGCGGTTCCAGTCTATTTCCATTTTTCGGAGGGTTTCCTCGTAGATGAGGTTTAGTCCGGTGCCGCCATCCATGAGTACCTTAGTAAGGCGAAAGCCATCCACTATTGGACTGAGGACCAATGCGGCTGGTGCTCGGGCTGTTCGAATTTGGGTTAAATCCTTTGGCATTGAAGGTAATAGCCGTGTCGCTCCATGGATTTATTGTTGCTACTTGGTAGAGTTTGGCAAGGTTATGGAGTGTTCGCTTCCGCATGTTATTTGATGCGAAAGTCTCAAGACTGTTAATACTGCATCTTGGTGTTGCTGGGCTGGGATTCTTAGGCAAGAAGCTCTTCGCCACTTTTGGCCACCTCCAGTAGTATCCAACATGCTCGAAGGCTATGAGTTGGAGTGGCGCCCTCTGTGCTATGAATTTTGCAGGGTACGTTTAGCCAACCCTCCAGTACGGTTCCATACCCTTTAGGGGGTTTTTGTTTTTTGATGTTGAATCCAGGTGCTTGGTAATGATGCACCCTTTTGTTTCGGACTGGGGATGTATTCGGGGCCGGATTATCCCGAAATTTACTTTCGGTTTTCCAAGCACTCTCCATCGCACAGTACTTTTGTACTATGGTCACCAAGTCAGCAAAGCGTGTAATTTCACAACGACTTATGGCGTTTAGGATTCCCTTGTCCGTGCAATTATTGCAGAAAAGTGAGATTGCGTCCTCCTCTCGGCAGTCCTTTATCCTGTCCATAACCAGGAGGAATCGCCCAAGAATGATGTCTGCTTTCAAAGGGCTCTTGCGAATTCGGGATAGATCGCTAATGTTTGGGTGGGCGGGTGGAACTAGATCCGGAACCCCGTCCAATTTAAGACTCAGGGGTCGAGAAGTTTCCAAACTCGGAAGTTTGGATTTTTGAATGCTATCCAATAAATCCAACCCGCCTCCTGACTTTAAGTTCAGGGTTTGATCGACATCCGTCCCTTTGCGGGAATCCGGCAGGGAGGGATCGGGAATCCGGACGTAGCTAGTCCTTAAGATAGAAGAAGAATTGCCGTATTGCTCCTCTATCACAACAACATGATGGGTAGCCTGGGGAGAGTTGATCTCTCTCAGATCAGTTTTAGGCCCGATCTGGTCGTAGTCTGTGGCGACTCCCAGTGCGGCGAGGCGATCCAAGAGCTCATTTACGGAGGAGAGCTCGATTGGATCTAACTGCTCGGCAAGTTCCGAGTTAACGTGAGGATTGGTTTTGATGACCCGAGAAGTCATCGTCGGCATGGTGGCCGAACTGGCGGTCATAAGAAAACCACCTAGCCGAAGAGTCTGACCAGTGGCCAAGGCTCCTTTGGCGATAGTATCGTCTTTAAAGACGGGATGAGGCATCCTTCCTGACGGCGACGGCATAGAGGAACTCTCAATGAAAGCACCAATGTCGGTGTCAAAACCGGCGGATCTCGGTAGGGGGTCCCGAATCTGTGCGTCTAGGCGGATGGTAACAGGAGACAAGGGACACGATGTTTTTACCTGTGTTCGGGCCCTCTCGATGGAGGTAATACCCTACTCCTGCTTGATTAATATTGATGATATGGGTAGTACAAGAGTAGATCTACCACGAGATCGTAGAGGCTAAACCCTAGAAGCTAGCCTATGATATGATTGTTGTTCGTCCTACGGACTAAAACCCTCCGGTTTATATAGACACCGGATAGGTTAGGGTTACACAGAGTCGGTTACAATGGTAGGAGATCTACATATCCGTATCGCTAAGCTTGCCTTCCACGCCAAGGAAAGTCCCATCCGGACACGGGACGAAGTCTTCAATCTTGTATCTTCATAGTCCAGGAGTCCGGCCAACGGTGATAGTTCGGTTATCCGGACACCCCCTAATCCGGGACTCCCTCACCAGTAGTTATCCACCGCAGAGTTGATGATCACCGCGGTGAAGCTGAAATTAATCACGGGTGAACCGGCTGTGGCGTTGTAGGCCGGTGCGGTCGGGCGAGTCAATCGCAGGAGCAGTAAGCCACTCGGACGCCGAGGCGGCCACGGGGGTGGACGGGTAATTCGCCCGTCACATTGTAAGCCGGCACAGACGTGTGAATCGGCTGGCGCGTTGATGTAGATCGGACCGCAGGGGCGGCGGCTTGCGCCCACTGTTGAGCGAAGCGGTCGCCGATGCCGTTGCACGATGATGCTACCTCACACTCCATGAATATGGCATTACACCATCTTTATGATGAATCATTGTCCTGCACATAAAGGTGTACATACCAAAGTGATTGTTTTTTGACAAAAAACAATATGCGCTAATAAAATAATCTTAGATGGATATCACCTGATTTGTTCGGATGGCCGATGATCCATTCAATGCAACGGAAAACGGCTCAGACAGACCGGCAACCCATGGCGGGTCAACACAGCAGAGACGAATCAACGCAGCCCCGGCGGCTCATCGCACGACAGGTGCAGCTAAGGCTTAAATCGAGGCGGGCGGTTCAAAAGCAGAAACCAGTAAAGGCGTTGGCGGCACAATGCACAGTCGTGGACATGGGAACTGGTAGCCCAAGGTGCGGCAATTGTCCTGGCATTTTTGTCGACAAACGCGTGAATCGATGCTGGATGATGCTTGGTGCGCGTCCTGATGATTTTTCCAATGTACGTGGTACTAATGGTCCTCATGTAGTACTCTCGTGAGCAGTACCTTTAGTAGTGGATGTTGGAGTTGCTTCACCACGTGAGCTAGTGGTGCATGATTAGGCTTGTTTAACCAGTCTACACCTGGATACTTCTGTCATTAGATTCCCTGTGTAGCTGGCCTTAACAGAAGTTGTATTGATCTGAGACTGTTTTGTTTGATACATGGAGCGGCAGCGTAATCCGGTGATTTGATTGCAAGTCGTTTGGTCGAATCGACACGGGAGGAGCCATAGCGTTGACAAGGTCTGACCGATGGGATTTGATGCTCACGTGAACGACAATCATGGCAAAAGATTTGTCCAAGTCTTTGATCCTGATTGAACTTGCGTTTGGCTTTTCAGAAAAATAACTTTCCATAGTACGGGTCCCTCCACACTCATTAAGGAAATCGATGTAATCTTTGGCCACTTCCAAATATAGTATCCAATTGTATTCCACTAATTTTGGCGATTTGAAAGCAAGTCGTGGCAGCTTGTAGATTTGATCGTGGAGTATGGCCAATGGGGTGAGGCAAGAACGACGGTTTACAACCGGGCAATTGAAACCGCAAGAGTCGGAAACTTGAGGCTCGGAGGCGACGACTCACGATGGCGACTCAGAAGCGATGCTAGCGAGGAAAACGGTGCGCCGGCCATTAGGTCCCTTAAGGCGACTCGGTGTGTGGCAGTTCATAGAACGAGCAAAGCCGGGGCAAGATTGCTTGGCCGGGACGACTCAGCGATGGAGCTCCTGCAAGAGGTGGTGCGAGGCGGCTCGAAACAGCTGCGGAGGCCAGCGCTGGCGGAAGGTGAAGGCGAAGGCAAAGCCCATTGGATCAAGGTCGTAGTTGACACCCGGCCAAGCAGTTTGAGGCCTACCTACAGCTGAAAAGGCCTTTGCGACACAGCAAGAAGAGACGGCTCAAGGTGATGGTGGTGATATACCTTGTACGTACTACATACTGGAATAATAGCTGATGATTTGACTTTGATCTTCACCCATAAAGCAGCAGCGGTAGATCAATGCTTGCTTCGGGACTTAACTCTCTTGTGAGTGGCATGTTATATGGGCGCTGCGTACGGAGCAGCAATTGCAACGCATCGGAACAGCCAGGACTGCTGCAGCTAGCCTTTAGGGATTTTCCACCGGGTAAAACGGACCAAGAGCTGTGCTTACGACAACTCGGTGGAACCTGCGGTCGGACGGATCGCGTGAACTTCCGTCGACCTCAGAGAACGTGGTAGATAAACCGCCTCCTGCAGAAAACCTCAACTCGGACTCGGCGGATTACCACGGCGTGTGAGGCGGCCGCACAACATGTAACCCTAAAACAATCTCAATCTCATATCCGTCGCCGCAGAATACTTCGTTTAATCTTGACTGATGAACTCATCATTGATGTGAAATTTTCCACGCCGGCCTTTGTTGAACCGGAAAAGCAAACTTCTCGAACACTAAAAAAGATCCCTTCAAGAACTCAACACCACCGTGCGCAGCCCCACGATGGGCGCCAACTGTCGTGGAATTAACACGGCAGATGTCCTTAGTGTCAGGACTTAGTCGCGAGGATAAAGCATCTACGAGGTAGCTTGAGAGGGGTTGATCGGGACGAGAGACGCAACACGCAAGACAAGGATTTAGATAGCTTCGGGCCCCGGGAAACATCATCCGGAATAGCCCTACATGCTGTTTGAGGCTAGGTCTCATTATGCTCATGAGGGAGTCGCCGTAAGCCGGCTCTCCTCATTCTGTCTAGCCCTAGATATTGTTTCTTGTTGTCTTTTTTTTCTCCCTCTTTGGGGTGCCCTGCCCCTCCTTATATAAGTTAGAGGGGCGGGTTACATGTGGAGTCCAAATAGGATTAGGACTAGCCTATCTTCTACTACAAGCCGGATACAAGTCCGGGTCTTGATTCCTTGTAAGGAAGATATTCCTCACGCCTTTCCTCTTAAGCCGGCCTACCATAACGTAAGCCGGCCTTCTGGGCCTTGAGCCTCCTGGGCCCCCGGGTCTTGTCGCTCCTCTGATCCGCTTGCCAGGTCACCCATAAGTCGCCAGGATCGGGCGGGTCACTTAGTATGTCGTCCAGCCAGGGCGGGTCATTAGTGAGTCGCCCAGTCCGGTCGGGTTATACTTCCGGCTGGGTTACTCCGCGGGGTATATCCTCGACACTAACTAAATATTAACAGGGGCGGGCCCACGCGTCAGTGACCCTGGGGGGGGGGGGTTAAACAGGGGTCAAACCCGGGTCAACTCGCCGGAGTTGACCCGTGGCTCGTCGCCGGCGGAGCCAGAGACGGCGGAGGGCGTCGGGTTTCGCCCTCCGGCGACCAAAAGAGCGGCGGAGGGGCTCTACAAGACGCCCAGGCTTGCCCGCATCCGTTGTGGCCAGCGGCAGCAGCTGGGGTGCACTACAGCGACGGCGGCGATGGCAAGTGCGTCACGAGGGTTACGGTACACTAGCGAGCGACCTGAGGCGTGCTGCGGCTTCCTAGGGATGCCCGGAGCACGACTACGTGCTTGGTTTGGCCAGGCGGGGCTGCTAGCGATGGTGAGCTTCGTGGCGGTGGGCTCCGGCCGAGGTGGGAACCACGGCTAGAGTTCGCAAGAGACGACGGGGAGAGGGGCGGAGGAAAGATGGGCTCACAGGGAACTCGCGGAGTAGGCTAGTGAGCTCGGGGAAGGCTGGACAGTGACGTACGGGCGGTGGCGATCTCAGACGACCGAGGGGGAAAACGGCGGCGTTGGAGGTGCACATGGCTTCTGGCACCGCGTGGCTCGGTGGAGAGGACGACGACGTCGTGGCGGAGCTCGGGGGCACGTCGGTGGGGCGATAGGTGGACGGTGGTCGTGGCTACAGCGAGCGGCGGCGATGGCTGCGCTCAGGAAGAGAGCAGAGAGGGGAGGGGAGAGAGCTGCGAGGAGGGAGGAGGTGCAGAGGGTCGAGGGGGGTGCGTGGCGCCCTCCGGTGAGTCCAGCGATGAGCAGGCAAGCAGGAGGTGGCCGACGCAGCGTCTGCTGTCAGCACACACCCCTGTCCTTCCGCAGTGGAGACGACGATCAAGGCGTCGGCCGGTGAAATTTGGGCCGTCTTTGGGCCAGGCCAGGTGAGCGCCAGGTAAGGTCCAGGTGGGTTTCTCTCTCTGTCTCTGCTTTCTGTCTTTTATCTCTCTTTTCTATTTCTCTGTATTTTGTTTATATTTGATTTAAAACATCAAATCATTTTTTAAACTTTCAGTAAATTGTTATGTGAGCTCAGAAACTAATCTAAGGTCACAGGCAACTTACAAAAATATTTGAACTTTATTTCTTATATAACAGAAATAAATCCAACTCAAATACGTCATTGATTTAATTCAAAGGCCCCAAATAAATATTTCTGCGATTCCAAAAATATTGGTTTGAATTTTACCTCTTACCAATATTTTCACAGAGTACCAGGAACATTTCCTTGGGCTCATTTGATGAGAATTAAATGTTGATTATTTTTTCGGAACCGATTTCTGAGGGTTTCAACAAACCTCAATTCAACTTTCAGAAATTTTAGACATGACGCATGAGTGCAGAAGCAACTATTTCACTCACGTATTCTAGGGTTGTGACAAATCAATTCTTAGACACTTATGAGTATATCATCAAGAGCGTGCAAGGGGCTGATACGTCTCCAACGTATCTATAATTTTTGATTGTTCCATGCTATTATATTATCTGTTTTGGATGTTTAATGGGCTTTAATATGCTCTTTTATATTATTTTTGTGACTAACCTATTAACCGGAGGCCCAAAGGTCGGGCTTCGCTTTTTGCCTATTTTAGAGTTTTGCAGAAAAGGAATACTAAACGGAGTCCAAACAGAATGAAACCTTCGCGATGATCTTTCTTGGACCGAAAACAATCCAGAAGACTTGGAGTCAAAGTCTACAACTCCACGAGGAGGCCACAAGACAGGAGGGCACACCCAGGGGGGTAGGCGCGCCCGTCACCATTGTGGGCCCCTCGTAGCTCCACCGACGTACTTCTTTCGCCTATATATACTCTTATACCCTAGAAACATTGGGGAGAGCCACGAAACCACTTTTCCACTGCCGCAACCTTCTGTACCCGTGAGATCCCATCTTGGGGCCTTTTTCGGCGATCTGCCGGAGGGGGAATCGATCACGGAGGGCTTCTACATCAACACCATTGCCTCTCCGATGAAGCGTGAGTAGTTTACCATAGACCTTCGGGTCCATAGTTATTAGCTAGATGGCTTCTTCTCTCTCTTTGATTATCAATACAAAGTTCTCCTCGATGTTCTTGGAGATCTATTCAATGTAATACTCTTTTGCGGTGTGTTTGCCAAGATCCGATGAATTGTGGATTTATGAACAAGATTATCTATGAATATTATTTGGTTCTTCTCTGAATTCTTATATGCATGATTTGATATCTTTGCAAGTCTCTTCGAATTATTGGTTTAGTTTGGCCTACTAGATTGATCTTTCTTGCAATAGGAGAAGTGCTTAGCTTTGGGTTCCATCTTATGTGTCCTTTCCCAAAGTGATGAGGGGCAGCAAGGCACGTATTGTATTGTTGCCATCGAGGATAAAAAGATGGGGTTTATATCATATTGCTTGAGTTTATCCCTCTACATCATGTCATCTTGCTTAATGCGTTACTCCGTTCTTATGAACTTAATACTCTAGATGCATGCTGGATAGCGGTCGATGTGTGGAGTAATAGTAGTAGATGCAGAATCATTTCGGTATACTTGACACAGACGTGATGCCTATATTCATGATCATTGCCTTAGATATCTTCATAACTATGCGCTTTTCTATCAATTGCTCGTCAGTAATTTGTTCACCCACTGTAATACATGCTATCTTGAGAGAAGCCACTAGTGAAACCTACGGCCCCCGGGTCTCTTTCCTATTATATTGCATCTCTTTTATTTACATCGCATCTCGTTTACTATTTTGCAATCTTTACTTTCCAATCTATACAACAAAAATACCAAAAATATTTACTTTATTATCTCTATTAGATCTCACTTTTGCGAGTGACCGTGAAGGGATTGATAACCCCTTTATCGCGTTGGTTACAAGGTTCTTGATTGTTTTTGTTGGAGATATGCCCTAGAGGCAATCATGTATGATGATATTTCCTATGTGTTTATGAATAAAGATAGTCCTTGGACATTATCAATGATGTGTATCAGCAAGTATGTGACTTGTTTGTGGGACTATGCATTGTATGATGACTGTCCTAAAAGGTCCCTAGTCAAAAGGGCTGTGTGGACGCCAAGCAGCCGACTAGACCGCATATGACACAGTCGATGGCTTGGTCTCACTAGCCATGGAGCATTGGATGCTAACCGATAATATGGACTTGGAAAGGTCTGGTCGGATTCGACATAGTCGGATCCGAGTCGAGATAAGGTCTGAGTCGGACTGACCCAACTATGAGACGCAGCGATATGTCATCTGTGAGTCTCTAGTACAACATACGTTCTATGTCCTAAGACCTGAGCTGACACATGTACTCTGGATGGTGACAGACTTGCTTTGGGCCGACCAAACGCTACTCCGTGACTGGGTAGTTACAAAGGTAGGTTTCGGTTTGTCCAGTCCCATGTCATGAGACACGGTCGAGCAAGATGGGATTTGCCCCTCCGATCAGGAGAGATATACTCTGGGCCCCTCGTGTGGTCTGACCAGGAATAGCATGGCCATGCGACAAGGATTATGAGATAATCCGGATTGTGGTCGGTATCACTGGAACAAGAAAGAGGTCGGGTTAGCACAAGGATGACAGTCTCGCCTTGAGCCCGACAACATATATCGTGCGGCAAAGGGAACAGAAGTGTGACACGTTGTACAGGTTCGCCTAACCAGCTTCATCGCTCGCTTGGTGGTCGGCACGCCTTGCTAGAGGCCGCTACCAACCGTCTGGTCGGAGGTGATCCGAATCGTGACCAAGCCGACTTGAACCTAAGGGGTCGCGCGCTTAAGGGAAGGAACCTATGAGGTCAGTTTGTAGGACATCGGTCGGATGTGATCCGAATCGACTAGGAACGTGACCGAGTAGACTTTGGGCTTTAGGGTCCGTGCGAGGCCCAAGTGTTGAGCCCGCGACAGACGCCTATATAAAGTGGAGGTGCGGCACACTCATTAGTTCGATCGCTTCGGCGCTGCGACTAGGGTTTGCATGTGTTGCGAATAGCCACCTCCACTCGCCACCGACTGTGTGATCGGACCTAGCAGTCCGCCGCACGACGTTCCTCCCGCACGCGCGGATACCGTTAGAGGCGGTGCACTTGCGCCGCTCCGGCGAACTCGTACGTGGGATCAGACGACCGGCCGCTCGAGGGAGATCGAACGAGGAGGAGACGATCCACGCAGACGCGCTGCCCCAACTCTTCTTCCGCTGCACGGCACTGCGCGTCTAGTGGTAACGAACTGTGATCCATCTCCCGTAGCATGTTCCTGGATGTTCTGCGCGTAGGAATTTTTAATTTGCAGTCGACGCACCCTACCGTAGAACCCAACAGTTTTTGCAGGTACTAGGTGACTTGTGCGTTGTCTCCTACTGGATTGATACCTCGGTTCTCAAAACTGAGGGAAATACTTACGCTACTTTGCTGCATCACTCTTTTCTCTTCAAGGGAAAACCAACGCATGCTCAAGAGGTAGCAAGAAGGATTTCTGGCGCCGTTGTCGGGGAGATCTACGCCAAGTCAAGACATACCAAGTACCCATCATAAACTCTTCTCGCTTGCATTACATTATTCGCCATTCACCTCTCATTTTCCTCTCCCCCACTTCTAAAATGATTTTTGAAAAAAATTTCCTTTTCTTCGCCCTTCTTTTGATTTTTGAAAAAAATTGCCTTTTCTTCGCCCTTCTTTTGTTCGTCTTTTCGTTTGCTATCTTTGCTCGTGTTACCATGTGCCTTCCTTTTGCTTGCATCTTCGCTTGCTAAAAGTTTATGGATCCTCATCCACTTTATAATCTTTTAAGAGATCCAATTATGGTGAACCAATTTCTAGTGTTGCACTAGATTATCTTTATGAGGTTTTGCTTGAAATTCGTGAATCTGAAAATTGCGATGAAGAAATTTATGAAGTGATTCATGATAGCTCCTTGAATAAAAAGCATGATTGCAATGATTTTACTATAAATTCTATTGATGTCAATTCTTCTAATAATATTCAAAACCCTAAGCTTGGGGATGCTAGTTTTGCTAGGTCCACTACTTGTTGCAATAATCATGATTGGGGTGATTTTTCTTATGATCTTGAAAGTTTATTTGAGCCCCTTCATGAATATGAGATTGATAATAATGTTAGCAATAATATTGAAAGTGGGTTTGGAAGAGTGTCAACTTTAGATCCCACATATTTGGAGAATGTTCAATCTTATGAAATTTTTGATAAAAGTGGGTTTGGAGAGGTCATGACTTTAGTTAATGATGATCCCACTATTTCGGTAGAGTGTCAACTTTGCATGCATGTGGATCATGAAGAGAAAAGTTTATGCGATAGTTATATTTTTGAATTTGATTATGATCCTACATTTAATTATTATAAGAGAGGAAAATATGGTTGTAGAAATTTTCATGTTACTAAATTACCTCTCTTCATGTTGAGATTGCCATCGTCTCTTTCTTCTTCCTTGCATATGCTTGTTTTTGCTTCCCTTGATAATTTGTTTGCTTATAAAATGCCTATGCATAGGAAGTATGTTAGACTTAGATGTATTTGTCACGTGTTTTATGATGCTCTCTTTGTGCTTCAATTCTTCTCTTTTATGCGATCATCATTGAAATTATCAATGCCTAGCTAAAAGGCTTTAAAGAAATGTGCTTGTTGGGAGGCAAACCAATTTTATTTTTGTTCTTTACTTTTTGCTCCTATTTAGTAATAAATAATTCATCTAGCCTCTGGTTAGATGTGGTTTTATGTTTTAATTAGTGTTTGTGTAACATCCCAAAATTCTAAATTTTGGAATGTTATAAACAAATAGATAGTTTTGATTGATTGACTGAAAGTGAGTGAATTCGAAACTTTTGAAAGTTAAATGAGAGGGAATAAAAGGACTTTCAAAAACTTTCATTTTTGCTTTTATGATCTTCGGGAATTCAAATTATTTTCATCACAAAACCCTGGAGAGAAGATGACACGACTTTTCCATTTATTTAAATGACAAGGGGTGTTGAAAATATTTGAATTCCATTTGAGAATATTTCCAATTCTAAAACTTTATGCAACTCAATGATTTTCACGAGAGAAGATAAAATGACTTCTTCAAATTATATGAAATATGAGTTGGGAGTTTCAAAGAATTAAATTCAAAGTTCTTTTGAATTTATTTTAAATTTGGAGTATTTGGGTGTTATTCAAATTATTTTTCTCCAAAAATAAAATATATGGAAAATAGGGTAACATGATTCCCTACATCAGAAAATTGGAGAGAAATAAATTTGAATTAATTTTGGTATTTTTAAAATGATTTTCAGTGGAATTTATTAGGGCAGAAGCACTCTCTGCTTTATTTGAATTTGTGTGAATTTTATTTAATGCTATAGAAATGTTCAGCTTGTAGGAAATCTTTTTCTGAAAATTTTGATATATAATATGCCTATATTATATTTTGTATTTACCTCTTTTGTTTTATTTCTTTGTCTGTTTAAAAAAAAAGGGAGACTTCCCTCCGCCGAACTGGGCCGGCCCAGCTCCCTGCCAGGCCGCGGCCCAGCCCAGCCGCACCGCCTTCCTCCCGAGCGGGAGTCCGCCGCCAGCATGCCGCCTTGGCCCCTCCTCCACGCCACAGTCGCCCCCCTCCTATAAAAACCCCCAGCCCCGACCCTGTCCCTCTTCTCGCTTCGCCGCACTCCACCGCCTGCATCGCCGGATCCTGCCGCCGCCGCCGCCGAACTCCACTGCCTTTGCCTCTCCGTCGACCTCGCCGACACCACCACCGTCCGCCGTCTCGCGCCGCCTCCCCGACGTCTCCGTAGTCCTCTGCGATCATGAGCCACTGCCCGAGTTCGCCGGAGCCGCCCGCCTTTCTCGCCGGAGACCGCCGTCATGAATCCGCTCGCCGCCCGACCCGCTGGTTTTTCCCGGTCCGTAATAAACCACCCGGTCCAAGCGGTTTTACTTTAGGTTTCGGTTTTGTTTAAAAACCCGTTTTTATTTAGTTAGTTTATATAGTGAGCGTTCGCTGTTTAGATCTCCTTAGCAAACGGTTTTCGTCGGTTTAGGTTCTGTAGCGAGCGTTCGCTCGATAGATTTTTTTTTATTTTTAGTTTCCGTCAGGGACCTATCCATGAATATATTTATTTACAGATTAGCCCCTGGTTTTCAAACGACCGTAACTTTTTACTCGTTAGTCCAAATCCAACGAAACCAACGCTCACTTCTTCGTTATGATCTCCTCTTTCCAGTAATCCAACTCAAACATGTTTTTGAAAGTTTAAAATTTGAATTAGATCAGATTTGAATTTGAACTTCGTTTGATCGTAACTTGAGTTTCGTAACTTGAGTTTCGTAACTCCGATTTAGTTGATTCTTTTTGCAAATTAAAGCTCTTGACATAAACTTTCTGATAAGGCCAAATACACACAATTTTGGTACTGTTAGATATTGTTTTATGTTGCAATAGTTATTTGCTTGATTTTGAAGTTTTCTGAATTGTTTCTTCGTTCTTTCCGATCTTTTGAGTGATTGCTTATGTGTGGCTACTATTGCTTGATTTCGATAGATTGACCGGAGTGTGACGAGTAAACCTATCAAGAGTTTTGAGTGCGAATCATCTTCATCAACTTTGCAGGCAAGTAACACTTGATCATATCTTTTCATACCCAGTTTTATGCATTAGCTCAATCCTCAAACATTGCATGATTAGGATGTCATTAATTTGTGGGTTGGGAAGTAGATGATGAGGTAGGAACCTATTGCCCTGCTACTATCAAACCCTTGGGAGTTACTTCTACTTGTTGCTTATATTGCTATGCTATGCTCGTAGACGTGGTTTGGGTTTGAGAGATATTCACGACAGATGTGAGATTGTTAATTAATGGTTTACTTTAAGGTGGCAACTTAAATACACATCTGGGTGGATTGAGGCACTGGGAACCCAAAGTGTTGTCTGCTTTTATTTTTGGAAATCCCGGTATCCGTGGTGATCTTCCTATGGACCGCCACCAGCTCAAAGGGAACTGAGATTATTCATGCTAGAAACATCCGTGTGCAGCCACAAGCTATTATGGGCTCTAGCATAGTTGAGTAAGTTACGTGAAGCTCTCGAAGAGGTAGATCAGCAGGTAGTGGGTTTTATAGGTTTGGTATGATCTATCCGGAGTAGAGAGTTAATGTTTCTGAAAGACTGTGTCTCGGTCATCCGTTTCTCAAACACCATTAGTGCGAGAAAACAATGGGGGCGATCGAGTCTTGTGGGGAAAAGTGCGCAAACCTCTGCAGAGTGTACAATCTAATCATTGTTAGCCGTGTCCCCGGTTATGGGCAATTCTGAGTATCTAGTACTTGAGTATTCATATGTATCCCATCACTCTAAATTTAATATTGCTGGGTTGTTAATCACTTTAATTGGGATTGAGTTGGGGTTATACCTTCTCAATGATGTTTCAACCACCTTGATAGTTAAATTAAAACTTATTCCTTTGATGTAGGAAAAAATTGGCTTTTTGCAAAACTGTAACCATAGAGCTTTCCACCAGCCATATGTGCATGTAGCATAGCTTATTCTTTCATTACTCTCTATGTGTTACATTGCCAGCATATTCCATGTGCTGACCCGTTTTCGGGCTGCAACTTTTCATGTTGCGTACTTTTCGCATTTACGACGACTAAGTGATACGTTAGGGTTACGATTTCCTATACTCAACTTTGCCATTGGTGTTGATGGGAATCCACAACCTTGTTGCTTCCGCTATATTTGGATTGAGGTAATAGTGTTTACGTTACTTTATACATGTGATTTACCTCTGTTATAAATCCTTCGAGTACTTTGTGTGTCAGCATACCGATCCAGGGATGACACCTAAGCACAGAGACTTGATCTATTCGGGTCGGGTCGCTACAAGATGGTATCAGAGCACATGTTGACTGTAGGACGTGACCCTAGAAACTGACAAACCCATAGGAAAGATTTTTTCTCTACAACTTCATTTTCAAAAAGATCTTTTACCTCTCTTCTCTTCTGAGCTTATTCAAATATTCCCTTTTAGTGAGACCATACCCCTTTTCCCCCTTTTGACCACGAAGATTCGTCTGATGATGAGACCACTCCAAGGAGATAAGATATCGAACAACTAAGACCATTTGGAATGAAGAGGATTTTACCGTGTAAATGGAAACTACAACGGTTGAAGACTCCGAAGACTATGAGATTTTGAAGGCTCTGAAGAATTCCCATATTTTTTATGACCTAGGAAGGTTACGCTTATGGAATTTGACAGACTAAGGAAGTTGTCAATACCCAAGATCAAGGTGTATCGGAGAAAGACCGGAACATGGAGAGTTAGAAACTCAAAGTTTTGTTAGGAAAACCCTAAGGCAGGAGATATCAACTATGGAATGACAGCTCATGGAAATGACAAGAGCAGAAACACGCTATCCATGATGTTATCGCCCTCTTATGCTATTGTCACCGTGCTGAGTTAAGCATGCATATGCATGGAATGATTGGATGGTAGAAGGCTGATGGAGCACCTATCAGCAAAAGATGCAGTTTTAACCTTAGTTGGCGTATCGCTAGGATCTGGAGTATTACATCAAGGAGTTTAAGATGGATCTGCAGGAAGCCGTATTTGACAAGGAGGCAATTCATGAAGAATTCAGGAACCTGAAACTGAAAGTAGACAAGCTGAAGGAGAAAAACATCGAGATACCGGAGATTCGTCAGGAACTGAAGGACAGTAGGACCATGGTCCATGTCAAGGAAGTTGAAACCAGAAATTTGGGATGCAACTCCAGAAATATTAAAGGACGTCGCGAGAGACTTCGCGTCAACAGAGATGATCTGGCAAAAGAACTTGAGAAGGACAAGCATGATCGGAAAAAGCCATCAGAGACATGACCAAGACTTGAAGAGTTTGATGATTTTGAAGATTTATTGACCTTTAGAAGACCCAACCCCTGTTACATACCTGCGTTAGATGCGACGATTGTGAGCTGTCATTTGTTTGATGTTTTCCGACAACCACAATAACACCTGTATTTTCAAAACCATTGTTTGTATTGTGTGCATCCCTCTCTATCTCTCCTATCCCACCCCAAAACCCATGGACCCAATAGAGGATGAATGGAGATGAAATCATATTTTCTGACCGATGGGTCAATTGGAGACGGACCGATGGATTGAGAACATGGAAGAATCAAATGGAGAATAACCCTATAACCGGAAAGGCTATGATCCAACATGCTCTTCCATTCTTTGAAAGAAGTGCTGCTACCTGGTGGAGGATGTACCAAACCATCAACGGATGGCAAGGAGTAACCACTTGGGGAGAAATTAAGTTGACTTTGCTAATGTCTCGGTTTGTGTCCCAGAAATTGAAGCCTTCGGGAAAGGATATGAAGAAACCTTGTGCATGCAAGCTCTGTGGAGAAATAGGACACACCCATAAGGAACACAAGGATGAATGCCCTAATTGTGAAGGAAGTCACCCAACTGAAGAATGCCCAACTAGACAGATTACTTGTTTCTTGTGTGAAGGAACTACCCACTACCCTGCTCAGTGTCACATTTACACTATGGTACAGAGAACCATCCAGCAGAAGAAAGAAGAAATGAAAGGAGCCCTCATGGAGATGTTCGAAGAACACATGTGAAGGAAGATGTTGAGGACACACACAAAGGAAACAAAATTAAAGCCCGCACCAAGTCATGCTATTCATGTGGAGAAGAAGGACACATCTCCCAAGATTATCTGAATGGAGATCTAGTAGAATTCCCGATAGAGGAAGTAGAGTATGACCCACATGAAATAGAAGCCCTGATTGGAGGAGAAAGGTCCAGGAAGAGGAATAGATTGGATTCCAGGAAGGACCTGAGTCATGTCACCTGTTACAAATGCAAGGAGTCAGGGCACTACATCAACACTTGCCCAAAATGGAAGCCGAGGACCCAAGGAGGCTATGTGATCATAAGGAAACCTCGAAACCTGTCAGAAGTAATATGTTTCCATTGTAATGTAGCAGGGCACTTTGCCAGAGATTGTCCGAAGGAGAAGGAGACTGGAGATATATAGTTGAATTTGTAACAGAATAAATGGAGTAGTAGAAGTGAGAGCTTTTTCTTTTATATTGAGGTGTTAAGTTGAGACATGTAATGGAAAAGCGAGATGATTGTAATAATTTAAGAATCAATAAAGTTAGCGATGTTGGTACTGCTTTGGATTTTATGAGTTACCCTATGAGGAAAGATGTTGACCAGTTTCGAGGATATGAGAAATATGGTCTATGGAATATTGGAACATTTTAAGGGTGGTAGTACCCTGTAAGAACCGTTGACCCCGGGAAAAGATAAGGATACCCACTGAATGGATTTCAGACAAAATGAATATGAGTTTTGTCTCGATATGTTTGATACCCCAAGAGAGTGTGGGATGACGTTGGAGACCGTCAGTTGTTTGGACCAAATGTGATCAAGGATTCGGAAGAGAATACTAAGTTGCTTCGAGATAGACTGAAGGTAGCTCAGTCCAGGCAGAAGAGTTATGCAGACTCAAAAAACGCAAGGAGGTAGTCTATGAAATCGGAGACAGAGCATATATTTTGTGTGCCACCTCTACGAGGAGTTAAACGATTTGGAGTTAAGGGAAAGTTAGCCCCGAGATTTGTAGGACCATACGGAGTTTTGGAGCGTATGGGAGAGGTTACCAACAAGTTGGAGTCACCCGAAGGACTGTCAGGAGTTCATGATGTGTTTCACGTTTCCCAGTTGAAGAAGTGCCATGCAGAGATGGCCAATATTCCCCTGTAAGGACGCTTGACCCTGGAAAGGATAATGATGTTCCACGAAGTGGAGTATGGACTTCATAAATATGCGTTTTATCACGGTAGGAGGGATATCCCACGAGGACGAAGAGATGAATTACTATTGGATATAAAGGAGGTATGATGTTGGAAATATGGATCAATGGAAATTCCATGATGAGTCTGAGTAATCATGTCCTAGTTTGGTGCCAATAGAAGTAAGGGAGACAGTACAATTGGATGGATTTAAGAACACTAGGAAGTTGGAAGTTGGAATAATAACCAGTGGCCCGATGATGAGTTCAAGGTTTACAAGTGATGAGATGGGCCATAACCCACAGGGCCCAGGACCTGCCAAGAAGCAAGCACACTCTTCTTTGAAGGAAAAACCCCGAAGAAGTTATGATTTTATCGATGCATTTATCCTATAGGAGTTTACGCAAAACCTGAGGGTTGTTAAGGAATGATAGAGGTTTGTTTGGCTTGCAGAATCAATGGATTTACCCGAACTTGGTTCGTCGGCAAGAGAAATTCTGCAATGCTTGTGAGAATGACCGAGTGTTAGAATGCGAGATTCGCTAAACCATGTACAAGGTAATGATTTGGGTGCGGGATGGATTGATCACCATACCGACTTACTCTTATTATTCGCCTTGCTATATGGGATGGTAAATCTGAGTGACTTACCTATAGTAGAGAGACGACCATATCAAAACCTTGTTTGAACCTTAGAATGGTATAAGAATTTTCCCCCTTGTACAAGGCAGTTGTTGCCAACCGTAGGAAATACGGTGAGGTTCAACCCAGACCCGTTTTCTGCAGGAGAAACCAAAAATTGTTGACCACCATGAGATATCGATAGTTGTTTAGAATTGGCGCCAGACCCGTCAGCTATGAAGACCCAGTTTCGGGATAACCTTACCAAGATGAAAGGACAAAAGAATTGAGGAAAAGGTTATGCCACCACCGGAAGAGCCAGAGAAGGAATTATCCTTACGACCTGAGAAGACCGACACTGTCAGTAATAAGGATGGAGTATATGAGTTTTGATGGAATCGTAACCATGCTTCTAAGGGTGGTAGCACCCCAGACCCCTTGTGATGATCGATGGATTTTGAGAAGACCCCCAAACCCTAACCTATTTCTTTCTAGCCTCTCTGAATCTCGAGGACGAGATTCATTTTAAGGGTGGTAGGTTTGTAACATCCCAAAATTCTAAATTTCGGAATGTTATAAACAAATAGATAGTTTTGATTGATTGTTTGATTGATTGACTGAAAGTGAGTGAATTTGAAACTTTTGAAAGTTAAATGAGAGGGAATAAAAGGACTTCCCAAACTTTCATTTTTTGCTTTTATGATCTTCGGGAATTCAAATTCTTTTCATCACAAAACCCTGGAGAGAAGATGACACGACTTCTTCCATTTATTTAAATGACAAGGGGCGTTGAAAATATTTGAATTCCATTTGAGAATATTTCCAATTCTAAAACTTTATGCAACTCAATGATTTTCACGAGAGAAGATAAAATGACTTCTTCAAATTATATGAAATATGAGTTGGGAGTTTCAAAGAATTAAATTCAAAGTTCTTTCGAATTTATTTTAAATTTGGAGTATTTGGGTGTTATTCAAATTATTTTTCTCCAAAAATAAAATATATGGAAAATAGGGTAACATGATTCCCTACATCAGAAAATTGGAGAGAAATAAATTTGAATTAATTTTGGTATTTTTAAAATGATTCTCAGTGGAATTTATTAGAGCAGAAGCACTCTTTGCTTTATTTGAATTTGTGTGAATTTTATTTAATGCTATAGAAATGTTCAGCTTGTAGGAAATCTTTTTCTGAAAATTTTGATATATAATATGCCTATATTATATTTTGTATTTACCTCTTTTGTTTCATTTCTTTTTCTGTTTAAAAAAAAGGGAGACTTCCCTCCGCCGAACTGGGCCGGCCCAGCTCCTGCCGCCGCGGCCCAGCCAGCACCGCCTTCCTCCCGAAGCGGAGTCCGCCAAGACCGCCGCCAGCCAGATCGACCCGGCCACCCCGACGCCTTGGCCCCTCCTCCACGCCACCGTCGCCCCCCCCCTCCTATAAAAACCCTCAGCCCCGACCCCGTCCCTCTCCTCGCTTCGCCGCACTCCACCGCCCGCATCGCCGGATCTTGCCGCCGCCGCCGCCGAACTCCACTGCCGCCCGCCTCTCCGTCGACCCTCGTCGACACCACCATCGCGTCCGCCGTCTCGCGCCGCCCCTCCCCGACGTCTCCACCGTCCTCTGCGACCGCCGGAGTCACCGCCCCGAGTTCGCCGGAGCCGCCGCCTTTCTCGTCGGAGACCGCCATTGCCGGAATCCGCTCATGACCCGACCATGGTTTTTCCGGTCCGTAATAAACCACCCGGTCAAGCGGTTTTTACTTTAGGGTTTCGGTTTTGTTTAAAAAACCCGTTTTTTTATTTAGTTAGTTTATATAGTGAGCGTTCGCTGTTTAGATCTCCTTAGCGAACGATTTTCGTCGGTTTAGCTTCTGTAGCGAGCGTTCGCTCGATAGATTTTTCTTTTTATTTTTAGTTTCCGTCAGGGACCTATCCATGAATATATTTATTTACAGATTAGCCCCTGGTTTTCAAACGACCGTAACTTTTTACTCGTTAGTCCAAATCCAACGAAACCAACGCTCACTTCTTCGTTACGATCTCCTCTTTCCAGTAATCCAACTCAAACATGTTTTTGAAAGTTTAAAATTTGAATTAGATCAGATTTGAATTTGAACTTCGTTTGATCGTAACTTGAGTTTCGTAACTCCGATTTAGTTGATTCTTTTTGCAAATTAAAGCTCTTGACATAAACTTTCTGATAAGGCCAAATACACACAATTATCGTACTATTAGAAATTGTTTTATGTTGCAATAGTTATTTGCTTGGTTTTGAAGTTTTCCGAATTGTTTCTTCGTTCTTTCCGATCTTTTGAGTGATTGCTTATGTGTGGCTACTATTGCTTGATTTCGATAGATTGACCGGAGTGTGACAAGTAGACCTATCAAGAGTTTTGAGTGCGAATCATCTTCATCAACTTTGCAGGCAAGTAACACTTGATCATACCTTTTCATACCCAGTTTTATGCATTAGCTCAATCCTCAAACATTGCATGATTAGGATGTCATTAATTTGTGGGTTGGGAAGTAGATGATGAGGTAGGAACCTATTGCCCTGCTACTAGCAAACCCTTGGGAGTTACTTCTACTTGTTGCTTATATTTCTATGCTATGCTCGTAGACGTGGTTTGGGTTTGAGAGATATTCACGACAGATGTGAGATTGTTAATTAATGGTTTACTTTAAGGTGGCAACTTAAATACACATCTGGGTGGACTGAGGCACCTGGGGAAACCAGTGTTGTCTGTTTTATTTTTGGAAATCCCGGGGTATCTGTGTGATCTTCCTATGGACCGCCACCCAGGCTCAAAGGGAACTGAGATTATTCATGCTAGAAACTTCCGTGTGCAGCAACAAGCTATTATGGGCTCTAGCATAGTTGAGTAAGTTACGTGAAGCTCTCGAAGAGGTAGATCAGCAGGTAGTGGGTTTTATAGGTTTGGTATGATCTATCCGGAGTAGAGAGTTAATGTTTCTGAAAGACTGTGTCTCGGTCATCCGTTTCTCAAACACCATGTAGTGCGAGAAAACAACGGGGGCGATCGAGTCTTGTGGGGAAAAGTGCGCAAACCTCTGCAGAGTGTACAATCTAATCATGGTTAGCCGTGTCCCCAGTTATGGGCAATTCTGAGTATCTAGTACTTGAATATTCATATGTATCCCATCACTCTAAATTTAATATTGCTGGGTTGTTAATCACTTTAATTGGGATTGAGTTGGGGTTATACCTTCACAATGATGTTTCAACCACCTTGATAGTTAAATTAAAACTTATTCCTTTGATGTAGGGAAAAATTGGCTTTTTGCAAAACTGTAACCATAGAGCTTTCCACCAGCCATATATGCATGTAGCATAGCTTATTCTTTCATTACTCTCTATGTGTTACATTGCCAGCATATTCCATGTGCTGGCCCGTTTCGAACTGCAACTTTTCATGTTGCAGACTTTTCGAACGACAGTAAGTGATACATTAGGGTTACGATTTCCTATACTCAACTTTGCCGTTGGTGTTGATGGGAATCCACAACCTTGTTGCTTGCGCTATATTTGGATTGAGGTAATAGTGTTTACGTTACTTTATACATGTGATTTACCTCTGTTATAAATCCTTCGAGTACTGTGTGTGTCAGCATACCGATCCAGGGATGACACCTAAGCACAGAGACTTGATCCATTCGGGTCGGGTCGCTACAGTTTGTGCCAAGTAGAACCTTTGGGAAGACTTGGGTGAAGTCTTTGCGATCTTGCTGTAAAAAACATAAACTTTTGCGCTCACCAGATTAGCTGTTGTTTTTTACTGGAAAGTGCTTTTAGGTTGAATTCTTTTTGCATATGATTAATAGACAAATTCCTCACTTCCACCAATGTATTTCAGAATTTTTGGAGTTACAGAAGTATTCAAAAGTTACAGATTGCTACAGACTTGTCACGCCCAAGATGCGGCCCTATCCTAAAGGAACTCGAAGGTCCCAGCAAGGATAGAAGCGCATCTTGAAGACGCTTTTGCAAGGTGGATATCATTACATCAACATTACATAATAGTGGGGATACAACCAAGATATACAAAGGCACATGAATACAACAATACATCATACATAAGATCAACAGCCGACTACGGATGAAACAGAAACTCAAACAATATCCACCCTGCTAGCCCAGGCTGCCGACCTATAACCTATCCCCTGATCGAAGAAGAAGCAGAAGGAGAACTCCAAAACAAGCAAACATCGCTCTCGCTAATGGTCATCGCATAACCTGTACCTGCAACTGTTGTTGTAGTAATCTGTGAGCCACGAGGACTCAGCAATCCCATTACCATGGCTATCAAGACTAGCAAAGCTTAATGGGAAAGGAAGGGGTAAAGTGGTGAGGTTGCAGCAGTGACTAAGCATGATATGGTGGCTAACATACGCAAGTGAGAGCGAGAAGAGAAGCAAACGGAATGGTCATGAAGCTAGCAATGATCAAGAAGTGATCCTGAACTCCTACTTACGTCAAACATAACCCAAAACCGTGTTCACTTCCCGGACTCCCCCGAAAAGAGACCATCTCGGCTACACACATGGTTGATGTGTTTTAATTCGGATCTGGTGTCAAGTTATCTACAACCGGACATTAACAAATTCCCATCTGCCACATAACTGCGGGCACGGATCTCGAAAGTTTATACCCTGCAGGGGTGTCCCAACTTAGCCCATTATAAGCTCTCACGGTCAACGAAGGATATTCCTTCTCCCGGGAAGACCCGATCAGTCTCGGAATCCCGGTTTACAAGACATTTCGACAATGGTAAAACAAGACCAGCAAAACCGCCCGATGTGCCGACAATCCCGATAGGAGCTGGACATATCTCGTTCTCAGGGCAACACCGGATAAGCGAAGCGTACAGGTACCGACGTAACCCAAGTTGCCAAGGGATGGTCCCGCACGGTGCTCTAGTTTGGACCAACACTTAGACAAGCATTGGCCCCGAGGGGCTGAAATAAAGATGACCCTCGAGAGAGCGACTCCCAAGGGAAAATAGGTGGCGGTGAGGCAAATGGTAAAACCAAGGTTGGGCCTTGCTGGAGGAGTTTTATTCAAAGCAAACTGTCAAGGGGGTCCCATAAATCACCCAACCGCGTTAGGGACGCAAAATCCGGGAACATAATTTCGATATGACGGAAACTAGGGCGGCAATAGTGGAACAAAACACCAGGCATAAGGCCGAGCCTTCCACCCTTTACCAAGTATATAGATGCATTAATAATATAAGAGATATTGTGATATCCCAACATAAACATAATCCAACATGGAGCAATCTTCATCTTCACACCGCAACTAGCAACGCTATAAGAAGGGCTGAGCAAAAGCGGTAACATAGCCAAACAACGGTTTGCTAGGAAGGGTGACAAAGGTTAGAGGTTCATGGCAATTTGGGAGGCTTGATAAGCAAGTGGTAGGTAACGCAGCAAAGCGATAGAACGAAGCAACTAGCATAGCAATGATAGTAGTGAGATCCAAGGTGACGGTCATCTTGCCTGAAATCCCGCTAGGAAGAAGAACGAGTCCATGAAGAAGATGAAGCCACGAAGATGAACCAAGCGTAGACGAATGAATCCTCACGATCGCAACGAAACAGGAACTATCAAGAAGAAGCACAACCGGAAAGAAGCAAACAACATAGTAAACACACAAGCATAAACATGGCATGATGCTCAACCAAGTATAATGCATGTCCGGTTTAATGAGGCATGGCATGGCAAAGTGCAACAAACAATACTACAAGTTAAGTGGAGCTCAATATGCAACGAGTTGCATATTGACAAAACACCACATTGACATATTTAGTTTAATCTCGGTTTTGTGCCCAACAATATTAAATGTTCTTAAACATGGCAAGGGGTGAAGCATAAGTAAACTAACTATTTAGGCAAATTTAAATGAGGCCGGAACAACAAACAACAATTCCGGAAAATCCTCATATGCATATTTCGAATTTGCTACTGTTCTGCCCTATACACAATTTTAATGTTGTTAAACAGCAAAATAAAGTGCAGCAAGTTAATCTAGGCATTTTTCTACCCCATTTACATATAAAGTTTATTTAAAAGCAGCTACGGTTATTTAGTTATGAAATAAATCATTTTAACATGGCATTTAAGCAAATTTAAACAAACAGCAAGTTAAACATTTTAAATAGAGATGAAAGTGGGATATTATGAAACTAGACAAAATTCTCAGCATTTACATATATAAATTATTTTAATTCGATGCACCATTTGTGAGTTATTAAATGCATGATGTTTAGGGGTTTTTCTGCAAATCTGTAAAACCTGGGATAATGCTAAATTCGCAGAACTGAAAAAAAAACATGACACGGGCCAGATCTGCTAGGACTGGGCTGCTCACATGGGCTTGAGGAGGCGCTGGGCAGCGGCTGGCCTTGGCGCAAGAAGTGGCCCAGGGCGCGGCGCGGTCAACGAGCGGGCGAGCGAAGCCCCTCTGCTCGATGCAGAGAGAGCAGAGGCCGGCGGCGCTGGGACTGGCGAAGGCCGGGCCTCTCCGGCAAGGCGAGGACGGGGCGGAGGAGCTTGGCGCAAGGAGGGGCTTGGCGAGGCAGCTGTACGGGCGAAGTTGGGGTCAACGCGAACGACGCGCGGGAGAAGCTGGGACTTGGCGGGACAGCGAAGAAGCTCCCGGGCGGCTTGGCTCGAAGACAGACTTGGCGTGTGGTCGGGAAGGTCGCGAGCTGGCTGCTGCTGTTCTTCCTGGCGCTCGACGGGAAGACGCAGGCGAGGAACTTGGCGGAGCAGCGGCTCTCGAGGCAGGCGCGCGAGGTGAGGGACTTGGCGGCCCGGTGAGGAGGCGTCGGAGATGGCTGGAACGGGCTTGGACGGCGCCGGTGCAGGGACGATGCGGGGACGGACTTGAGGCGCAGGGGAGCGGCAGCAGCGGCGAACCAGAAGCGGAGGCGGAGCTCGAGCGAGGTGCCCCCATGGCGTCCTGTAGAACACAGAAAGCCAGAGAGTTTGAGAGACCAGAGGGAGAGAGAGAGAACCGAAGGAGAGAGAGGAAGCAGGGGCATGGCCTGGCCGTGGTAGATTCGGCGCCGGGCGCCATGGACCGAGAGAAGGGAGTTTGAGCTCCTGGATGCTGCTGGTCGAGGAGGGCCGTGGGGATCTCTGGTTGGTGGGGATCGATGGATGGATGGATCGACGGACTGAGTGGCGGGGAGATCGAGATAGGGGGAGGCTGCGGCTGATTGGAGCGAAGGGGATCTGGGAGGATCCCGAGGTGAGAGATGAGTGCGGCGGCGGCAGGGACAAACTGCCTAGGTTCTAGGGTTTGGTCTAGAAATGGACTAGGGGTCTATATATATACGAAAGGGGATGATTTGGATCCTCCGATCGCGATCCGGTGGTCCGGAATAAATGGGTTAGGGAGTCCAAAAGAGAAAATGGAGATGTTTTATAGACGTTTGGGGATGATCCGGACTCATCGGTAATGACAGCCCGGTTCGGGTTCGGAGCAGTTTACGGACGCGCGCGAGGGGGCTGCGAGCTGGCAAGAGAGGTTAGGTGGTCACGGTCAAGAGGGAAGCGAAAACCCGATTGGTCTCGGAATGGCCAATGAAGGCAAGGGGGGACGCGGCAACTACGAATGGGTGCAAGTTTTATGAAAACATGCAGATGCAATGCAAATGATGCCATGAGATGAGATGCATGACATGAACGAAATGCAAAACAAAAGACAAAAACCCAACCACGGAGGAAATAAAATATCGCATCTCTGGAAAAGGCAAGAGTTGGAGTTACAAATATGGAAAGTTGTATCCGGGGCGTTACAAGACTGTTCTGTTTTTGACAGATTATGTTGGGGATATTACTAATGGGCGTGAACCGGCTAGGAGAGACCGGGTTAACTTCATCAGTAGTCAAGTATGCTTGAAGCCTGTGAGGATATTCTATAAGGGCCCAAGGCCCAGAACCGGTTTAGGGCTTGTAGCCGTGAACCGGCATTAGTATGTAACTTGTGTTGTAAGTTAGAAATACTAGAGACCGAACCGGACACGTCTATGAGCCGGTCTCGGGACTCTGCAAACCGACGGGCATCACCCATGTATATAAGGGGACGACCCGGCGGCGATTCAGGACAACAGACAACAACTCGAGACTTAGGTGAAGCTTGTTTGCTCCCTAGTCATTGAAACCCCCATCAATTCCATCACAACTAGATGTAGGCTTTTACCTTCATCGAAGGGGCCGAACTAGTATAAATTCTCTTGCGTCCTTGTGTCCGCTTTAACCCCTTTAAGCTAACCCGTAGCGATGGCCCCACGACTAAGTCCTTTCATGAGGACATCTGCCGTGACAAAACCACGACAGTTGGCGCCCACCGTGGGGCTATCGCACGATGGTTTCAAGTTCTTGGAGGGAAACTTCGAAGGACTCAAGGGTTACGCTGTGGGTCGGATGACCAAGAGTCGTCGCGGCAAGCTCTACATCGACGATTCAGGCTGGGGCCCCGAGGCCGGCTCGATTGAGTACGGGTAGCGGGTCCCCTTTGGTGGTATTCACGTATTCATTGGCAAGATCGGTGAACCGGGCCCTCAGCCGGACATCTGCACCGACCTCGTCGAAATGGCTCAGCGTGCGAGATCTACCCAGGTTAAACCGGCCTTGAAGCGTGCCTTCGTGGGAGTCATCCACGGAGGAGAGTATGAAGGTGGATCGGCATCTGGTGGCGATACCATCGTCTATTCCGGCGACGAGTCCTCGACCGGAGAAACCGAATCATTGTATCAGCTACAGGACGGCCAGATTGGGGGCTGTTCCGATGGTGACAGTATTCCGGACCCCTCTGATCTGCCCAACCGGGTTGGGATATTCATGGCCGGTACACAGGCGGCGATTCACTCTTCGACCGCAGCAGCAATGTTCTCCGGTTCAGCAGCGGCGGCGGCGGCCGGGGCAGGAGGCTCTGTGCGCCTGGCAGCTCAAGTTTTATCTGATCTGTTTGATGCGTTGGATGTGCTTATGGCAGAAGCTAACCCGGCGGATCAGGATGCTCACAATGCGGAGATTGCAAAGGTGAGGGAACAGATCACTCAGGCCAAGGCCGATTTAGCAGCCGAGAACAACAGGATGGCCGCAGAGCGGGCCGCTTTGGACGCACAGGCCTATAAGCTTATGCTAGACCAGAACGCATCGCATGAAGTCCTCAAAAGGAAGCATCGGTCTCGTCTGCCGACGGTCTTCGATGGCAGAAACCTCTTTAACACCCCAGGAGCAGGGACTAGTAACCCACCGTGGTTAAACCGGGCGAGGCACTGGGCCAGTCGCCGGTTCAGCCTCGCCTGATGGAGCCGCCTCGACAGAATAACATCGTGCCTCAGCCGGTCCAGACACCTCCAGGTCATTATTCCAATCCAATGGACAATCTTATCGCCGCCGCTTCACGGCTGGAGGCCATCCCAATTGAAGGTGATTCTCCGCAGGCGGTGGAGACACGCCGGGTTAAGGAACTTCTTCGAACAGCTTTGGTTCAGCAGGAAGCATATTCATACAACCGTGACCGGATTCATTCTACCCCCCGTCCAAGCCGGAGTTACAGCAGGCGGATGGATGAACCGGCCGTATCTAGTAATGCACGGAATCGTGAAGCACCCCGTGGCCATAACCCGGCAGGTGATGCTCAGGAAGTGGTGGACCGGGCCCGAGCGCGCAGGGACGCCGAGTTAGCAGCGCAGCATGAGGCTCGTCAGCTTATGCCGGTTCGTCCAACCACCTCGATCGAGCCAGGAGTAACTTCTAGCTCCTTGGGAGTGCCTTGTCTTGTCCCCGCTTTGCGCAATGTGCGCTTGCCCAAGGATTTCAAGGGCCCGCGCAAGGTGCCAAGTTACACGGCTGATTTGTCTCCGGAAACATGGATAGAGAGCTATGAGATGGCCATGGAGATGCTTGACGTAGATGAAGCGGCATGTGCAAAGTATTTCACCATGATGCTCGAAGGGACAGCCCGTATTTGGTTAAAGAGCTTACCATCCAATTCTACCAGTTCATGGGCCCAGTTGCGAGCCCGGTTTATCCAAGGATACATGTAAGCAGCCCATGTCGATAGTGGACTTAGCGGCCTGTGTCCAGGGGGAAGGAGAGTCAACAACTTGCTGGGTACGCCGGGTTTCGGAAATTTTGCACTCATCAGACCGTATCAACGCCGACTCCGCGGTTATAACTTTGGAAGGCAACTGCCAGTTTAAACCTCTGAAGTTGAAGTTGGGACGGATGAAGCGCCATTGTAACGACATGGGGACCCTCATGACTGTGTTAGTGAAGTATGCTGATTCTGATAGTACCAAGGATCTCGAGTCTGATGATGACAAGACAGGGAAGGGAAAGAAGAACGGCAACTCCAAGGGGCAGCAACACAATACGACAGGTCATGGTAACGGGGGCAAGCGTAAAGCGGATGGCAGCATGGATTTTGTTGCCAACACCAGTGCGTAGGACAGGGGCCAGCGACGGAAGGGTAAACCGCCGAATCACGGTGGAGCTCCAAACCCCAACCCGGACCGCCTGACCTATCTATTAAACCAGCCCTGTCCGAAGCACGGGACGAAGGAGGCGCCAACCACCCACCTTTGGAAGGATTGCTATATTATGCAGTAGTTCAAAAATTCTAATGCTTTCCGGTATGATCATGGATCAGGTGGTAGCTCAGGGTCCAGATTCCATGGGTCGGGTCATGGTGGAGGATATACCGGTTCAGGCTACAATGGAGATCAGGGTGGACATAACAACCAAAACAATCAGAATAGCCAGGGTGGTTACAACCAGCAGCAGCAGCAGTCGGGTTATCAGAGCCATCCAAAGCAGTTGAATAGTGGGCAATGTCATGTATTCACTACTAGCTTGGATAAACGAGACCAGAAGCTTCACAAGTGAGCAGTGAACTCTGTTGAACCGGTTGTGCCTCGTTATCTATGCTGGTCTGAACAGCCAATCATATGGAGCAGAGAGGACCACCCTCCCCGGGTTGACAATCCGGGTCAGCTAGCGTTGGTGGTGGCACCTCAGGTGGGAGGTTATAAGTTCACCAAAGTGCTCATGGATGGAGGAAGCAGCATCAATATCTTGTACTATGAGACCTTCCGTCGTATGGGGCTAACCGACAAGAATCTTAAACCGTCTAATACGGTGTTCCATGGTGTGGTACCTGGTAAGTCGGCATATCCCGTTGGTAAGATAGCTCTGGAGGTGGCCTTTGGAGATGATCATGATTCCAGGTCAGAAACATTGGTTTTTGAGGTGGTCAAGATCCGGAGCCCGTACCACGCTTTGTTTGGGCGGCCGGCTTATGCCAAGTTTATGGCACGGCCCTGTTATATTTATCTGCATCTCAAGATGTCGGGTCACAAGGGGACCATAACCATTCATGGAAGTCGCAAAGTTGCCTTGGAGTGTGAAGAAAGTGATGTGGCCTATGCGGAGTCGGTTTGTGCCACGGAAGAGTTGAAGTACTACAAGGATAATGTTGATCCGGCGGACATGACTCCGTTGAAGAAGCCAACCACAGAGCATGATCCGGCTCTGAAATTCAAATCGGCAGCTGAGACTAAACTTGTTGACTTTGTACCTGGCGATTCATCCAAGCAGTTTAGTATCAGTACCAACTTGGATCCGAAATATGAAAGCGCGCTCATCGAGTTCATCTGTGAGAACCGGGACATTTTTGCATGGAAGCCTTCTGACATGCCAGGTGTACCGAGGGAACTCGCTGAGCACACTCTTAATGTTGATCCTAAGTAAAAACCGGTGAAGTAATTTCTCCGCCGGTTCAACGAAGAAAGGCGCAAGGCTATTGGAGAGGAAGTGGCTAGGCTCTTAGCGGCCGGTTTTATCGTTGAAGTGTTCCATCCTGAATGGCTGGCTAATCCGATGTTGTTCCTTAAGAAGAAAGGCACCTGGCGCATGTGTGTGGATTACACAGATCTTAACAAGGCTCGTCCAGTAGATCCTTTTGCCCTCCCCCGTATTGATCAGATTATTGATGCTACGGCGGGTTGTGAGCGTTTGAGTTTTCTGGATGCATATTCTGGTTATCATCAGATCAAAATGGCAGTTAAGGACCAGGATAAGACGGCGTTCATAACTCCTTTTGGTGCCTTCTGCTATGTATCTATGCCCTTTGGGCTCAAGAGTGCCCAGGCAACTTATCAAAGGTGTGTACAAAACTGCCTTCATAAGCAGATTGGCCGTAATGTGCATGCCTATGTGGATGATATTGTGGTTAAGTCAAGGAAGAAGGAGACTCTGGTTGATGATTTGAAGGAAACCTTTGACAACCTAGGGACATACAAGATGATGCTCAATCCGGCCAAGTGCGTTTTTGGTGTACCGGCAGGCAAATTATTGGGTCTTCTGGTGTCCAACAGGGGAATTGAGGCTAATCCGGAGAAGATCACAGCTATCACCTCTCTGGCTAAACCGAAATGCATCAATGATGTCCAGCGCTTGGCAGGCCGGATTGCCGCGTTGAGCCGGTTCATCAGTCGCCTCGGTGAGAAGGCAATACCTTTGTATCAGATGCTGAAAAAAGCGGATCCTTTTGTCTGGAGTCCAGCCACTGATAAAACATTGGAGGACTTAAAGCGGCAGCTAGCCAATCCGCCTGTTCTTGCTGCTCCGATTGACAAAGAACCGTTGCTACTATATGTGGCAGCTAATGCTCGTGCAGTCAACGTAGCTATTGTGGTAGAGCGCAAGGAGGCGGGCAAGGAGTATCCGGTTCAGCGCCCGGTTTACTATATCAGCGAGGTGCTTATTGAGTCCAAGCAAAGATACCCGCATTGGCAGAAGCTGGTGTATGGAGTTTTCATGGCAAGCCGGAAGCTTAAGCAATACTTCCAGGGACATCCCATCACAGTGGTCAGCTCTACTCCTTTGGGAGATATAATTCAAAACAGGGAGGCAACTGGCCGGATTGCCAAGTGGGCTATAGAGCTTGGGCCGCATGATTTGAAATACGTGCCTCGAACGGCGATCAAGTCTCAAGCACTTGTGGATTTCATCAATGATTGGACGGAGCTACAAGCACCTGAAGAAAAACCGGATCACACCTATTGGACTATTCATTTTGATGGGTCCAGGCAACTGGAGGGCTCGGGGGCTGGAGTCGTATTAACTTCCCCACGAGGTGATAAGTTTTGTTATGTTCTCCGCTTAATGTTCCCTTGTACTAACAATGCACCTGAGTATGAAGCTTTACTCCATGGTCTCCGGATGGCTAAGCAGATGAATCTCAGCCGAGTCAAGTGCTTCGGTGACTCGGACCTGGTGGCCCAACAAGTGTCTGGTACTTGCGATTCTAAGGACCCGCTCATGGCAGCATACCGTCGTGAGGTGGATATCATTGCAGGGCACTTCAAGGGATATCAGGTGGATCATGTGGACAGACGGAAGAACGAAGCGGCGGACGCTTTAAGCCGGCTGGGCTCTCAGCGTAAACCGGTCCCGCCTAATGTCTTCTTAGATGTTCTGCATAACCCGTCGGTCAAGCTCCCTGGCAAAGAGGATTTGGCTATTCCTGATCCGGAGGCTCAGTTGGTGGCGGCTCTGCATGTCATACCGGATTGGACGGTTCCTTATCTTGCGTACATGAACCGGGGCGAGTTACCAGAAGATGAGACTCTAGCCAGACAGATAATCCGGCGATCCAAGTCCATGACTATTGTCAATGGCGAGTTGCATCATTGCAGTGTATCAGGAGCGTTTCAATGTTGTGTATCGCCAGAGGAAGGTTGTGAGATCTTGCGCAAAATCCACGAAGGAGATTGTGGTCACCACACCGGTTCAAAATCTCTGGTGGCTAAGGCGTTTCGTCACGGTTTCTATTGGTTGAATGCTCATGCTGATGCGGAGGACCTGGTTAGGCGGTGTGACGGCTGTCAGAAATTCTCAAGGCGTGCTTATGTGCTGGCTCAAGAATTGAGGATGATTCCAATTACTTGGCCGTTTGCCACTTGGGGGCTGCATATGGTCGGGCCTTTCAAAAGGTCCAAAGACAAGAAGACCCACCTTTTGGTGGCGGTTGACAAATTTACAAAGTGGGTAGAAGCAGAGCCCGTCAGCAAGTGTGATGCAGCCACGGCAGTTCAATTCATTAAAAAGGTGATTTTCTGGTTCGGCTTTCCACACAGTATCATCACTGATAATGGTACCAATCTGTCTAAAGGTGCTATGAAGGAGTTCTGTGAACGTGAGCACATCCGGCTAGACGTTTCATCAGTGGCTCACCCACAGTCCAATGGCCAAGCAGAGAGAGCTAACCAGGAGATCTTACATGACATCAAACCCCGGCTTATGGTTCCTTTGCAACGGACGCTGGGTTGTTGGGTTGAGGAGTTACCATCTGTGTTATGGAGCATCAACACTACCCCCAACAGATCGACAGGATATACGCCGTTTTTTATGGTCTACGAAGCGGAGGCGGTTCTCCCCAGTGATATCCATCATGACTCACCTCGTGTAGCAGCTTATGTTGAAGAGGACAACAAGGTAGCTCGGCAAGACGCTTTGGACCTGTTGGATGAAGAACGTGACATTGCAGTTGCCCGTTCGGCGATTTACCAGCAGGATCTTCATCGCTATCACAGTCGCCGAGTTAGAACCAGAACCTTTCAAGAAGGAGATTTGATGCTCCGGCTCATTGAAGACCAGACTGATATGCACAAGCTATCCCCACCTTGGGAAGGACCTTTCGTGGTCAGCAAGAATCTGCACAACGGGTCGTACTATCTGATTGATATTCGAGAGCATAAAGACTCACGTACATCAGAGGAGGAGACCAACAGGCCGTGGAACATAGCTCATCTTTGGCCCTACTATACTTAAGCCATAGGCTTTACTTATGTACATATTATGACAATGTATATATTATGATCAATACAATAAACCGGAGCCTTGGCTAAAGCGGGGTCTCTGTTATTTTTTTACATCATGAGTGGTTACACGGAGTTTTTTGTCTTAAAGCGGTCTCCGGTTTACCCCTTGAGTTAGCTTTTTCACAAAGCTTTATATTATGTCACTTGGGGGCTTGGTCGTGTCCGAACCAATGCAACACCTTTTGACAGGCGAAAGCCACGAGATCACTTGGGGACTTGGTCACGTCTGAACCAGTCACGCCTCCTGGTCGGCCTAAGGCCACAGAATCACTTTGGGGCTTGGTCGAACCCGAACTATCGCTACACCTCTTGATTGGCGTAATGCCACTGCATCATTTGGGGACCTGGCTGACATAAACCATAGCTACGCAGAGGCGTCTTGGTCGTGTCCGACCATGGTAATGCCACTTGATGGGCTCAAACAACCTTTTTTTCGCAAAGGTTTTTTTGTCTATGCCTTTTCTTGCAATTTGTTTGTCTTTTCGCATATTTCTCTTGTTGTGTTCTTAATCTGACAATTGTTAAACCGATTCGACTATCAGTTGACGGGACACAGTTTGTTTTTTTCATCCAGAGACACTGTAGCCCGGTTTGATTTTTGATAAACATCCTATTATGGAGTAACACCGGTGTTCATCTTAACCCGGAACGGTTTACCTGTTAAACCGACCCTATATACACAGGAGTTGTTTTCTCCTTCAGCAGAGCGGTTTTCTTACAAGTCCGCTTCAAGATTGGCACAGCCAACTTCATGCCCTACGATGGCAGGTATCATATATTCCCGTATTTTATCATATGTTTAATCTAAAGTATTATCTTTAGTTTCATATACATGGATATGATAACCCGTCTGGTGATACAACCACAATGGCGGTTTAAGCTTTTTTGCTGCAGACAACAGTTTAAAGTTGATGATTCAACAAAAGCATAAGTGGCAGTAAATATGCACGAAGGCATATCAACACAAAGTGTGGCAGCTAGTCTATTACAAGGCAACACAGTGCCCAGATAAGATAATTGTTTTTTGGCATAACATCATGAAACAGTAATGTAAACCAGCCTCCGGTTTATGCTTGATCGCCAGCTTGTCCTGATGGTTGCGGGTCATCCTGTGCCGCTTCAACTTCTGATTCCCTACCGGGCCGGAAATCAACAAATCGTCGATCGATTCCCATTAATGCTTGAAATATGGCTTCATCATTGATCAGCAACGATGGTTCAATATCAGGAGTGTAAGTATGCTTACGGATTGGCGGTATCAGATCCTCTGCTTCAGGAATTGGTGCAGCCACTCGTTTATTTTCTCCGTCATATTGGGCCTGATAGTGAGACAGGTTTGCCTCTTCAACCAGCTGACAGGCCAAAGGGCGCACCTCCCGGTTTATAGCTCGAAGATCTTCTTTGTTGAATTCCGTCCCGTCTTCCTTCAAGCTTGGGAAACCTTGGGACGCTTCAACAGGATCAAAATCTGGCACCCACGCTTTGGCCCGGATTAAGGCATTTATGGCACCGGTTCTAGCAGCAGATTTCTTTAATTCTTCAAACCAGGCAGGGAGCATTGACAACCTTTTAAGAGTGTCCTGGATCAAGGTCGGTGCCGGGTTGTTATGAGAAGCGGTGCTGATGATCCGTTGCGCACCAGTATAGAGTTGCTCTATCAATGTATAAGAGGCCTTCAATTTCTTCCGCACGTCTGATCCCAAGTGGCCAATGCGTGTCCCTATATCATTCAAAGTGTTAATACACCGGCAATTACATGATAAATCTTCATTATTTCAAGCATCAAAAGAGGCTTACCAAAGACAGCGGCGGTCATGGCATGCACTTGCCTCTTTACACTGGACAGTTCGTCCACCACCGGTTTAAGGGCAGCTTCAGCATTTTCTGACCGTTGAGTTAAAGCGGCCTTTTCAGTGGCCCAATCCGCTCGCTCTTTGTTGAAACCCTCCTTAAGCTTTTCCATGATGCTTAAAGCACTAGTTAATTCATCTTTTGCCTTGGAGGTTTCAGCTTGCTGGGACTTCAGGTTTTCTTGAAGATCAACGATTTGGCTATCTTTCTTGTTCACATCAGCCTACATACAGATAATCATATGATAAGGATTAAGATGCAGAGTTGAAATACCAACCCCATAACAAGTTATGTCCTTGGTACTTGGGGGCTAATGCATATTTTCTTCTCATCCTACAAATTATATAAAGTCCCAAGCTCAATACAAGTATTCAACTTGGCACTTGGGGGCTAATGCATATTTGCTCTGTCCTTGAGTAATGTTGGAATTCTTATGTTATACAAGTCCCGGTTTAATTATATTAAGTTGAACCGGCCCGTGGGGGCTACTTTCCAAAAGTACAGATGTGTTCAGGATTATATTGGGAAGTCCCGGTTTAAGTTGACATCTTTAAACCGTCACTTGGGGGCTATTAGAGTTGACAGATTGAAGTATACAAGACATAAGGGAGTTATGAAGTTTACCTCATATTTGTCCTTCATCATGTTCACCAGACCGGCTTCATAATCACGACTGGTATATAGCCGGTTCAGATAACCGCAATTTCCTACTGGAGGCATGGTCATGGCTTTCATTCATTCATTTCATTCTTTGCAATGAAGATCTTGTGGATTCAAAGCAGCATAAGTTGCCAAATTGGCATTCCACCTGCCTTTACCAAACACAGTAAATTCGTCTTTGGCAATGTGCTTGGACAAGACGACATGATTACCTGGCTCGGAATGGCCAAAGCCAGTAATCACAACATCGTCATCCTTGGCTTCGCCGGTTCGCACTGGGGTCGCCGGTTTATCCGTCTGCTTTGGTGGACTCCCTGCCTTGTCAGTTTGAGCAGGACTTGTGGGTTGATTTGAAGGACCAGTGGTATCAACATGTGCCTCTTCAACGGCAACGTCATGATCTTGCAATGGTGGGTCAGTCAGTATATAATCCTGGATGTCTTCCTCAGGGTTTTGTATTGGGGTCGGTTCAGGAACGTCGTCTTCTGCCGCTTTGTCCAGGCGAGCTTTCTTGCTTGTCCTAGGCTTGGCTCTGAAAGGAAAGGGACGGATCAGTCCAATGAACATTAAAAGTGGTATACCAAACAACATTGTCAGGAATATGGCTCACCCAAGCACTGTCTTGAGCGGTGGGAATTGGGTGCCTGTCGACTTGCCAGAGGAAGAATGAGAAGTAACCTGATAATCAGAGTCAGATGGATTAAGAGGTTGACGAAAGCAACCCGCTTTAGGATAATCATTGATGAAACAGTTAGAGACCTCTGAACGGTGTTTCCGAACCGGACTGTTCGGTAAACTGGTGGAGGTGACTACCTGGCCGCTGTGCCGGGTTGCGCGACGAGCTTCATGCTGTTGTGTCTTCATAAGAAAGTTTCGGTCCAAGTAAGCAAGAGGATGAGAAAATTTAACTTTCTGGTTTGCCCGAAGGATTTTGCCTAAAGGTAAAGGGTTCGAATCGGAAGAAAGAGCGATTACCTCTACAACATCAGCATGAATAGCTTCAGCATCATCCTGGCAATAATCATTATCAATAAGGTGTGTAAAAAATAGACCAAGTGAGTCAAGTTCTACCACAAGATCCGGATTATCCACATCATCGTCGGCTGGTGGATCGGAGGAGGCAGTGGTTTTCTTTCTATAAGCTGGTTTCTTCACAACTTTGGTCTTGGGCCGGGTTATTGCTACCGGTTTCTCTTGTGGAGTCTTCCTGCTCCAAAATGGATCATCACCCTGTTTGAAAGATGTTAACATCAACAAAGAGTACTTGAACATAGCCAGATCTTATAAAGGCACAAGATATGAGTCTTACAGCTGGCGGTTTATTAATGGCAGAGAAGGGAGCCAGGCCGGTTTGGGCACAAGCAGCTTCCGGTTCGTTCAGCATCCTCTTAACAGCCTCAGTAACTTCATCGTCTATCAGCTGGATCTCAATATGCCGTAGAGGGTCTTTCACATCTTCTGTGTATTTGCACATCAAACCGGAGTGCAGGCTCAGGGGCAGTATACTCCAGGATATCCAGCAGCGAGCAAGATCAACTCCTATCAACCCGTTGGCCATGAAGGCCCGGAGCTTGGATAGTTGTGGGGCATATTTTCTTCTCTCCCTAGCAGTCAGTCTGTGAGGGAGAGGGTGTGTGTTGCTTACCCGTTCCGGACGGTAACCCGGTAAAGGATTTTCTCCCTCAGGAGAGGTATCTTTGCAAAGAAACCATGTTGAGTTCCACTCTTTGGGATGGCTCTGCAATTTGGCGTGGGGGTAAGTGACCTCTTTCCGCTTTTGAATCGCCACACCACCCAACTCGGTGTTGGGACCGTCAGAAAAATTCAGTGCGGCGGTTTAGATGGAAGCAATCTCTGAACAATTCAACTGTGGGCTCCTCCTGAAAGAACACCTCACAGAGCACTTGAAAATGACAGATATTGGTAATGGAGCTGGGGCCAATATCTTGTGGATGCAGTTGAAAGTTGGCCAAGACATCCCGATAAAACTTTGAACCGGGCGGACTGAAGCCCCGGGCTAAGTGGTCAGCAAAAACAACAACTTCTCCATCCTTGGGTTCCGGAGGACTCTCCGAGCCAGGGACCCTCCAGTGAATGTTGTCTTTTTTGCCTAAAGCGCCTTGCACGGACTAAGTTATCCAAATTGAGTTTCAGTCACTCGAGAAGGAACCCAGTTGCACTCATACACCTGCTTGGCCATGATGCAATCTGCAAGGCAGTAATACCGGTTCAAGAATATGTTGGAAGGTTATATATTGATACATTCATTGTTAAACCGTAAGAAGTTGCTTATAAACCGGAGTTATGCAAGGTGGCAATACAGAACTGGAAAACCTTGGCAGTTCAACAAGGGGACTAATGGTATATGCCAAGTTGTCAATTTCTCTACAAAAGTTAAACCGCTTGGTCTGAAAAATGGATGAATCAAGCGTGGATGTACGAAAACATGTTTCACACAAACTTGTTCCAGTTTTGGATCTGGAGCATATTCAGAAAAGAAGTAAATATTCAAGGTCTGAAAAGGAGCAGTACTGAATCAACGAGCAAGGACGCAGGAAGATCTAAGACCTTGAGATGCACAGGTGACAGCGGATGCTAAAAAATTACCGCTACGCAGAAACAAGGATTCATAGACTTAACTGAAAGATATCGTATGAGCAAGAAACAAGCGATGAACACCTAAGAACATGGAAACCCTAAGAACAGATCTATGGTGAAAGGATAGAAGATTTACCAAAGCGGAAGAAGAAGCGGAAGGTCGCCGCGATGCTCTGGTACGTTCAGGGTGATGCAGCGGCCAAGGTCGGTGCAGAGGTTGACGGCGGCGGCGGAGCTCCAAAGCTGGGCGGTGCAAGGAAGACGAAGCAGAGGGGCACGAAGGGGGAAAAAGAAATGACCCCTCGGTCTATTTATAAAGGCAAAGTATATGTGTGTCAGGCGCGAAAATCAAGGGGCCGCAAGTTTGGAAGCAGAGTTGTCGCCTCGATTGTTGCATACTCATTAATGAAAAAATGTTATATACAGTTCTTTATGACAGATGACGTCAAGCCGGTTCACCACAATCTGAGAAGATGACGTCGGGGCGGTTCAACCAAGAAGATGATTGAAGACGAAGTTTTTGCTAAGGATTGACATGAACTTGTTCAAATCAATCTGGGGCCTAATGTTGGGGATATTACTACTGGGCGTGAACTGGCCAGGAGAGGCCGGGTTAACTTCATCAGTAGTCAAGTATGCTTGAAGCGCGTGAGGATATTCTATAAGGGCCCAAGGCCCAGAACTGGTTTAAGTCTTGTAGCCATGAACCGGCATTAGTATGTAACTTGTGTTGTAAGTTAGAAATACTAGAGACCGAACCGGACACGTCTATGAGCCGGTCTCGGGACTCTGCAAACCGATGGGAATCACCCATGTATATAAGGGGACGACCCGGCGGCGATTCAGATAATGCATAACAACTCAAGACTTAGGCGAAGCTTGTTTGCTCCCTAGTCATCGAAACCCCCATCAATTCCATCACAACTAGACGTAGGCTTTTACCTTCATCGAAGGGGCCGAACTAGTATAAATTCTCTTGCGTCCTTGTGTCCGCTTTAACCCCTTTAAGCTAACCGTAGCGATGGCCCCACGACTAAGTCCTTTCATGAGGACATCTGCCGTGACAAAACCACGACAGATTATGTTTTTCCTGTGTTCTTTGCTTATTTTGATGAATCTATGAGAAGTATCGGGGGGTATGAACCATAGAGAAGTTGGAATACATTAGGTTTAACACAAATATAAATAAAGAATGAGTTCATTACAGTACTTTAAAGTGGTGGTTTATTTGCTTATACTAACGGAGCTCATGAGATTTTCTGTTGAAGTTTTGTGTTGTGAAGTTTTCAAGTTTTTGGGTAAAGATTTGATGGATTTTGGAATAAGGAGTGGCAAGAGCCTAAGCTTGGGGATGCCCAAGGCACCTCATGGTAAAATTCAAGGACAACCAAAATCTTAAGCTTGGGGATTCCCCGGAAGACATCCCCTCTTTCGTCTTCGTCTATCGGTACCTTTACTTGAGGCTATATTTTTATTCACCACATGATATGTGTTTTGCTTGGAGCGTCTTCTATGATTTGAGTCTTTGCTTTTTAGTTTACCACAATCATCCTTTCTGCACACACCTTTTGGGGGAGACACGCATGAATCGGAATTTATTAGAATACTCGATGTGCTTCATTTATATCTTTTGAGCTAGATAATTTTGCTCTAGTGCTTCACTTATATCTTTTTAGAGCACGGTGGTGGTTTTATTTTATAGAAGTTATTGATATCTCATGCTTCACTTATATTATTTTGAGAGTCTTTTATAACAATATGGTAATTTGTTTTGGCTATAAAACTAGTCCTAATATGATGGGCATCCAAGATGGGTATAATAAAAACTTTCATATAAAGTGCGTTGAATACTATGAGAAGTTTGATGCTTGATGATTTTTTTGAGATATGAGGATGGTGATATTAGAGTCATGCTAGTAGAGTAATTGTGAATTTTAGAAATACTTGTGTTGAGGTTTGCAAGTCCCGTAACATGCACGTATGGTAACTTGTGTAACAAATTTGAAGCATGAGGTATTTCTTTGATTGTCTTCCTTATGTGTGGAGGTCGGGATCGCGCGATGGTTAACTCCTACCAACCATTCCCCTAGGAGCATGCGTGTAGTACTTTGTTTTGATGACTTATAGATTTTTGCAATAAGTATGTGAGTTCTTTATGACTAATGTTGAGTCCATGAAGTATACACACTCTCACCCTTCCACCGTTGCTAGCCTCTCTAGTACCGCACAACTTTCGCTGGTACCATAAACCCACCATTTACCTTCCTCAAAACAGCCACCATACCTACCTATTATGGCATTTCCATAGCCATTCCGAGATATATTTCCATGCAACTTTCCACCGTTCCGTTTATTATGAAACGCTCCATCATTGTCATGTTGCCTTGCATGATCATGTAGTTGACATCATATTTGTGGCAAAGCCACCATTCATAATTTTTTCATACATGTCACTCTTGATTCATTGCACATCCCGGTACACCGCCGGAGGCATTCATATAGAGTCATATTTTGTTCTAAGTATCGAGTTGTAATTCTTGAGTTGTAAGTAAATAAAAGTGTGATGATCATCATTATTAGAGCATTGTCCCATGTGAGGAAAGGATGATGGAGACTATGATTCCCCCACAAGTCGGGATGAGACTCCGGACGAAAAATAAAAAAAGGGAGAAAAAAGAGGCCATAAAAAAGAGAAGGTCCAAAAAAATTAGAGAAAAAGAGAGAATGGACAATGCTACTATCTTTTTCCACACTTATGCTTCAAAGTAGCACCATGATCTTCATGATAGAGAGTCTCTTATTTTGTCACTTTCATATACTAGTGGGGATTTTCGTTATGGAACTTGGCTTGTATATTCCAATAATGGGCTTGCTCAAAATGCCCTAGGTCTTCGTGAGCAAGCAAGTCGGATGCACACCCACTTAGTTTCTTTTGTTGAGCTTTCATACACTTATAGCTAGAGTGCATCCGTTGCATGGCAATCCCTACTCACTCACATTGATATCTATTGATGGGCATCTCCATAGCACGTTGATACGCCTAGTTGATTGATAATCCCCAAGTGCAAGGAATCGTCGTAGCACTTTTCAAAGGTGGAAGTGATAAGTATGGAGTGTCGAACCCACAAGGAGCTAAAGGTAAGATCAATATTCTCTCAAGCCCTATCTGCCACTGATACGATCTACGTGCACCAAACGTTTTACTTCCAACTAGCAATGGGGAATAAAACTACGTTGTGGATATGAAGAGGATAACTTTGCATGATATCGGAGAGCTAAAACATAAAAGTAGGTGATGTTATCATAAAGTTAGAATATATTACTAAATAATATAAATAGCGAGTGCGGAATAATGGTGGATCGATGTGCGGAATTGTCCTAGGCAACCGTTAACAAGACCGATAATCACTATTGCAGTTTCATATGAGGGAGAGGCATAAGCTAACATACTTTCTCTACTTGGATCATATGCACTTATGATTGGAACTCTAGCAAGCATCCGCAACTACTAAAGATCATTAAGGTAAAACCGAACCATAGCATTAAAGCATCAAGTCCTCTTTATTCCCATACGCAACAATCCCTCTTACTCGGGTTTGTGTTTCAGTCACTCACCAACCCACTATAAGCGAATCATGAACGTATTGCAACACCCTATAGCGGGAACCCCTCACGCTTGCGCGACACCGAGGGCACCATAGGACAGCACCAAAGTATAACATACAACTCATACCAATCTAGATCATCAATCAACCCAAAGACAATAGATATCTGCTCAAAAATCATAGGATGGCAACACATCATTGGATCATAATATGTGGCATAAAGCACCATGTTCAAGTAGGGATTACAGCGGCGTGCGGGAGAGTGGACCGCGTAAAAGAGATGAGGATGGTGATGATGATGGTGATGTTGCTGAAGGCGATCACCGTGGCGATGGTTCCCCTCTCGATGGCACTCCGGTGCCACCAAGAGAGAGGAGGAGAGGTTCTCCCCCTTGTGCTTCCTCCTTCATGGCCTCCACCCTCTGGTCCTTGGCCTTCATGGTGATGATGGCCCCTCCGGGATACTCCTCCATGGCCACCGATGATGATGGACCCCTCCGTGGGTGCCGAGAGGGCCTAGATTGATTTCTCGTGGCTACAGAGGCTTGCGGCGGCGGAACTCCCGATCTAGGTTAATTTTTCGAGGTTTCTGTATTTATAGGAATTTTTGGCGTCGGTCTCACGTCAAGGAGGTGCCCGAGCTGTCCACGAGGCAGGCCCACGCGCCCGTACCAGGTGGGCGCGCCCCCCACCCTCGCGGGCAGCTCGGGACTCTTCTGGCCCAACTCCGATGCTCCGTGGTCTTATTTTGGTCCATAAAAAATCATCAAAAATTGGCCCGTTAATTGGACTCCGTTTGGTATTCCTTTTCTGCAAAACTCAAAAACAAGGAGAAAAGCAAACTGCACTGGGCTCTAGGTTAATAGGTTAGTCCCAAAAATCATATAAAATATCATATAAATGCATATCAAACATCCTAGAAGGATAATATAATAGCATGAATACTTCATAAATTATAGATACGTTGGAGACGACGGCATCCCCAAGCTTAATTCCTGCTCGTCCTCGAGTAGGTAAATGATAAAAGAAATAATTTATAAAGTGTGAATGCTAGCAAGTGCTTAAGTTTGATCAATGATAATTCCAATCACTTTTTCTAGCATCATTATATGTCGTAACAATAGCTCATCTCATAAAACTTTTCATGATCAAGTAACAATCTATTCACAATGTCAAGTATGGTTCAGAAACTTCATTGAGAACTAACAAACTATAATCTCAGTCATTGAAGTAATTTCAATTTATCATAACATCAGAAAGAGTCAAAAATAGAGCTTTTCAGCAAGTTCACATACTCAACTATCTTGTAGTCTTCTATAATTGCTAACACTCACGAAATACTTGTGGTTATGGAGTTTCAAATGACACTGAGAAAGATAGGGGCTTATTGTGTTGCCTCCCAACGTATTCACCTTTAGGTGATGTCAACAATAATAGCCCATGCTAACTTACATCCAACTGGATATATATATCATGATCTTCCAAACACTAAGAGCCTGCCAAAGGATAAAATGAAAAAGGGAAAGGTGAGGATCACCTTGACTCAAGCATAAAGTAAAACATAAAGTAAAAGATATTCCCTTCGCAGAGGGAACCAGAGGTTGTCATGCGCTTTTAGGGTTGGATGCACAAAATCTTAATGCGAAAGAACGTCACTTTATATTGCCCCTTGTGATATGAACCTTTATTATGCAGTCCGTCGCTTTTATTTCTTCCACATCACAAGATCGTATAAAGCTTATTTCCTCCACACCAATCAATCATACATATTTATAGCAATTTTTATTGCTTTGCACCGATGACAACTTACTTGAAGGATCTTACTCAATCCATAGGTAGATATGGTGGACTCTCATGGCAAAACTGGTTTAAGGGTTTTTGGAAGCACAAGTAGTATCTCTACTTGGTGCTGATAATTTGGCTAGCATGAGGGGGAAAGACAAGCTCAACATGTTTGGACGGTCAATGACAATATACTTTAACTGAGATGTCGGAAAACATAAACCATTACGTTGTCTTCCTTGTCCAACGTCAACTCTTTTAGCATGTCATACTTAATGAGTGCTTCACGATCATAAAAGATGTCCAAGATAATATATCTGTATGTGAACCTCTCTTTCCTTATTACTTCCTATTAATTACAACGATGACCAAAACTACGTTTGCCAACTCTCAATAACTTTTATGCCTCATACTTTCTATGTGTGAAGTCATCACTAACCATGTTATAAGCACATGAAACATATATAAATTCAGGTTTATGACATTCAATTTATTCAACCATTTACTCATATGATATACATGAAGCACATGAGCAATTGACAAACTACTCCAGAAGATATGAGTGAAGAACACTGAGTAGTAAAATTATTAACTAGCCATGGGAGGATTCTTTTTCATTCAATATTTCATATCCAATGATTTTATTCAAACAGCAAGCAAAACAAAATAAAATGACATTGCAAGGATAGCACAACTCATGTGAAGAAGCAAAAACTTAGGTTCAACCGATACTAACCGATAGTTGTTGAAGAGAAAAGGTGGGATGCCTACCGGGGCATCCCCAAGCTTAGATGCTTGAGACTTCTTGAAAGAATGTCTTGGGGTGCCTTGGGCATCCCCAATCTTGAGCTTTTGTGTCTCCTTAATTCCTTTTATACGTCGGTTTCCTAAATCTCAAAAGCTTCATACACACCAAACTCAACAAGAACTCATGAGATAGGTTAGTATAAAGCAATGCAAAACCTTATCATTTTCTACTGTAACAAATTACTAAAATTATTATTCAACATTGCATACTAAATGCCTCTGCATATTTAACACTCCTATCCTCAAATATAATCATTAAACAAGCAAACATATGCAAACAATGCAACCATAACAGCAATCTGCCAAAACAGTATAGTCTGTAAAGAATGCAAGATTCATCATACTTCCCTAACTCCAAAAATTATGAAAGAAAATTCCCACTGTAGTAAATTTATCACAGCTTATTATTCAAAAGGTTTCAACATTTTAGCACATTCTGACTTTTCTAAGGAATTTTTGCAACAGCGGTAAACTTTCCGTTTTCAAACAGCAACATGTATACTTGCAAAATAAGCATGGTAAAAGGCTATCCTTGACATTTTTATTGAAAATAAAGATGCAAAACATTATTCTACATAACATAAAGCAAATACTAGCAAAATAAATTGACGCTCCAAGCAAAAAACATATCATGTGACGAATAAAAATATAGCTCCGAGTAAGGTATACCGATAGTTTTGAAGACGAAAGAGGGGATGCCTTCCGGGGCATCCCCAAGCTTAGGAGCTTGAGTCTTCCTTGAATATTGCCTTGGGGTGCCTTGTGCATCCCCAAGCTTAGGGTCTTTCCACTCCTTATTCTCCTCATATCGATGTCTCACCCAAAACTTGAAAACTTCAATCACACAAAACTTAACCAAACTTCGTGAGATAGATTAGTATGATAAAGAGTAAACCATGCACTTTGGTACTGTAAAAGACAAGGTTAATAATTGTTTTCACATAATGCCTACTGTACCACATCATTTCTACAAATTATATTAAGGAATATAAGTCATAGAAACTAGAAAATAAGCAAACTATGCAATGAAAACAGAATCTGTGAGAAACAGAACAGTCTGTAATGATCTGAACAATAACCATACTTATGATACTCCAAAAATTATGAAATAAATTGTTGGATGTGAGGAATTTGTCTATTAATCTTCTGCAAAAATAATCAACTCAATAGCACTCTTCTGTAAAAAATGACATCTATTCTCGTGAGCGCAAAGTTTCTGTTTTTTACAGCAAGATCACATTAGCTTTCACCCAAGTCTTCCCAAAGGTCTTACTTGGCACTTTATTGAAACAAAGGCTATAAAACATGATTACTACAGTAGCTTAATCATGTAAACACACAAAAACAGTAAGGGTAAATATTGGGTTGTCTCCCAACAAGCGCTTTTCTTTAATGCCTTTTAGCTAGGCATGATGATTTCAATGATGCTCACTTTAAAGATAGGAATTGAAACACAAAGAGAGCATCTTGAAGAATATGACTAGAATATTTAAATCTAACACACTTACTATGCCTAGGGATTTTGTGAGCACACAACTTATGGGAACAAGAATCAACTAGGATAGGAAGGCAAAACAAGTATAACTTCAAAACTTTAAGCACATAGAAAGGAAACTTAATATTATTGCAACTCCTACAAGCATGTATTCCTCCCTCACAATAATTTTCAGTAGCATCATGGATAGAAACTTTGTTCTCATACTCAATTGGAACCTCTTCCGAAATAGTGGAGTCATTACTAGCTAAAGTTGACACTCTTCCGAATCCACTTTCATAAATATCACACTAAGATTCAACATCCTCCAAAATAGTGGGATCACTAATTCCTAAAGTTGACACTCTTCCAGACCCACTTTAAATGATAGTATTATTCATACTCCAAAAGGTATAAGTGAATTTCATGGAGCATTCTACAACTGACCAATACCCAAGCTCAAAATGTATAAGTGAAGCACATGAAGCATTCTATAAAACCATACTCAAAAGATTTAAGTGAAGCACAAAGAGTAATTCTATAAGATCATACTTAAAAGATTTAAGTGAAGCACATGAAGTATTATATAAATCAATGAAGGTCTATCTCATGCTAGCATGGTACTTGAAGAAAAGGAAAAACACAAAGGACACAAATCATGTGAACAAAACAAAAACCGAGGTATACCGATATTTGTTGAAGAAGAAAGATGGGATGCCAACCGGGGCATCCCCAAGCTTAGATGCTTGAGTAACCTTTGAAATATTTACTTGGGGTTCCTTGGGCATCCCCAAGCTTGAACTCTTGCCTCTCTTTATTCTTCTCACATCGGTAACTCCTCGTTCTTCAAACACTTCATTCACAAAAACTTAAACAAAAACTTGTGAGATCCGTTAGTGTAATAAAACAAATAACTACCTTTAGGTAATGTAATGAACTCATTCTTTATTTATATTGGTGTTAAACCTACTGTATTCCAACTTCTCTATGGTTCATACCCCCCCGATACTAACCATAGATTCATCGAAATAAGCAAACAACACACACAAAACAGAATCTGTTAAAAACAGAACAGTCTGTAGTAATCTGGAAGTTTGGTAAACTTCTGTAAATCCTAAAATTATAAACTAAATTTGAAAATTTGAAAAATTTGTAAAGAAGTAATGTTCAAAAAGATTCAGACCCATTTGACTGTCCAGTGAAAAATGAAAATTCACGCACTACAGCCAAAGTTTCTGTTTTTGTTTTGCACAAAGTAAACAAGCAATCTCATCATCCTAAAACCAAGGCTTGGCACATTATTTTTATAATACAATGAATATATACAAGGGGATAAAGAGAAACTTCCATGAAAAATTCTACACTGTTTCTGTGAGCATGAGCACAAGTGCTCAAGGTCGACCCTCGCTTCTTCAATGCAAAACCTTCCAATCACTTCTCTTTTTGAAAAACTTTTTAGGTATGAAAGGCAAGTAATTTTTTTTTGTATTTTCATCCTTCTAAATTTTTTTGTATGTTTCACCCACAACTAAACAGAAACAAAAAGGAAAAACAAAATCTACTTAGTGAAGGAAGCAAACAAGCACACACGAGAATATCAACCCCACGCTATTGCTCCCTAAGAACGGCGCCGTAAAAGAGCTTGATAATCCCCAATTGCAAGGAATCATCGTAGCACTTTCCAAAGGTGGAAGTGATAAGTATGGAGTGTAGAACCCACAAGGAGCTAAAGGTAATATCAATATTCTCTCAAGCCCTATCTGCCACTGATACGACTCTACGTGCACCGAACATTTTACTTCCAACTAGCAACGGGGAATAAAACTACGTTGTGGGTATGAAGAGATAACTTTGTATGATATCGGAGAGCTAAAACATAAAAGTAGGTTTTGTTATCATAAAGTTAGAATATACTACTAAATAATATAAATAGCGAGTGCGGAATAATGGTGGATCGGTGTGCGGAATTATCCTAGGCAATCGTTAACAAGACCGATAATCACTATTGCAGTTTCATATGAGGGAGAGGCATAAGCTAACATACTTTCTCTACTTGGATCATACGCACTTATGATTGGAACTCTAGCAAGCATCCGCAACTACTAAAGATCATTAAGGTAAAACCCAACCATAGCATTAGCATCAAGTCCTCTTTATTCCCATACGCAACAATCCCTCTTACTCGGGTTTGTGTTTCAGTCACTCACCAACCCACTATAAGCGAATCATGAACGTATTGCAACACCCTACAGCGGGAACGCCTCACGCTTGCGCGACACAGAGGGCACCATAGGACAGCACCAAAGTAAAACATACAACTCATACCAATCTAGATCATCAATCAACCCAAAGACAATAGATATCTACTCAAAACATCATAGGATGGCAACACATCATTGGATCATAATATGTGGCATAAAGCACCATGTTCAAGTAGGGATTACAGCGGGGTGCGGGAGAGTGGACCGCGTAAAAGAGATGAGGATGGTGATGATGATGGTGATGTTGATGAAGACGATCACCGCGGCGATGATTCCCCTCTCGATGGCACTCTGGTGCCACCAAGAGAGAGGAGGAGAGGTTCTCCCCCTTGTGCTTCCTCCTCCATGGCCTCCCCCTGGTCCTTGGTCTTCATGGTGATGATGGCCTCTCCGGGATACTCCTCCATGGCCACCGGTGATGATGGCCCCATCCGGCAGGGTGCCAAAGAGGGCCTAGATTGATTTCTCGTGGCTACAGAGGCTTGCGGCAGCGGAACTCTCGATCTAGGTTAATTTTTCGAGGTTTCTGTATTTATAGGATTTTTTGGCGTCGGTCTCACGTCAAGGAGGTGCCCGAGCTGTCCACGAGGCAGGCCCACGCCGTGCACTGTGGGCGCGCCCCCCACCCTCGTGGGCAGCTCGGGACTCTTCTGGCCCAACTCCGATGCTCCGTGGTCTTCTTTTGGTCCATAAAAAATCATCAAAAATTGGCCCGTCAATTGGACTCCGTTTGGTACTCATTTTCTGCAAAACTCAAAAACAAGGAGAAAACAAAAACTGGCACTGGGCTCTAGGTTAATAGGTTAGTCCCAGAAATCATATAAAATATCATATAAATGCATATCAAACATCCTAGAAGGATAATATAATAGCATGAATACTTCATAAATTATAGATATGTTGGAGACGTATCATTGATGTGAGACCATCTTACTCTTTTTGTATTCTCCACAACCACCATTCTATTCCACCTATAGTGTCATGTCCATGGCTCACGCTCATGTATCGCATGAAAGTTGAAAAAATTTGATAATACTAAAGTATGAAACAATTGCTTGGCTGAAACCAGGGTTGTGCATGATTTGAATATTTTATGTGATGAAGATGGAGCATAGCCAAACTATATGATTTTGTGATCTGAACTTTCTTTGGCCATGTTATTTTGAGAAGACGTGATTACTTTGTTAGTATGCTTGAAGTATTATTATTATTATTATTATGCCAATATTAAACTTTTGTCCTGAATCTTTCAGATCTGAACATTCATGCCACAATAAAGAAAAATACATTGATAATTATGTTAGGTAGCATTCCACATAAAAAAATCTGTTTTTATCATTTACCTACTCAAGGATGAGCATGAATTAAGCTTGGGGATGCTTGATACGTCTCCAACGTATCTATAATTTTTTATTGTTCCATGATATTATATTATCTGTTTTGGATGTTTAATGGGCTTTAATATGCTCTTTTATATTATTTTTGGGACTAACCTATTAACCGGAGGCCCAGTGCCAGTTTCTGTTTTTTTTTGCCTATTTTAGAGTTTTGCAGAAAAGGAATACCAAACGGAGTCCAAATGGAATGAAACCTTCGCGATGATCTTTCTTGGACCGAAAGCAATCCATAAGACTTGGAGTCGAAGTCTGGAACTCCACGAGGAGGCCACAAGGCAGGAGGGCACGCCCCCACCCTCGTGGCCCCTCATAGCTCCACCGACGTACTTCTTTCGCCTATATATACTCTTATACCCTAGAAACATCGGAGAGAGCCACGAAACCACTTTTCCACCGCCGCAGCCTTCTGTACCAGTGAGATCCCATCTTGGGGCCTTTTCTGGCGATCTGCCGGAGGGGGAGTCGATCACGGAGGGCTCCTACATCAACACCATTGCCTCTCCGATGAAGCGTGAGTAGTTTACCACAAACCTTCGGGTCCATATTTATTGGCTAGATGGCTTCTTCTCTCTCTTTGATTCTTAATACAAAGTTCTCCTTGATGTTCTTGGAGATCTATTCGATGTAATACTCTTTTGCGGTGTGTTTGCCGAGATCTGATGAACTGTGGGTTTATGAACAAGATTATCTATGAATATTATTTGGTTCTTCTCTGAATTCTTATATGCATGATTTGATATCTTTGCATGTCTCTTCGAATTATCGGTTTAGTTTGGCCTACTAGATTGATCTTTCTTGCAATAGGAGAAGTGCTTAGCTTTGGGTTCAATCTTGCGGTGTCCTTTCCCAGTGACGGTAGGGTCAGCAAGGCATGTATTGTATTGTTGCCATCGAGGATAAAAAGATGGGGTTTACACCATATAGCTTGAGTTTATCCCTCTACATCATGTCATCTTGCTTAATGCGTTACTCCGTTCTTATGAACTTAATACTCTAGATGCATGCTGGATAGCGGTCGATGTGTAGAGTAATAGTAGTAGATGCGTAATCGTTCGGTCTACTTGACACGGACGTGATGCCTATATTCATGATCATTGCCTTAGATATCTTCATAACTATGCGCTTTTCTATCAATTGCTCGGCAGTAATTTGTTCACCCACCGTAATACATGCTATCTTGAGAGAATCCACTAGTGAAACCTATGCCCCCCGGGTCTCTTTCCTATCATATTGCATCTCTTTTATTTACATCGCATCTCGTTTACTATTTTGCAATCTTTACTTTCCAATCTATACAACAAAAATACCAAAAATATTTACTTGATTATCTCTATTAGATCTCACTTTTGCGAGTGACCTTGAAGGGATTGACAACCCCTTTATCGCGTTGGTTGCAAGGTTCTTGATTGTTTGTGCAGGTACTAGGTGACTTGTGCATTGTCTCCTACTGGATTGATACCTTGGTTCTCAAAACTGAGGGAAATACTTACGTTACTTTGCTGCATCACCCTTTCCTCTTCAAGGGAAAACCAACGCATGATCAAGAGGTAGCAGAGGCAAATGACGAGCTAAAGGTGGAGATTAAAGAGCTACGCAAGGACACGGCTCGTTAAGGAGACTAATGAGCTGAGGGACGAGAGGGATAATCTCGTCGAGAATCGGGATAAACTAAAGGAGGACATGAGACTCCTCGGGGCTGAGAGGATTGACCTGAAGATGGACATAGATCATTTCAGAAGAAATGGAGAGGGGGGGGGGGGGTAGAAAGAAGCTTCGCCAGCTATTCTCCTTGATGATGATTAGTTTTTTAAGTAGCTGGTTCATCTTATTAGTTGATTATGATCGAGTAACTAGAGTACTTGATGAGCAACTTTTGTGAAGTTTAATATCAACTTGTTAAGTTCACGAGCCTATTATGTAATGATTATCTATTAAGTAAGTACCTAGTGTTGATGAGTATATTGTGTTCATTAGTATCTATTAAGTAAGTAGCTAATATTGATGAGCACATTTTTTTATTACCAAAAAACCATTTGTTGGCGTTTGACAAGTAGTCACACCAGTGTTAAGATGAACTTAGTGCTAGCGTTGGACTGGTGACATGCCAGCCCCATGTACGATACTGCTGACGTGTCCTCCAACGCCACCACTATTTTTTAGCAATGGCGCCATATTAGTGGTGTCGTGTGTCTATGCCAGCAAGGCAGTTTTTGGCATGCCATAGCTAGGCTTTTCTCCACTAGTGGCGGTACCACGTGTCAGCTCTGTGTTGGGACAAATGTCATCCATCCAGTGGAAAGGAGGTGTCAATGAAACGTTGACATGTGGAACGGCCTAGAAATGGCCCATTTAGGTTAAAAGGGCCGACCCAGCCAAAGGCCAACAAGATTATGTCAGATACTAATTGGCTTGCCCGTTAACGAATTGCCATGTTTTGGGCCAAATTACATACCATATCAGATCTGGCCCGTTAACAGGTCGTGTGCTTTTGGGCCCACTGAAGGCCCGATTTGTATTTCAGTTTATTAAAGGTCGTTTAACAGTTTGACCTAGTTCGGCCCGGTATTTGTTTCGGCCTGTTAGCGGCCCTTGATGCATTTGGGCTGTTTTCGGCCTGGTTTCACTTGCGGTCATAAAGACCCGTGCTGCATCTAGGCCTATTTCTGGTTTGAAGTAACTTTTGGCCTCTTTATGGCCCGTTGTCTTTGTTGAAAAATTTTAGGCCAACCTGACTATCGGCCTGTTAAAGGCCCGTGATATAGTTGGACCTAATTATGGCCTGCTTTGCATCCGACCTGCTTACATCCCATAATGTGATTGGGTCAACATGGCTCGAAATAAATTTTGGCTTGTTAACAGCCCATTATGTAACTGGGCCAATCATGGGCCGATATATATTTCGGCCTGATGTCGGCCCGTGAATTATTCCGCACAATTTAGGCCCAATCTACTTTTTAGCCTATTTAAAGTCCATGGCATTTTCTAGCACAACTAAGGCATGCGGTTTACTCAGCCTGTTAAAGGCCTGGAACTACTAGGGGCCAGTTTACGTTTAGGCCTGCTAATGGCCCGAGATGATTGCGGACCCATGTTTCGGCCCATATATAGCGAGTTGCGGGCCGACCCGTTTGAGTACCGTATTTTTTAATATATACTAACATTTTGGCCTTTTGGCCTCCGTCGAAGCTTACGGCCTTTTCAAAGGCGAGGACAACATATACAATAAATAAATTACAACATCGTGACTAAGAATAAACCTAGACTATACAATAAAGAAATTACGACATATTACATCCACTAGGCATCAAAGTTTGCTACCAGTGATAATAAAAGCACAACCAGACAACAGATTACATACACTGGGTATCAAATGTCGCCACCGGTGCAAATAAACGCGCTGACAAAATAATATACAGAACCGATAACACTTTAACACAGTTCAAGAAAGGTTAGCCCTGACCAGGAGCTGCATCACAAAGAGCTGAGCAAGCTGATGAGACTGCGCTTGATTGACACTTATATCCTCCAACTCTTGAACTTCTTGTTGATCTTCCACAGGGATTGGAGTTCCTGTAGGAGTTGAGCTGAACCATGTCTTTCTGCTTGAAGTTGAGACCAAAGAAGTCGAACAAATTCAGGTGGCGACTTCATCGAGCTTGTGTCAGTGCTATTAGCGAGTAACTTCAACACTACATCAAGACATGACTTTGGGGTTGTATCGCTATCCCCAAGACATGTTGCCTTCTTCCCTACAATATATGTCAGGGACAATCAATGGGTTCATCTCATTATCATTGTGGCAGTTCTTCCGGCGTCAGAGTTATCACTCTGAAAGAGAAACAAGGAGACATATAACAAGTTTTGCACGTATGAGCATCGGTGTTGTCAATTCATCCAATTTCTTATTGGCAAGTAAAGACACGCGGTTTAAAAATAAGATTAGCATAATATGACATTGCTCGTTGTTAAGACATGGCAGGAAATGACATTGTGCACGCACCACACCATTGGATTACAGATAAAGAACACAAGTATACATGCAGTGATAAAGAACGTATAAGCATCAACGGACAGTGTACTGTCAATTTATCCCATTTCATATTGGTAAATAAAGATACACGATTTAAATAACATTAATACAATATGGCATTGTTCATAGTTAAGACATAGCAGGATGTGACATTGTCCTAGAGTTGATAGTTTCACCACACCACTAGATTACAAATCAAAGAACACGAGCATACACACAGTGCTAAAGAAGATCACTTGCTGTGTTTAGTTTCATTTACATGATATGAATAAGGAACTTGGTTGTACAACAAAAAACTGAAATTGAGAAGGACAAACTTATGTTTATGAACCTTTTCGTAATAAACTTTAAAACATACATTTTGATGCAAACGACAAAAATAAATAACAATTGCAATCATGACTATCCAAATATATACAACAAAGTTTGAAGGCTCAGGAAGGACAAACTTACGTTAGTAGTGAAGACCGGCTCTATAAAGCCCTTGTCCATGTTGATGGGGGGATTCAAGAAGTTTACCACCCACAGAGTCTTCTTCATAAGCATTTCCTTCATTCTACATTTTGTTAAGAGTAAATATAGATGTGATAATATAGGAACAAATGAAGAATATTTAAGCTAACATTCAGAGTGATACTACATAATCAACTAGCTATAAATGTAAGTACAACATGTAGACAAAAGATACTGAGAAGAACAATACAGAGCTAAACTTCTTCAGTAGCATTGATTTTATTCAACATGATGTTAGCATGCAGGGAGGCTCTTACTCATACTACTAACTTGGCTTTGCAAGTGGTTATAGTTTTCGATTGCCAAATGGTGGTTCAGGACATCAACAAGTAGACCGGAGAAACTTATGCGAGCATCATGAAGGAGATCATCGAAACTTCTAAGCACTTTAATGAGTGTTCTTTCATTTTTTGTAGTAGAGTTTCAAAAATTTGAGGCACATAGCCTTGCTAAGCATGCTTTTGGTCTTGATCTTGGGCGCAATCTGTGGCTGTTATACCCGCTAGACCTTCATTGTATCCCTATAAACATCTTTAATCAATAAATTAAGTGTGTTTAGATTAAAAAAGGTTAAAGGTGCGTGCATGGGCCAAATCCTATTCAGCGCCCTAAGCGTCGTTTATAGGTGTTCCTGCAACCTGGTGCACCATCCTTCCACTTTGGGCTCGACCCATTTAACTCATATTTCTTTCTCCTGTTTTTCCAGAAGGAGTTATGTATGGTTATTTTTCTTCGTGTTTCCTTTTTATTTTTCAATTTTCCGTTTTTCAAAATTCACAGGCTTTTTTCAAAATCATGATTTTTCTTAAATTTGGGATAACATTAAAATTTATAATGTTTTCATTTTTTGTTGAAATTTTCAAATTCCTGAAGATTTTTCAAGTCTGTGAACTTTTTCCAATTTTTTTAACATCTTTTGAAATTCAATTTTTTCCAAATCAGTGATCATTTTTGTTGAATCTATGAACATTCTAAAAAAGGAACATTTTTAATTCTGCAAAGATTTTCAATTCACATTTTTTTTTTCAAATTCGTCAAAAAATTGAAATTCATGAAATTTTCCAAATTTGTGAACTTTTTCAAAACCTTGATTTTTTTTTGAATTCATGATTTTTTTTCAAATCCACGGACAATTGTTTCAAGTTTACAAATAAGTTTTACAATATCCGTGAACATATTTAGAAAATCTATGAACATTTTGAATTCTGTGAACATTTTTAGGATTTTTTTTTAAATTTACAAAAAAAATCAATTTCATTTTTTAAAATTTCATGAACATTTGTTACTTAAAAAATGGTCGGTTTTTTCTAAGAACATCATACCTACTGTAGTAAAATAGGAGCAAAAAAACAAGTGAGCGAGGGGTGGCGAAGAGACATCCAAAAGCAATAAGAATGTAGTATTTTGCAGAGAATTGTGGCATCCTTTTAGAATGACTAATAACATCGAGTGAAAATGCAAATGAAAGGACAAAGATTTTCTCACTGGAAGAATTGGAGCATGCAACAAACAACTTCGATTGCATACAGATCCTTGGCCGTGGAGGGCATGGCATGGTGTACAAAGGCATCTTATCTGATCATCTTGTGGTCGCTATAAAGAAATCTAAGGTCATTGAGCAGGGTGAGATTGACCAATTTGTCAATGAGGTCGCCATACTTTCATAGATCAACCACAGAAACATCACAAAGCTTTGTGGCAGCTACCTTGAAACTGAGACATGATGTGAGCTCCGGTGCTGGATCCTTCTCTCTTGTCCATGTTAACCGGGAATCAAATGAAGCTGCACATAGATGCATCAAGCAGTCTAGTGAGGATCGTAGAAGATGTTCCGGGTAAACAATACCCCCTCTTTCATATAGGATGTATCCAAATCCATTGTAATCCTCCTGAATAAGTAATAAAGCCTGCGATTTAAAAAAAGACTATTTTTGAAAGCATTTTGAAGTGATGATTTTGTTATTTTTACCCAGACCTCCATGAAGGTGATTTCATTACTAAAATATGCACGCGGACCGAAAACTAAGCAATTTTGTTGTCAAAAAAAATAAATCAGATTTTTGTTTTCTTTTCGTTCTGATTTTACTGTTCATATTAGGAGCATTTGAGCTCAAGATTAGAAGAACACTTTCGACTTAACAAGTGTAATTCTAGATCTATAAATGTTGTGTTAGCCAATAACTATTGTGTCTTTAATATTGCTTGAGCAAGGTCTTGAGCTCACGAAACTTTTGTCCCATCTGGAAATTGAGTTTCATGTAGCATCCAGTTCACGGGAAACACTTGCCCTCATTTTGGTTCATCTAAAAGCTTGAACCGATGAAAAGACACTATAGTTCAGGGACGCAATGCCATTCACACTTGAATCAGATAAGCACGAAGTTGCCTCTGTTTGATTGCACATAGAGAAAACTAAGATTTTTTTTTTCAAAAGGTTCGACTTAATGCAGAATTTTTACAACATACAGACCCAAAATCAATAAAAGAAAAATCCTAAAGTACATTCCTCTGAAAATTCCATGAAATCATTTGAATGACAGAAGCAAATTCGTTTTAAAGGTAAAGAGTGCCAGGATAGCTTTACACACATCACACCAAAGCGCCTGGCTTCTCTGGCCTGCTGCGTGGTTTTGCTGACTGACAGAACACTGACCTTTTCTCAAAAAAAAAAAAAAGACAGAACACTGACCACGGTGATGAACATACTGCCTCTCACTACTGTCTTGCTTCTTCCGCTCTTGGCAAGTTCGTCCTTTGCAATTGCCAGCTTTCCGACGCATGTATATAAAACTCACTCTCACACTTGTCAATATCCAGTTCTGCCAAAGTCCTGACCATGAGAGGTCAGTTAGGTGACGCGCTCAGGAACAGATACTTGGCATTGTCTCAGGGATCTTCCTTGCTGGAGCATGAATGCAGCGCTTGCCAACTCTCTTATGGCGGAACTGTGACATAAGAATAAATATTGTTATTTTTGGCTACCATCGGTGCCAACCGAAACATTAGATTTTAGAACCACCGACACACACTACATACATCGAACATGAAATTTGTACTTCATAGTTGCAGTCCATGTGGTACATACCTCAAATAATGAAGGGAGCTGGCAAATTAACTCTTTGGCTACATGTACCGCAGATCTTAACAAACCTGCAAAAATCATATATCTCTTTACATATTCTGCAGCAACTATATATCAATGGCATGCATGACACAAAGACTGATGTAAGCTGTAAAAGTTGAAATATATGGTAATAACCCAGGAGATGATCACTGAAGTACCCACTCCGTTCCATATATGGTAAGCGACAAGTAATATGGAACGGAGGGAGTAGTTAACATAACCAGCCAGAAGTCATGAACCTAACAATAAAATTCACAGATAGAGGTGGAAGACCCTCAGATTCCATATATTTCTTAAGATACAACTTGTGATTTTTGTGCTCTAGTATGCACAGTGTAAAGACTGGAGATGAACAAAATTGGATGAGACAAGTACAACATGAATTTACCAGTGTGCTGAACAGCAACATACGAAGCTTAAAAACTGCATCATTGCGTACAATCCAGGTCACTTCCATCCTCAATGCCTATCGCTGCCATTTCCTTCCTCAACCTCTCAACCATCTCATGGTCCTCATCCTTCTCATAAGCACGGACAAAAGCATGGTATACCTCAGCACCGGCTTTGAATCCCTTCCCAGCCATCTCTGCCTGGAGTCTCATCGCCACCTCCACTTCCCCTTTCTCACAAAATCCCCTTATCAGCACCTCGTAGCTTCCCCGACTCGGTGTGAACTCTTCCCTCTTCATCTCTGCCCTCAAAATATCTAACGCCTCCTCGACTCTCCTCTTCTGACGCAATCTATCAACCATCTCCTCGACAACCTCCGCCGCCATACCAAACCCCCTCCTTCTGAGGTCTACGCGAACAAGTATCGCAGCATCAACATCCCCTGTCCTGCAATGCCCTTTGACCAACCACTCAAATGTTGTAACACTTGGCTCAATCCCAGAAATCTCCATGTCCTTGAACATCTCCTCTGCCATGCCCATCTCCCCAACAGCACAATACCCACCAATCATCGTGTTGTATGAGGTGACATCTGGCTGGATCCCTCCCTGAACCATCTCATCCCACAATCCTCGTGCCTTCTCCATCTCCCTGTCATCACAGCACGCGGCCATCCGAATGTTGTACGTGCCCACATTGTGCTTGCAGGAGTACCTGTACATTTCGTCGAGCACAATGTCGAAATCTTGGCACTTGCCATGGCGGTAGAAAGCGAGGAGGAGGGAGTTGAAGGTCTGTGCCGTCGGCTGGAGCACGCGGCTGGTTCTTGGACCCGGAAGCGTGTAGATTTGGTGGTACATCTCGAGGGCGGACTCGGCGCAGGGAAGGGAGCGGAAGAGCAGAGCGACGGTGGAGGGGAGGGGGCAGGCGCCGGAGGCGAGGTAGCGGCGGGCGATGGAGGCCGCCGCGAGGGGTTCGCGGCGGGAGCGGAGGTAGGCAAGGAGGAGGAGGTCGAAGACGAAGGGGGCCGACGCGAAGCGGCGGTAGGTGGCGGCGAGGGCGTTGAAGATCTGGGAGGGGGAGTAGTGGCAGGTGGCGGAGGAGAGGACGGATATGGCCGCGCGCCGGAGGCGGGATGCGGCCGCGACGTGCGCGGCGGAGGCGGAGAGGATGAGCGGGGGCGGGGAGCGAGAGGGGAGGAGGCGGCGGAGGGCAAACTGGTGGAAGCTGAGCGCTACGTGGGGCCGGTGGCGGAGGAGGAGGAGGACGGCGGAGACGGCGGACGCCGGGAGGGGGTCGGGGAGCGGCAGGGAGGCGAGTTGGGACCACTTGGACTTGGCGCGGTGGGAGGTGAGCGCGGAAGCAGCGGCCGCCGCGTAAGGGTGGGCGGCGTCGATGAAGTACGGGGAGGAGGGGTCGGTGGTGGCATCTCCACCGGGCGCGGCGGCGCGGCCGTCGGCGTGCATCGAGGTATGGCAGTGGCTTCAGAGTCAGAACTCAGAAGCAGTATCGGCTTAGTACTTTTTCTTGTTCTTCTGAACCGGGTTAAAAATAGAACAAGTTTAGCAAATTCGGAAACTATAGCACCCAATAAAAAAAAGGCAAAACTATGACCCCGTCGACTTCACGTGGGCTGAAGAGGGTATTTTTGGTCATAACCCCGTCGACTTCACGTGGGCTGAAGAGGGTATTTTTGGTCAGCGGTTGGCCGAAAAGAACTTTTTAGTCATGCATTGGCTGAAGAGATCCGTAGCTGGGCCGAAAAGGCCTTTTTCTCAGCAGTAGGCTGGAAAGTACTCTTTAATCAGCAGTAGACCGAAAAGTCCCTGAGCCATTCTTTTCGCGTGAACGGAAAGCCGAAGAATGGTTGTGCTCTTCAGCTTATGTTAGGCCGAAATGATTTTTTATTATTTGACTTATGAATGTTGTGCAACAATTGCCCATCTTAGACGTTGAAAAGATATATTTCCGCGCAACCCTTTTTCTCGATATTTTCTCGCCAACTCTTTACCTTTATATATTCCCGCCACACGTTTCCCGACATATGTTCCCGCCATAAGTTTCCGCCAACCCTTTCCCTTCATATACCGCAGTCGTTTTTTCCCGCCATTTTCTCCTCTCTACCTATAAAACCCCCTTCACACGAAGGTGGATAAGCAGTCAAGTTTAGTGTAGTCGAGCTGTCTGATTATCCTTTTGATCGTAGTTTTCACCCTGGGATGAGCAAATGTCTTCTTAGACTAGCCACCGATTTCAAGATGGACAATAGGATAGTTCCATAAGACGAACTCATCGGTAGTGACACCATACTGAATGAGTTGGCTCACGCATTATGTAGGTCTGGGTAGCCTGAAAGGACCTATGAGGAGGTATGTAAAGAACTTCTTAAGTTGCTTGAAAGGTGGAAGAAGGTAGTGCAGACGAAGAGTGAAAACTTCATGAGGACTGCAACAGAGCATACATATTTATGGAATGCCGACATCGAAGACGATGACGATATCTTCATGTCGAGCACCAGGGCCAAGAGTACCGCACCATCGAAGGGCAAGAGTACCGCATCGTCGAAGGGCAAGAGTGCCGCACCGTCGAAGGGCAAGAGTGCTGCATCGACGGAGGATGACGATGATGCCTTTATGTAGTATGTAAGCTGTAATTTTTAAGTTCAACCCTACTATTTAATTCAAATGTACTTGTATCTTAATTATCGGTTGCAGTCTCTTTGGAAATGTAACTCGAATAACAATGCGAATTAATAGTAATATGCCTCTCGCATATATAAAACAATATATATCTCCTGATCAGATTCATAAGTCAAAATAAAAAAAAACATTTCGGCCTAACATAAGCCGAAGAGCGCAGCCATGCATCTTCGTCCTCCCGTTCACGTGAAAAGATGGGCCCCAGGGACTTTTCGGCCTACTGCTGGTTAAAGAGTACTTTTCGGCTTGCTGTTGACTAAAAAGGCCTTTTCGGCCCAGCTATGGATCTCTTTGGCCAATGCGTGACCGAAGCGTCCTTTTCGGCCAACCGCCGACCCAAAACACTCTCTTCGGCCCACACGAAGCCGACGGGGTCATAGTTTTGATTTTTTTTTCATTAGGTGCTATAGTTTCCGAATTTGCTATAAATAACGTGGTAGTTCTAGAAAAAAATCGGGATTTTGTTGGTAGCCAGATAGGCCGTTGCTATTCTGTGTGGGGTATCTGAATATTTGTCATCTGCTTAATTAATTGATGGAGACATGGAGTCTCCAAACTCCTGTTGAAGATAATCAGAAGCACACTTTTGTAGACGCAAAATTCCTGCTGTCAATCAAAATTATAACAAAAAAAAGAAACTCTCTAAATTCCCCCCGTACGCGTACCGTCGCAAGTCGCCACCCGCAGCAGAGCCCTAGATGGGGGCCAATAGCTCCTGTGCGACGTTTTTGAGGTGAATTGGTAAGAGTGCGACGTTGTTCGAGCGAATGGCTGTGGTGCGACACATTTGAGCGTGTAAATAGCCCAGGGCCACATGGGGTGCTAATGTGGTTAAATTGGTCGTCAACCAAGCCCGTCTGTTTATGTTAGGACATGTGGGTCCAACTTAATTGTTCCTCAAAACAGCTGACCGTGCCCTGCCGCCCGACCGTGCCGGGCCCGCCGCTCTACCTCCCTTCTTCTCCCGTGGCGGCGGATCTTGCATTCTCGGTGGCGGCGGCGGAGCCCTTGTTATCAACGGCGGCGGAGCCTTCGTCCTCAGAAAATGGTGAGTGAATTCAAACCGTAGTCGCCCTCCCGTTCCTCTCTCGGGCCCGTAGATCTCAGCTCGTTTCCTCTGTTTTCGTTTGCGGAATCGATAGGTTGTGAGGGGAGCCCGTGGGCATACTAAGATGGAGCCGCCAGATTCAACTTCGAATAGGTAATGCGCATCTCTCAGATCCAATTTTGCATGCAATTAGGGGGTGGCCTCGTCTGTCTTTCTCACGAGCTCACACTGTCCGCCACTGACAGAGGGGATGCTGCCGCTCTGTGACGCCCCCGATTCAATCGTACACTAATCATGCACGCAAATGTGTACGATCAAGATCAGGGACTCACGGGAAGATATCACAACACAACTCTAAAACATAAATAAGTCATACAAGCATCATAATACAAGCCAGGGCCTCGAGGGCTCGAATACAAGTGCTCGATCATAGACGAGTCGGTGGAAGCAACAATATCTGAGTACGCATATAAGTTAAACAATGTTTGCCTTAAGAAGGCTAGCACAAACTGGGATACAGATCGAAAGAGGCGCAGGCCTCCTGCTGGGATCCTCCTAACTACTCTGATCGCCGTCGGCCGGGCATCGTAGTAGGGCACCTCCGGTGTAGAAGTCGTCATCTACGGTGGCGTCTCGATCCCGGCTCCATCGCTGGTCGCAGAATCGAGTAGAGATAGGGGAAAAGGGGAACAAGGCAACCGTGAGTACTCATCCAAAGTACTGCAAGCAAGGAGCTACACTACATATGCATGGATATATGTGTAAAGGGCCATATCGATGGACCGAATCTGCGAGAATGCCGTAATAAGAGGGGATATCTAATCACATCAAGACTACGCTTCTGGCAGCCTCCGTCTTGCAACATGTAGAAGAGAGCAGACTGAAATCCTCCAAGTAGCATCATATAGCATAATCCTACCCGACGATCCCCTCCTCGTAACCCTGAGAGAGAGCGACCACCGGGTTATATCTGGCACTTGGAAGGGTGTGTTTTATTAAGTATCCGGTTCTAGTTGTCATAAGGTCAAGGTACAACTCCAAGTCGTCCTGTTACCAAGATCACGGCTATTCGAATAGATTAACTTCCCTGCAGGGTGCACCACATAACCCAACACGCTTGATCCCATTTGGCGGACACACTTTTCTCGGGTCATGCCCGCCGTGGAAGATCAACACGTCGCAGCCCCACCTAGGCACAACAGAGAGGTCAAGACGCCGTCTAAACCTAAGCGCCAGGGTGCAGGCCCATCGCCCATAGCACACCAAGACGCTATGAGGGCGGCCAGAAGCAGACCTAGCCTAGCAGGTGTTCCAGTCCAATCCGGCGCGCGCCGCTCCGTCGCTAACATCACGAAGTGCTTCGGCTAATACCACGACGCCTGGATACCCATAACTACTCCCGCGTAGATGGTTAGTGCGTATAGACCAAATGGCCAGACTCAGATCAAATACCCAGATCTCGTTAAGCGTGTTAAGTATCCGCGAACGCCGACCAGGTCCAGGCCCACCTCTCTCCTAGGTGGTCTCAACCTGCCCTGTCACTTCGCCACAAAGTAACAGTCGGGGGCCGTCGGGAACCCAGGCCCACCTCTACCGGGATGGAGCCACCTGTCCTTTCAAATTTCATCTCCTAACAACAGTATCACATGTAATGTAACAAAGGTAAAGTATATAGTATATGCCCGTGATCACCTCCCGAAGTGATCACAGCCCAAAGAGTATAGCATGGCAGCATTTTGACAAGAGTGTAGGGTCACCGATGGAACACTAGCATCCTGTACTAAGCGATGGGATAGCAGTAAAGGTAACGACAGATGCAAGGACAAAGCTATGCAAAGAAGATAGGATTAACTGAAAGCAGTAACATGCTACACTACTCTAATGCAAGCAGTATAGAGAAGAGTAGGCGATATCTGGTGATCAAAGGGGGGGGGGGCTTGCCTGGTTTCTCTGGCAAGGACGGGTCGTCAACACCGTAGTCGTACTGGGCAGCAGCGGCGTCGGTCTCGGTGTCTAGCGGAAGAAGAGGGGGAAGAAACAATGAATACAATGCAAATAGATGCATACCGATCCATGACAAAGCAATGTGTGATGCGAGGCGTGCCCTAACGCGGTATGAGGTGATACCGGTGAAGGGAGGAAACATCCGGGAAAGTATCCCCGGTGTTTCGCGTTTTCGGACACATGAACCGGAAGTGAAATGTTGCAGGTTTGCTATGCTAGGGATGTGTGGCGGGCGAACGGACTGCGTATCCAAATTCGTCTCGTCGTTCTGAGCAACTTTCATGTACAAAACATTTTCATCCGAGTTGCGGTTTATTTTATATTCATTTTTAAATATTTAAATCAATTTATAAATTATTATTATGAATTTAATCTGAAAATGGCATTCTTGTATCAGACATGGCCTTGACGCCAAAGATGACGTCATCGATCCATGAAGGTGTTGACTGGGTCAAGCTGACGTGTGGGTCCCGCATGTCATTGACTATTTTAGTTAATTAGGTTAATTAAAACGTGATTAATTAAGTTAATTAATTAAGTAATTAATTAATTAATTATTATTTTAGTTATATATTCTTTTTTTATTCTGTTTCTGTTTTTTTAATAACATTTCAGGGGGGTGGGGTCCCCTCGCCATAGACCCAGGGGGCCTAGCGGGCGTAACGGGTTGTGGGCACGCGCCCGAGCCCACCCGGGATGGGGGGACGGCGCTGTCGGCGCCGCTCAGGAGCGGGCGGGCGAGGCTAGAGGCCGTGGCGGCCGGTGGAGAGCTGTGGCACGGCCACCGGGGCGAGGCGCTGGCAGAGGCCGGATCGAGCCGAACGGCGATCACGGGCCGGTGGCAAGCAGGCGCGGCGGAAGGAGAAGGAGGGCGAGGGTGCGCGGTCTCGAACGGGGTCGACACGGCCGGGGAGGCACCGGGGCGACGGGTCGACGACGATGACCGGCGAGGCAGGAGAAGGCCTGCGGGCGCAAGGGCGCTCGCCGGGGCATGGCCACAGCTTGACCAAGGGCGGGGAAGGCTGGCGCGAGGCGAGCGGAGGCGCCTCGGGCGCGAACGGGCGAGGCCGGCAGGGCGCAGGCCGGCGCGAGGGCGCGCACGAGCGCAGCCAGGGCACGACCCGACCGCAGTGTCCGAATGGGCAGGGGGTGCAAGGAGAGGGGGCGGCTAGGGTCAAGCACAGGCACGACGACGAGCGGCACGTCCAACACGGGGAAAAGGGAGAGGGAAGAGGCGGGAGCCTCACCGCGATCCATAGGGACGGGGCAGCGGGGGTCGGGGTGGAGTCGGGGACGATGGACGGCGACGGAGTCGTGGCGGCGTGGTTCCGGCGAGCGGCGACGGCGGTCCGGACGGCACCAACGACGGGTCGAAGCGACGAGCAACGGCGTCGGGCAAAGAACGGCAAGCGGCGTCTGGCAGCACCGGTGGCGGGCGCGTCGAAGCGTCGGCGCTGTGGCGGTCGGCCTGAGGGGTTCGATCCGCCCCGGATCGGATCGGGAGAGGGGAGAGGAGTGGGGATCGAGAGGAGTGGGGTTAGGGTTTCCCATCGGTGGGGTGGGTTACTGGGAGTGAGGGGCAGTTGGGCCGGGCTGGCCTTTGCCTAGTTGGCCCGGGGCCATCTGGGCCGTGGCCCAAATGGGGTCCTCTTTTATTTTTAGTTAGATTTGTCTTTTCCTTTTGTTTATTTCACTTTCTGTTTTATTTCATTTTAATATATTTAGACATTTTCAAAAATGGTGTTTGTTGCACTATAATCACCTAGGCATTTAACTGCACACTCCGAACATTTTAGTTTAATATTTTTAAAACTTTGTTGCTTGACATTAATTTGAATTTGAATTTAAAAAGGTTTCGGATCATGGCGAGGTTAGCAGCAATAAGAGTGGTGACGTGGCATCATTAATAGAGGTTACTGTAGCTTGATTATCCGGGCGTCACAATTCTCCTCCACTACAAGAAATCTCGTCCCGAGATTTAAGAGGTAGTGAAAGGGGGGAAGGTTTGGTAACGAATCTAGCGAGTCTTCTCATTCGGCTTGCTCTTCTCGAAGAGGCCGGTCCAATATATTGATGTCTTCATTTCTACGCTTTAGGTCATCTTGATGAAGTGGTCGTCCTTTCTTCGTGAACTCCATCGTATTTTACGAAAGAATAAAGAGTGGGCATTCCGAGAGAACAGACCTTTGCAAGGTCGACTATCTGGTCGATAACATCGGGAAGGGTGGCGGATAGCAACTCTCGAATTGAAACTTAAGAAAATATCGTTAGCAAAGTAAGAATGTGCAAAATATAAGTTTGAAGCGCATAGGCAATCGTTCGTTGCACGAAACAAAGTGTGAAAGGGGTTCGTAGCAATGGGAACAAGTATTGCGTCGATAGCAGAACTGATGACCTCTCGGAAGGTGGCTCAGAATTACTTACGAGGCCACGCCGAGGAATAACCTTGGGAATAGGGGTGTACAGGGACAGTCGAGGTTTCGATCCTGTGGGCTGTGGGTTATGGGCCCACCATGTGGTTTTTAATAGGAGCGATGACATCTTGCACGGTCATGATAGCAAGGCATGTCGAGAGTACCATGTCGATTATGTCGGCAACAACGTTGGTACCAAGGGCGAGGGACGAAGAGAACCATTTTCCTGCTCGTTGCATCGAGGCGGACCAATAGGCAAAGTTCTCGTCCATCGGTGGTTACCGAAATGTCACCAGCAATAGTAACAGGGTCTTACTGGCAGAGTTGTACCACGAGGTGCTTACATAAGCAGGAGAATAATATTGCTTAGATTATATAGACCACAAGAAGGTTTAAACAAACCAATGGAAAGGAAAAGTGGTTATCAGATTTAATCAAAACAATGGAAGGAAAAATGTGTTTAAACACATATATCAGGGGTATGTCCTTCCCAAAGACAAGCAGAGCATGATATCCATGACAGGATAGAAAATAGAGAAACCATTTAGAAAAGGGGGAAGGAATTTCATGATATTACCCATACAACGGTGTTAGGATGAATGATAAATAAAATTTAGCATCGTGCTTCAAATGTTCCTGTTGAAAATCGGAGTACCATTGGCATGCTCCGAGATAGCATTGACATGGTCATCGGTGAAGATCGGACTTTGGAAACACAAAGGATCCATCAGAATAACTTGTAGAATAAGTCTTACAATTTCCACATGGAAGAATGGATAACCTTGCTAAAAAGGAAAACTATAACATTAGGTCCTCCGCCAGGTGCTGGGCATGACATCACCTTACCGGGTCATAAAAGACCAGTGTTATAACTCTTGGAATTATGTTCCAACCATCATATCCGAGCTAGATTTAGATCTGCTTGGGGTCAGGATACCTCAAACTCACGATGCTCGAGGAGAAAAGGTGCGACACAAATTGATGAGATGACACCGAAGATTCTCGGGAAATGAACTATGGAAACGAGTTCCGAACAAGAGTTCATCATTAAAGCAAGAAGAGGATGATGAGGTGGCTGATGGACTCAGCGATAATTCAACGAGGTATCCAAAAGATGGATCTCCACAATTATGTGGATAAGGAGATGAGATTTGTCAGATCAAACGATATAAGTATGCTCGAGGGAAACATACACAATTAAACATTGGTTGAAAGGTGCTACCAAATATCGGTTGGGTTGCACGACCAATGTCGTAATGGTGATTCAATAATCAATAGTCTAAGAATGAACGGCCGACCACTAACTTCAAAGCAATAGGGTTGCTAGAAGTGCATAATCCAAACAACACCGTTCACTTGTTGGTACCCCGGTTGGAATCAACACGAGGACCAAGAAAGAATGGTGATGGTGAGAAGTATCACTATACCAAGAATTCTTAAGAGGTGGTGAAATTCCCACGACATTCTTGACATAAAATATGGTAATACTCCAAGGTGAAGAAGAACAAATGCTGGATAGCAAGGAACTCAAGGTATAACATAGAACACGAACAAGTTTGCGCTGAACGGAGGGCAATAAAGTGGTCGATGATAACACGAAACATCGAGGGGCAAGGATGGTATTACTCATCAAGAATTCGATATATATCTTGGTAGAGCTTAGGATGTTGATGATGATCACGACACAGTTGTCGAGAGATTTCATGAAGATGTAATCGATCGGCGATAACATCAAGTCAAAGGAATTATGAAGCAAAAGGTTATTGGAATCATGCGTGCGACACAAACTCAAAATCAAGCTTGTTGTCCAAAGAGAAATGATATGATGAGGAAGATCGACGTAAGCTTAGCTTATCGTCAAAAATTATGCTCTGGGAAGAGGACCAGGTAGCACAGTCAAAATCGGCACGACAAGGATATAGCCAAACAGGCTAGGAATGACGTGATTGGGTTCAAACTCGTAAGTAATGAAGGTTACCAAGAGTTGCTTAATCGCGATGCGGACTCGAGTCAGTTATCGGTGTCTTTGAGTGTTAAATAACTCAGAGCCCGTGAAAAATTGGAATCAATGAGAATGTAGGACTTGATGAAGAACTCATAAGAAGTTATGCAGTTCCGTGATAATCTTGAGATACCAGGGGGGTAATACTCGACGACAAAACAAAGTAGAGGTTGGACTGGGGTATTACTCTGTAGAAGACAAGTGCTTAAACTTGCACGAGAAATGGTATTTAAAGGAGAACATGGTCGGAAACCACGATCATAAATGATCAAATCCCAGATATAAGATGAACTTATACCAAGGGAATAGTTATTATTTCAAGAACCTTCCATGATAGGATCTACGTCGTGTCCATGGGCATGAACACAAAGGTTCAAGGTCGACTCCCACTTCCTCAATGCATAACCTTCCATTCACTTCTCATTTTTCGAGAAGTTGTAATGTTTAAACTTTATCCAGCAAAACACTGGAAGAGTATGACTCGTGAAAATTTTCGAGTTCACACATATTAAGGAGGGCATAGGTTCAACCCATCAAGGCATCTTAGGAACGTATACCATCAACTTCAGGTAAATAACTCAAGCTCGGAGGTATAGCATGGTTGACAAAGCAGAGGATACAATTTACCAAAGGCATTATGTATCAGGGGAAGGTCTCACAAAGTTATTGAATATGAAGGATGCTGACGGATAAAATCCAACAATGGACCTGATGGTCCACAAGGGGTCTGACGTGAGCATCGGTACTTAACTAGGGGAAGAAGAATGCAAGGAGATCAGATTATAGAAACAACTGACTAACTCAAATCTCAATCGCAAAGGAATTATGATTTCCAAATCAAGGGACCAGAAGCAATGCTCTGATTAGGGATGGATAAGTGGAATAGCCTTAGGGTACAATCAAAGACAATTGGATTGGTCGGGAACCAATTCCAGTTAAAAGAATGGCGGCTCAGCCGGAAAGGTAATTCATAAGGATCAATGATGATTGCGTGTATTCGCAAACATATTGAGTCATCAGACTCAGAATGATAATGACAAGGGATGCCAATAAGACTACGAGACTTATGGGATTAACCATAATGCAAGCAAGCAAGAATTTCAAGAGGAATAGGCTGCTCGGGATTTTCGAAAAATCGAATGTCATTTCAAAGACTTTTGTGAAATACATGAATCAACTTGGGATGAGCGGATACTCGATAAGTGTGAGGAATTATCCATAGGGGGTATTCATGTGGCAAAGATCTGCAATGCAATGGCTCAAGAGATTCTTAAAAGTCGAAGAACAATTCGATGCATCTTGTAATAACAAGAGCAGCTAGGGATGAATGTAAGAGTGGCAAGGGTAAGAAGTTATTCATAAGGATTTATCGGTGGTAGGGAATTGCAAAAGAAGTGGGCATAAAGTCTCGAGAGAACTTCTGAGTATCTTCGAATCTTCCGTGCCGTCGGTGATCATCTGGGCTGAAGGGCCTCTCCGGGAGAAAGTGTTTTCGAGAACCTAAAGTTAGATTTTATTAAAAATCATTTAACCCGAATAGAAGAGAGTTCAGAATCCCAGAGTAAAGGTCGAGGAGTAAAAGATCCTAGTACCACCCGATGGCGACGTGGGCCCGTAAGGCACACAGCCAAGTTAGTAAAAGTTTTTGCAATGTCTAGACCCGACTTCGGCCAAGGAGTGTGGAAGGGGGAGTCCTACAGGCAGTCGGCTTTGATACCAACTTGTGACGCCCCCGATTCAATCGTACACTAATCATGCACGCAAATGTGTACGATCAAGATCGAGACTCACGCAGGAAGATATCACAACACAACTCTAAAACATAAATAAGTCATACAAGCATCATAATACAAGCTGTGGGCCTCGAGGGCTCGAATACAAGTGCTTGATCATAGACGAGTCAGCGGAAGCAACAATATCTGAGTACGTACATAAGTTAAACAATGTTTGCCTTAAGAAGGCTAGCACAAACCGGGATACAGATCGAAGAGGCGCAGGCCTCCCGCACAGGATCCTCCTAACTACTCTGGTCGCCGTCGTGGGCTGCATCGTAGTAGGGCACCTCCGGTGTAGAAGTCGCCATCTACGGTGGCGTCGGATCCTGGGCTCCATCGCCTCGTCGCAGCAATCGAGTAGAGATAGGGAAAAGGGGAACAAGGCAACCGTGAGTACTCATCCAAAGTACTGCAAGCAAGGAGCTACACTACATATGCATGGATATATGTGTAAAGGGCCATATCAAGGATCGAATCGCAGAATGCCGTAATAAGAGGGGATATCTAATCACGTCAAGACTACGCTTCTGGCAGCCTCCGTCTTGCAACATGTACAAGAGAGCAGACTGAAATCCTCCAAGTAGCATCGTATAGCATAATCCTACCCGACGATCCCCTCCTCATAACCCTGAGAGAGAGCGACTACCGGGTTATATCTGGCACTTGGAAAGGTGTGTTTTATTAAGTATCCGGTTCTAGTTGTCATAAGGTCAAGGTACAACTCCAAGTCGTCACCTGCTATCAAGATCACGGCTATTTGAATAGATTAACTTCCCTCTGTGGTGCACCACATAACCCAAAGACGCTTGATCCCATTTGGCCGGACACACTTTTCTCGGTCATGCCCGCCGCGAAGATCAACACGCCGCAGCCCCACCTAGGCACAATAGAGAGGTCAGCACGCCGGTCTAAACCTAAGCGCCACAGTGGGTCCGGGCCCATCGCCCATAGCACACCCGCACGCTGGCGAGGGCGGCCGAAGCAGACCTAGCCTAGCAGGCGTTCCACCAATCCGCGCGCCCGCTCGCTAACGTCACGAAGTGCTTCGGCCGATACCACGACGCCGATACCCATAACTACTCTCGCGTAGATGGTTAGTGCGTATAGACCAAATGGCCAGACTCAGATCAAATACCCAGATCTCGTTAAGCGTGTTAAGTATCCGCGAACGCCGACCAGGGCCAGGCCCACCTCTCTCCTAGGTGGTCTCAACCTGCCCTGTCGCTCCGCCACAAAGTAACAGTCGGGGGCCGTCGGGAACCCAGGCCCACCTCTACCGGGATGGAGCCACCTGCCCCTTCAGCCCCCATCTCCAAACAAAGATCACGGTAATGTAACAGTGTAAAGTATATAGTATATGCCCGTGATCACCTCCCGAAGCGATCACAGCCCAGTAGTATAGCATGGCAGACGGACAAGAGTGTAGGGTCAGCATGACGTCAGCATGACGTCATCAGTCAACAGAGGTGTTGACTGGGTCAAGCTGACGTGTGGGTCCCGCATGTCATTGACTATTTTAGTTAATTAAGTTAATTAGTTAATTAGGTTAATTAAAACGTGATTAATTAAGTTCATTAATTAAGTAATTAATTAATTAATTATTATTTTAGTTATATATTCTTTTTTTATTCTATTTCTGTTTTTTAATAACGTTTCAGGGGGGTGGGGTCCCCTCGCCATAGACCCAGGGGGCCTAGCGGGCGTAACGGGCTGTGGGCACGCGCCCGAGCCCACCCGGGATGGGGGGACGGGCGCCTGTGCGTGCGCTCGCTCGCAGGGAGCGGCGGGGCGAGGCCTGAGGCCAGGGCAGCCGGCGGGGAGAGCTGTGGCACGGCCACCGTAGGCGCAAAGGTGGTAGGCCGGATCGAGCTGGAACGGCGACCGCGAGGCCGGTGGCAAGCAGGCGCGGCGGAAGGAGAAGGAGGGCGAGGATGCGCGGTCTCGGACGGGTCGACACGGCCGAGGAGGCACTGGGCGACGGGTCGACGGGCGATGACCGGCGAGGCAGAGAAGGTTCTTGGCGCGAAGCGCTTCGCCGGGCATGGCCACAGCTTGACCAGGCGGGAAGGCCGGGCGCGAGGCGAGCGGAGGCGCTGCCTGGCGCGAACGGGCGAGGCCGGGCAGGGCGCAGCCGGGCGCGAGGGCGCCAGACGAAGCTGCCAGGCACGGCCCGGCCGCAGTGTCCGAATGGGCGGGGTGCAAGGAGAGGGGGCTAGGGTCGCACGGCACGGGCGACGAGCGGCACGCCCAACACGGGAAAAGGGAGAGGGAAGAGGCGGAGCCTCACCGCGATCCATAGGGACGGGCAGCGGGGTCGGGTGGAGTCGGGACGACGGACGGCGACGGAGTCGTGGCGGCGTGGTTCCGGCGAAGCGGCGACGGCGGTCCGGACGGCACCAGCGACGGGTCGGGAGGCGACGAGCAACGACGCTGGCAAAGAACGGCAAGCGGCGCTGGCAGCACCGGTGGCGGGGCGCGACGTCGAAGGCTGTGGGCAGCGGCTGGGCGCTGGGGGTTCGATCCCGCCCCCAGATCGGATCGGGAGAGGGGGAGAGGAGTGGGGATCGAGAGGAGTGGGGGTTAGGGTTTCCCATCGGTGGGGTGGGTTACCGGGAGTGAGGGGCCGGTTGGGCCGGGCCTGGCCTTGCCTAGTTGGCCCCGGGGGTCCTCTTTTATTTTTAGTTAGATTTGTCTTTTACTTTTGTTTATTTCACTTTCTGTTTTATTTCATTTTAATATATTTAGACATTTTCAAAAATGGTGTTTGTTGCACTATAATCACCTAGGCATTTAACTGCACACTCCGAACATTTTAGTTTAATATTTTGAAAACTTTGTCGCTGGACATTAATTTGAATTTGAATTTAAAAAGGTTTCGGATCATGGCGAGGTTAGCAGCAATAAGAGTGGTGACGTGGCATCATTAATAGAGGTTACTGTAGCTTGATTATCCGGGCGTCACACGCTCGGACCTTCGAATTGACAGTCAATTTATTTCCATCAAAGGCTAAATTAGTTGATGGTAGCATACAGAACATTAAGAGAGACACAATTGTTAAATGGGAGGTTGAGTTTACAGAGATTGATCCACAAGTTCTACAAAACATGGGAGAGACGGCAGTGAAGAAATGGGTGGAAAAAATTGGGGAGAATATTGTTTGGGGTCCAGAGCAAGAAGTATCACTGCTATGCGGTTTGATGATTGGAAAGGAGAGTATGTTAGAATAGAAGATGGTGAACAGATTGTTGAAGAAATCGATCGGCAAAATGGCTGGACAAGCAAACGGGCTAATTTTTTTCCTGAGCTCGTTGATCTGAACATTTTTTCGAAGGTTGGATATGTGCCATCACAATTGGCTGCGCAGATGGTAGATTTATGATTGGGCTACACAGAGGCCATTGATTCCTATGTGTACCGAACTTACAGAATAGCCGAAGAGGGACATGTGATCGAACTGAAATCAAATCGCAGAATCGTTGATTGGAATGTAGTTGAATTAGATGAGCCTACTGATTTGGTCATTGCACCAATGCACGACATTGAGATGGCCAAACTTTTTGGCATTCCAATGATGACAAAGATAAGGTGAGAGGGGCGAATCTAGTTTGCTCGCTAATGCCGATGAAGAAGTAGATGGACAGTTGATGGAACAAGCTGCAGATGAAGTAGATGATGCACATGATGATGAGCTGGTGCATGTGTATGACAAAGAAAACCCTGTCATTGAAGTAGGCAAGTTGTTCCCAAGCATGAAGGAGTTTAGGATGTGTTTCAAAAGACTTATGCGGTGAAACATGAGTTTGATGCCAAGACTGTTTGGACTGATAGAAAGAAGTTTTATGCGAGGTGCAGAGGATTTGATGGTAGTGTGAAGCCTTGCAAGTGGTACATATCTGCTAGACTGCAACCTGATGGAAGTACCGCTGTGGTTAACCAAATCCCTAATCAACATACTTGTATTACAAGTTCACAGAGAGTATCAACCATGACATCACAACTTTGGGTTGCGTAAAAAATCACCCCAATTTTAGCCAAAACACCAAACACTACTGCCAAGAAACTCAAAGTAGACTTGGAAAAGATGTACCCCATTAAACTGAAATATACCACAGTGTGGAAGGAAAAACAAAGGGCAATAAAAATTTTATATGGTGATTGGGCAAATACATTTAGGATGCTTTACAACTTCAAAGCAGAGGTGGAAAAGAGGTCACCTGGCAGTGTTGTGGAGATAGATACAGAGGTATCAGCCGAAGGTGAAGTCAAGTTCTCCAAGTTTTTTATGGCTTTGAAGCCTTGCATCGATGGGTTCAAAGCAGGGTGCCGTCCATATTTGAGCATAGACTCATCATTTTTGATAGGCAAGTGGAATGATCAGTTGGCAGCATGCAATGCTCTAGATGGACACAACTGGATGTTTCCTATTGCTGTTGGCTTGTTTCAATCAGAAACAGAGGCTTCATGGACATGGTTCATGATCCAGTTGAAAAGATGCCTAGGGCAAGTGTCACCTTTGGCTATACACACAGATGCATGTAAGGGGCTTAAAAATTGAGTGAAAAATGTTTTCCCACGTCTTTGAAAGCGAGGGAGTGCTCGGTCATTTGTGGATGAATTTGATCAAAAATTTAGAGGAGAAGAATTTGGGCGCATGTGGCCAGCAGCAAGATCTTACACTAGATGTACACACAAATATCATCTTGATAAGATAATGGCAGCATGTGATGAGTTTGGTCCATGGCTGAACACCTACCATTCTTTGTTATGGTACAAGTCAAGATTCAACACTGCCATCAAGTGTGATCACATCAACAACAATTTGGCGGAGAGTTTCAACAACAAGGTGAAGGAGTTAAAAGATTTGCCTGCATGACATGGTTGACCAAATCAGGATCATGCTCATGCGGTTGTGGGAATTGAGAAGAAAGATAGGTGATTGTCTCAGAAGGTGATAAGCTTCCAAAGAAGGGTACAACAGGTGGTCAATAGGATCAGATGTCTTTCACATTTGTTTGTTGAAAAATCTTCACCTTGGGGTGCTGAAGTTAGAGATAACAAAACTAGAAGGAGACATGTTGTTAACACTGAATTGCATGATTGCACTTGCCTCGAGTGGCAACACACTGGTAACCATGTGAGCATGCCATTCTCTTCTTAGCATCCCAACCGAAGATAAACATGCACCCATATTTGCATGAATATTATTCGGTAGCAAGATTCAAAGTTGCATATGCTACTCCAATTCCAGCACTTACAGATCAATCTCAGTGGCCTGAAGTGGACATTGAATTTTCCATGTGTCCTCCCTTGACGAAAAATAAGACTGGCAGGCCTAAACAGAGTAGATTCAAGGCATGGTTTGAGAAAGGTGGGAGTAGTAAGAAGGGAAAGAAAGATGGAAAGCCAAAAAGGGCCCAAAAAGGTAACAAAAATAGATGCAAGTTGTGCCAGGAACTTGGGCACAGAGTGGGATCTGTCAAATGCCGTTACACTCCTGATAAGCCAAAGTATGTTCTTGTTTATTTGTCTGTGTTTTGATTTGGTGCTTTTTTCCAATTACTATATGTATAACATTTTCTCAATGTCCAGGAGGAAGTGAGCAAGTCAACCCCTTGTTGTTGAACAGTGTTGGCCAACAAAAAAAGAAAGAGTCAATGGCGGTAGAAAGAAGAGAAGTGTGCCTGAGCCTGAGCAGACTGAAGAAAATCCTGCTACAGTCAACATTCAGACTGAAGAAACTGCTCTCGAGGTTGAAACTGAACCTGAGCGTGTCGAGGTTCAGACTGAAGAAACCCATGTTGAGGTACACACCGAAGAAACTGAAACTGCTATCAACATTGGGACTGAAGACACTGATCACGAGGGTGTTGGCGAGGTGTTGAAAAGACCAGTGAAGAAAACCAAGATGATCAGTGAACTTGTGTGTGTGTAGTAGAACCAAAAACAAGAAGTGCCAAGGCGAAGAAGGGCACGCGACGTGGTAGGAAGAGGTAGAACAGAGAACAGTTTGAAAATTTGGGGCATGTAATAATATTTGTAACTTGGTGCGCACTGGTAGTCACTATGTATCTCTGTATTTCTATTCGAACTTGTTTGTTGGTACCTTGTCTAAACCAGCCAAATAAAATTCAAATTTAAATTCAAATTTGGGCTCAAATTTGAATTAGGGATGGGGTATTGATGTTTTAATGCTATCTAAAGTACCTCAACTGAAATTATGTTTGCTTGCTAATCATTCTGAGCCCTTTTGGTAAGTTGAACTCATAGTCATGAAAAGTGTGCCTCAAATGACCTCCAAAGGTAGGGTAAACGGCCTCATATTTAAGCAAGTTTTTTTGGCACCTTGTCTAAACCAGCCAAATAATTTTTCTACACATCTATTCTACCTATATAGTGTAAATCTAAAGTCTCACTATTTATTGAATTAATTTTCTATTTTTTTTGAAAAAACAAGGTTTAATAGAAAATTATATATAAAACAAGTTTAAAACATGAAAATGAGAAAAGTAAGTTAAGATCTTTCTTAGTCAATCCAAAATGACGTTTTGGTGAGGTTTTCACACTTTTCATTTTCAAAACCCCACCTACTCTCAGGTGCCCACTACTCTCTCCCTTGAACTCCATACTACATTGTTCGAGGAATGACAATTTTGTGAAGGATTTTTTGTAAAAATGTATGTAAACCATATTTATATTTTTTTTCTTGTTACTACACGACATAATAAGACTATGTGCGCAAGTTTTATATATTTTTGATTTTTTTGAATTAGTTATGCTCAACCCTAATCAGTCAAAACCCCTCTCAAAACCCCTCAAAACCCCGCACACTACCGGGTCGTCGATCGTTGTGCGTGGACGGTTGAGATCACGCGCTAAGGTTAGCTACAGCATGCATCGATCCACATGAGACACACTGATTGGTTGAATCAGTGTGCATCGATCCGCATGAGACGCGCTGATTGGTTGAATCGGTGGGGTTTGGATCAGCCTCTCTCGTTGGGGCATCAGGACCGTTCATTTGAATCCAATGGCAAGAGTTGACGCGGTGCATGGACCAAGCCTCACGCAGCGTGCCCTTTCCATCGCTCCATGTGTGCCCGTCCCTACCCGCAAAGATGCATGCCCACCCGCAGAATCGCGCCAGGCGTTGCATGCATGCCCTCGACGTAGCCCTGCTCCGCCACCCCTATCGACGCAGTAAGTTGTCGCATGCCTACCATTAGAACCAATGCATCGTCACATCAAAGCATGCACCTGGCCACAATGCAGCAGCCCGATGAAGACAACCAAAAAGCCAACGCTGCATGGCGTGTTGTACATGGCGTGCTCCTCTTTGAGGACGCAATACTGGCATGGGGTATCGATGCAGTTCAAACGGCATGCTGCCTGTTACAAGATGGGCAAGAAGGCATCCATTATTGTCACATCTCCCATCGACCGAACGTTGCCCTCTAGCCAGGCCCTAGCAAGATGTGCAAATTAATGGGCTACGACATGAATGCACGGGCGGCACATGCAGAGAACCCGGGGCAGGCGTGTCCCCTTAACCCACGACGGCACAAACGCGTGCGTGAGCCTATCCCCCTTGACCCGCGACCGGTGGCACAGAAGGATCGCAGCCCGTTTCCCACGCTCGTGTACACACTTTCATGGGGCGCCGCCAAACGCCACCCGCCAATTAATTCTACGGGGTGAAACCACGTCGCACTTGGGCTATTTAAGCCGGGCACTATCGTCTTCCTCTCCCTCCTCATCCACACCCCATCCTCTGCCTCATCTGCCCTCCTTCTTCCTTCTTCTCCATCAAACCCGATCGAGCCCTCGAGCCACCCCGCCACCATGCAGTACAACGGCCCCACCTACCGCTTCCCCCCAACCGTGCCGGAAAGGCTCTACCTGGACGGAGTGTATGTAGAGAGAACCCTTAGGGTTTGGGCGATCTCGAGGTGGAGGCGCAAGGAGTTAACAGAGTTCTTCCTTGGGGCCGGCTTCCGCCACCTCCCCGGCTCTCCTCGGATGTACCATCTTGAGGAGGTCAACCACAACGGCATTGTGGTTGGGCTCCTCGCCACGCTCACTAACCCTTTCGATGCTTTCCATCTCCTCGGCGGCGTATTGGGTTGGTTGTGAGTTCATAGCTTTCACAACCTACAATATCTTCACCGACTTCAACGTCATCTTCCCCAACAACGGCGTTATGCACACACTCCCGTACCCCATCAACAACGGGGAGGAGTGAAGGGCGGCGCCCGGAGGAGGAGGAGAAGAAGAACTCGAAGAACCCGCGTATGGTGCCCCCTATCTATCTAGCGAGATCTATCGTGTTAGTTTTTTTAAGTTGTAATCGTTATGCTACTATTATTAAGTTTTATTAGTACTTTAAGTTGTAAGGCTATCATGGAGTTGTAAGGCTATCGTGGAACTATGGGTTGCAATCGTTATGCTTCTATATAATCGTTATGCTACTATATATATTGTGTGTTTCGTGCTATTATTTGTGGATTGCTATGGGTTGTTTTTGCTTATTATTCGTGTATTTTGTTTTTACAGAAAGACTGTAAGGGAACCCCTTACAGTATAATTGGTGCAACAAACCCAAATTGCAAGTACCATGCCTTGAACCTGGGTGGGTGGGAAGGCATAAGGCTCTTCCCACCACTAGTCTATGCCTTAGTCTGTCTTATTATTCGTGTATTGCTATGGGTTGCTACGGGCCCGGGTTTCTACACCCCAATCACCACACACACCATCTTCAAAATATTGGCCAAACCATGGACATGCAACTAGGAGCCCCATGCAAACCCACTATGGACATGGGTGCAACTAGGAAATGCAAACTAATTTACTTCGAGCACTTCATGCAAGCATGCAACTCATTTAGTTCATGGAACCATAGACATACATTAGTTTTAGTGCATCAAAAAATGATCCATCACAAAATTTAATGCAAGAAAAAGGCCAAAATAGAAACAAGTAACATTTTATTTGCCGAAGTTAGAGGTGGGCGGGCTGGTGCCCCTACGCGGGTGGGCCGGTCACGGCCCAACATCTATCCGGCAGCCCAATTTTGTTTTTTTACTAGAAACTGAATTTGGGTGTGTACTCTGTTAATTGAAGAACAAAAAAAAGGAAACAGAGCATGAACACTGAATAAGTTGTGTTCCAAATTGCTGCTTCAATTCAGATACATAACTTGGCATGGCGCACAGATCACATTCTCTACCCTGACAGGCCTAAATGCCCATTCTAATGACGGATGAACAACAAATAAAACGAAAACAGAGCAATGATACAACAATAGAACCCCCCTGCCATGATATTTGCTTGCTTCTGCAAATCGATCATCTGCATTAGATGTTTCTTGATCTTCTTCAGTTCCTCGGTCAGTTCGGACTCCGCATGCAGTTCAGCATTGCGCACATACATTGCCATCAGCACGACTCTGCCCGCCCCTCTGCCCGAGCTCCCCGTATTCTCCACAGCAATCGGCGGCATCCCGCCCACATTGAGCTCCCAGGTTCCGGCCACGCTCGAATCAACGTAGCCCTCAAACTGAATCCTATCAACATATTCATCAATCCACTCGAAATGGTAACATTTCTTCAAAATCTGAAAAGAACAACATGTTGGAAATATTCCCTAGAGGCAATAATAAATTAGTTATTATTATATTTCCTTGTTCATGATAATCGTTTATTACCCATGCTATAATTGTATTGATAGGAAACTCAGATACATGTGTGGGTACATAAACAACACCACGTCCTAGTAAGCCTCTAGTTGACTAGCTCGTTGATCAACAGATGGTTACGGTTTCACGACCATGGACATTGGATGTCGTTGATAACGGGATCACATCATTTGGAGAATGATGTGATGGACAAGACCCAATCCTAAGCCTAGCACAAAGATGCGTAGTTCGTATGCTAAAGCTTTTCTAATGTCAAGTATCATTTCCTTAGACCATGAGATTGTGCAACTCCGGATGCCGTAGGAATGCTTTGGGTGTACCAAACGTCACAACGTAATCGGGTGGCTATAAATGTGCACTACTGGTATCTCCGAAAGTGTCTGTTGGGTTGGCACGAATCGAGATCGGATTTGTCACTCCGTGTAACGGAGAGGTATCTCTGCCCACTCGGTAGGACATCATCATAATGTGCACAATGTGACCAAGGGGTTGATCACGGGATGATGTGTTACGGAACGAGTAAAGAGACTTGCCGGTAACGAGATTGAACAAGGTATCGGCATACCGACGATCGAATCTCGGGCAAGTACAATACCGCTAGACAAAGGGAATTGTATACGGGATTGATTGAGTCTTTGACATCGTGGTTCATCCGATGAGATCATCGTGGAACATGTGGGAGCCAACATGGGTATCCAGATCCCGCTGTTGGTTATTGACCGGAGAACGTCTCGGTCATGTTCAGATGGTTCCCGAACCCGTAGGGTCTACACACTTAAGGTTCGATGACGCTAGGGTTATAGGGAATAGATATACGTGGTTAACGAATGTTGTTTGGAGTCCCGGATGAGATCCCGGACGTCACGAGGAGTTCCGGAATGGTCCGGAGGTAAAGATTTATATATGGAAAGTCCTATTTTGGCCACCGGAAAATGTTCGGGATTTTTCGGTATTGTACCGGGAAGGTTCTAGAAGGTTCTGGAATGGGGCCCACCTGCATGGGGGGACCCACATGAACGTGGGTAGTGGGGGCAAGGCCCCACACCCCTGGTCAAGGCGCACCAAGATCCCCCTTAGAAGGAATAAGATCATATCCCGAAGGGATAAGATCGAGATCCCTAAAAAGGGGGGATAACAATCGGTGGGGAAAGGAAAGGATGGGATTTCTTTCCTCCCACCTTTGCCGACACCCCAATGGACTTGGAGGGCAAGAAATAATCCCCCTCCACCCCTATATATAGTGGGAAGGCGCATGGGAGCTGCACCCTTGCCCCTGGCGCAGCCCTCCCCCTCTCCCAAGTCCTCCTCCTCTCCCGCGGTGCTTGGCGAAGCCCTGCAGATTGGCACGCTCCTCCATCACCACCACACCGTCGTGCTGCTGCTGGATGGAGTCTTCCCCAACCTCTCCCTCTCTTCTTGCTGGATCAAGGCATGGGAGACGCCACCGGGCTGTACGTGTGTTGAACGCGGAGGTGCCGTCTGTTCGGCACTAGGATCTCCGGTGATTTGGATCACGACGAGTACGACTCCTTCAACCCCGTTCTCTTGAACGCTTCCGCTTAGCGATCTACAAGGGTATGTAGATGCACTCTCCTCTCTCTCTCGTTGCTAGTTTCTCCTTAGATAGATCTTGGTGACACATAGGAAAATTTTGAATTTCTGCTACGTTCCCTAACAGTGGCATCATGAGCTAGGTCTATGCGTAGATTCTATGCACGAGTAGAACACAAAGTAGTTGTGGGCGTTGATTTTGTTCAATATGCTTACCGTTACTAGTCCAATCTTGATTCGGCGGCATTGTGGGATGAAGCGGCCGGACCGACCTTACACATACACTTACGTGAGACAGGTTCCACCGATCGACATGCACTTGTTGCATAAGGTGGCTAGCGGGTGCCGCTCTCCCACTTTAGTCGGATCGGATTCGATGAAAAGGGTCCTTATGAATGGTAAATAGCAATTGGCATATCACGTTGTGGTTTTTGCGTAGGTAAGAAACGTTCTTGCTAGAAACCCATAGCAGCCACGTAAAACATGCAAACAACAATTAGAGGACGTCTAACTTGTTTTTGTAGGGTATGCTATGTGATGTGATATGGCCAAGAAGAATGTGATGAATGATATGTGATGTATGAGGTTGATCATGTTATTGTAACAGGAATCACGACTTGCATGTCGATGAGTATGACAACCGGCAGGAGCCATAGGAGTTGTCTTTATTTATTGTATGACCTGCGTGTCATTGAACAACGCCATGTAATTACTTTACTTTATTGCTAACCGGTAGCCATAGTAGTAGAAGTAATAAGTTGGCGAGACAACTTCATGGAGACACGATGATGGAGATCATGATGATGGAGATCATGGTGTCATGCCGGTGACGATGATGATCGTGGAGCCCTGAAGATGGAGATCAAAAGGAGCAATATGATATTGGCCATATCATGTCACTATTTGATTGCATGTGATGTTTATCATGTTTATACATCTTATTTGCTTAGAACGACGGTAGTAAATAAGATGATCCCTCATTAAAATTTCAAGAAAGTGTTCCCTAACTGCAATCGCTATGTAAAGTTCGCTGCTTCAAGCACCACGTGATGATCGGGTGTGATAGATTCTTACGTTCACATACAACGGGTGTAAGCCAGATTTACACACGCGTAACACTTAGGTTAACTTGACGAGCCTAACATGTACAGACATGGCCTCGGAACACAAGAGACCGAAAGGTCGAGCATGAGTCGTATGGAGGATACGATCAACATGAAGATGTTCACCGATGATGACTAGTCCGTCTCACGTGATGATCGGACACGGCCTAGTTGACTCGGATCATGTAATCACTTAGATGACTAGAGGGATGTCTATCTGAGTGGGAATTCATTAGATGAACTTAATTATCCTGAACATAGTCAAAAGCCCTTTGCAAATTATGTCATAGCTTGCGCTATTGTTCTACTGTTTTAGATATGTTCCTAGAGAAAATATGGTTCAAAGTTGACAGTAGCGATTATGCGATCAGTAGAAAGCTTATGTCCTTAATGCACCACTCGAGGTGCGAGAACCCCAAACGTCGTCTGTGGATGTTGCGAACATCGGACATACACGCTTTGATAACTACGTGATAGTTCGCTTAAACGGTTTAGAGTTGAGGCACCAAAGACGCTTTTGAAACATCACCGAACATATGAGATGTTTCGAGGGCTGAAATTGGGATTTCAGGCTCAGCCCACGTCAAGAGGTATAAGACCTCTGACGATTGTCTTAGCCTGCAAACTAAGGGAGAAAAGCTCAATCGTTGAGCTTGTGCACAGATTGTCTGAAGTGCAACAATCACTTGAACCCAGTGGGAGTTGATCTTCCAGATAAGATAGTGATGTTTCTCCAAAGTCATTGCCACCAAGCTGCTAGAGCTTCGTGATGAACTATAACATATCAGTGATAGATATGATGATCCTTGAGGTATTCACGATGTTTGACACCGCGAAAGTAGAAATCAAGAAGGAGCATCAATTGTTGATGGTTGGTGAAACCACTAGTTTCAAGAAGGGCAAGGGCAAGAAGGGATACTTCATGAAATGGCAAATCAGCTGCTGCTCTAGTGAAGGAACCCAAGGTTGAACCCAAACCCGAGACTGAGTGCTTCTGTAATAAGGGGAACATCCACTAAGAGCAGAATTACCCTAGATACTTGGTAGATGAGAAGGCTGGCAAGGTCGATAGAAGTATATTGGATATACATTAAGTTATTGTGTACTTTACTAGTACTCCTAGTAGCACCAGGCTATTAGATACCGGTTCGGTTGCTAAGTGTTAGTAACTCGAAATAAAAGGCTACAGAATCAAACGGAGACTAGCTAAAGGTGAGTGACGATATGTGTTGGAAGTGTTTCCAAGTTTGATGTGATCAAACATCGCACGCTCCCTCTACCATCAAGATTAGTATTAAACCAGAATAATTGTCATTTGGTGTTTGCGTTGAGCATAGACATGGTTGGATTATGTCTATCGCAATATAGTTATTCATTTAAGGAGAATAATGGTTACTCTATTTATTTGAATAATACCTTCAATGGTCTTGCACCTAAAGGAATGGTTTATTGAATCTCAATCATAGTAATACACATTTTCATGCCAAAAGATATAAGATAGTAATGATGGTACCACTTACTTGTGGCACCGCCATGTAAGTCATATTGGTATAAACGCATGAAGAAGCTCCATGTTGATGGATCTTTGGACTCACTGCTTTTGAAAAGTTTGAGAATGCGAACCATGTCTATTGGTGTATACGCATGAAGAAACTCCATGCAGATGGATCGTTTGGACTCACTTGATTTTGAATCACTTGAGATATGCAAATCATACCACATGGGAAAAATGACCTAAAAGCCTCGGTTTCGAAGATGGAACAAGATAGCAACTTGTTGGAAGTAACACATTTTGATGTGTGCAGTCCAATGAGTGCTGAGGCATGCAAAGTGAATATCGTTATGTTCTTACTTCATGGATGATTTGAGTAGATATCTTGAGTGTATTTACTTGATGAAACACAAGTCTGAATTATTGAATGGTTCAAGTAATTTCAGAGTGAAGTTGAAGATCATCGTGACAAGAGGATAAAATGTCTATGATATGATCATAGAGATGAGTATCTGAGTTACGAGCTTTGGCACGCAATTAAGACATTGTGGAAATTGTTTCACAATAAATACCGCTGGAACACCATAGTGTGATGGTGTGTCCAAACATCATAGTTGCACCCTATTGGATATGATGCGTACCATGATGTCTCTTATCGAATTACCACTATCGCTCGTGGGTTAGGCATTAGAGACAACCGCACTCACTTTAATAGGGAACCACGTAATTCGCTGAGACGACACCGTTTGAACTATGGTTTGGAGAAACCTAAATTGTCGTTTCTTAAAAGTTTGGGGCTGCGACGCTTATGTGAAAAAGTTTCAAAGTTGATAAGCTCGAACCCAAAGCGGACAAATGCATCTTCATAGGACACCCAAAACAGTTGGGTATACCTCCAATCTTAGTTCCGGAAGCAAAAGGATTGTTTCTAGAATTAGGTCCTTTCGAGGAAAAGTTTCTCTCGAAAGAATTGAGTGGGAGGATGGTGGAGACTTGATGAGGTTATTGAACCATCACTTCAACCAAGGTGTAGCATGTCACATGAAGTTGTTCATGTGGCACCTACACCAATTGAAGTGGAAGCTGATGATAGTGATCATGATGCTTCGGATCAAGTCACTACCGAACCTCGTAGGTCGACAAGGACGCGTACTACCTCAGAGTGGTACGCAATCCTGTCTTAGAGGTCATGTTGCTAGACAACAATGAACCTACGAGCTATGGAGAAGCGATGGTGGGCCCGGATTCCGACGAATGGCTCGAGGCCATAACATCCGAAAGAGGATCCATGACTTTGGAAGAAATACTTGATGGTTGTAAGGACGTTGGGTAAAGATGGATTTTAAAAGGAAGATAGACAATGATGGTAAGTATCACCATTAAGAAAGCTCGACTTGTCGTTAAAGATATTTTCCGACAAGTTCAAGGAGTTGACTACGGTGAGGCTTTCTCACTCGTAGTGATGCTAAGAGTCTGTTGGAATTGGATTAGCGATTCTTGCATTATTTATGAAATCTTGCATATAGGATGTCAAAACATTGTTTCCTTGACAGTTTTCTTGAGGAAAGGTTGTATGTGATACAACCGTAAGGTTTTTGACAATCCCGAAGACGCTAACAAGTATGCAAAGCTCCAGCTATCCTTCTAAGGACTGGAGTAAGCATCTCGGAGTTGGAATGTACGCTTTGATGAGATGATCAAAGATTTTGGGTCTATACAAAGTTTATGAGAAACTTGTATTTCCAAAGAAGTGAGTGGGAGCACTATAGAATTTCGATGAGTATATGTTGTAGACATATTGTTGATCATAAATGATGTAGAATTTCTAGAAAGCATATAGGGTTGTTTGAAAAGTGTTTTCAATGGAAAACCTGGATTAAGCTACTAGAACATTGAGCATCAAGATCTATGAGGATAGATCAAAACGCTAAATGGTACTTTCAAATGAGCACATACCTTGACATAATCTTGAAGGTGTTCAAGATGGACCACCAAAGAAGGAGTTCTTGCCTGAGTTGTAAGGTATGAAGTTAAGAGTTAAAGCTTCGACCACGGCAGAAGAGAGAGAAAGGACGAAGGTCGCCCCCTATGCTTCAGACGTAGGCTCTATAGTATGATATGCCGTGTACCGCACCGAAGTGTGTCTCGCCATGAGTCACTCAAGGGTACAAGAATGATCCAGGAATGGATCATTAGACAGCGGTCAAAATTGTCCTTGGAGTAAATAAGGACATTTTTCTCGATTATGGAGGTGATAAAGAGTTCGGCGTAAAGGGTTACGTCGATGCAAGCTTTAACACCTATCCGAATGACACTTAGTAGCAAACCGGATACGTATAGTGGAGCAACCATTTGGAATAGCTCCAAGTGGAGCGTGGAAGCAGCATTTACAATATGACCTAGAGATTTATGCGAAGTACATACGGATCTGAATGTTGCGCACCCATTGACTAAAACCTCTCTCACAAGAAAAACATGATCAAACCCCGTAACTCATTGAGTCTTAATCACATGATGATGTGAACTAGTTTAGTGACACTAGTAAACTCTTTGGATGTTAGTCACATGGCGATGTGACCTGTGAGTGTTAATCACGTGGCGATGTGAACTAGATTATTGACTCTAGTGCAAGTGGGAGACTGTTGGAAATATTCCCTAGAGGCAATAATAAATTAGTTATTATTATATTTCCTTGTTCATGATAATCGTTTATTACCCATGCTATAATTGTATTGATAGGAAACTCAGATACATGTGTGGGTACATAAACAACACTATGTCCCTAGTAAGCCTCTAGTTGACTAGCTCGTTGATCAACAAATGGTTACGGTTTCCTGACCATGGACATTGGATGTCGTTGATAACGGGATCACATCATTTGGAGAATGATGTGATGGACAAGACCCAATCCTAAGCCTAGCACAAAGATCGTAGTTCGTATGCTAAAGCTTTTCTAATGTCAAGTATCATTTCTTTAGACCATGAGATTGTGCAACTCCCGGATGCCGTAGGAATGCTTTGGGTGTACCAAACGTCACAACGTAACCGGGTGGCTATAAAGGTGCACTACAGGTATCTCTGAAAGTGTCTGTTGGGTTGGCACGTATCGAGACTCGGATTTGTCACTCCGTATGACGGAGAGGTATCTCTGGGCCCACTCGGTAGGACATCATCATAATGTGCACAATGTGACCAAGGGGTTGATCACGGGATGATGTGTTACGGAACGAGTAAAGAGACTTGCCGGTAACGAGATTGAACAAGGTATCGGCATACCGACGATCGAATCTCGGGCAAGTACAATACCGCTAGACAAAGGGAATTGTATACGGGATTGATTGAGTCTTTGACATCGTGGTTCATCCGATGAGATCATCATGGAACATGTGGGAGCCAACATGGGTATCCAGATCCCGCTGTTGGTTATTGACCGGAGAACATCTCGGTCATGTTCAAGATGGTTCCCGAACCCGTAGGGTCTACACACTTAAGGTCTGGCGACGCTAGGGTTATAGGGAATAGATATACGTGGTTACCGAATGTTGTTCGAGTCCGGATGAGATCCCGGACGTCACGAGGAGTTCGGAATGGTCCGGAGGTAAAGATTTATATATGGGAAGTCCTATTTTGGCCACCGGAAAATGTTCGATTTTTCGGTATTGTACCGGGAAGGTTCTAGAAGGTTCTGGAGTGGGGCCCACCTGCATGGGGGACCCACATGAACGTGGGTAGTGGGGGCAAGGCCCCACACCCCTGGTCAAGGCGCACCAAGATTCCCCTTAGAAGGAATAAGATCATATCCCGAAGGGATAAGATCAAGATCCCTAAAAAGGGGGGATAACAATCGGTGGGGAAAGGAAAGGATGGGATTTCTTTCCTCCCACCTTGGCAACACCCCAATGGACTTGGAGGGCAAGAAATAATCCCCCTCCACCCCTATATATAGTGGGAAGGCGCATGGGAGCTGCACCCTTGCCCCTGGCGCACCCCTCCCCCTCTCCCAAGTCCTCCTCCTCTCCCGTGGTGCTTGGCGAAGCCCTGCAGGATTGCCACGCTCCTCCATCATCACCACACCGTCGTGCTGATGCTGGATGGAGTCTTCCCCAACCTCTCCCTCTTTTCTTGCTGGATCAAGACATGGGAGACGTCACCGGGCTGTACGTGTGTTGAACGCGGAGGTGCCGTCCGTTCGGCACTAGGATCTCCGGTGATTTGGATCACGACGAGTACGACTCCTTCAACCCCGTTCTCTTGAACGCTTCCGCTTAGCGATCTACAAGGGTATGTAGATGCACTCTCCTCTCTCTCTCGTTGCTAGTTTCTCCTTAGATAGATCTTGGTGACACGTAGAAAAATTTTGAATTTCTGCTACGTTCCCTAACACAACATGAACCCTAAATCCCAAATTCAAGGAGAAAAAACAAAATACGGAGAAATCAGAGCAAAAGACAGCGAAAGAACGGGCTAAGAACTGAGATCTAACATTGCCATCCCTTCCTGCCATTGGTTTGCTCAAGCATTTCACAAATTCCTGCCCAAGATTGCCATTGTCATCCCTCTTAGTGACCAACCGTTTAAGATTGTCTGGGCGTGGGCAGTCAGGGCACCTTGTGAGCAGCACTGGTCCATACTGTCGCCATTTTGAGTGCGTGGTGGAGGAGGTAGACATTTGCGCTAGGTCGCCGGAGAAGAGAAAGATTGGGGAAAGGGGATGAATGGGGGGCGGCGGGCGGACGGGCACAGGCGCTCGTCTCTTCTAGCTGTGAGGAGGTGGGTCCCGCGAATAGACAAGTGGTGGGTCCCGCGCTTACGTTGATAAGTGGTGGGTCTAGCCCCCAACAGCTAACAAGGGCATCAGTTGAGTTTAACAGCCATGTCATGTCGTGTCGTGCGTGGGCTATTTACCTGCTCAAAATTGTCGCACCACAGCAATTCGCTCGAACAACATCGCACTCTTGCCAATTCACCTCAAATGTGTCGCAGAGCTATTGGCCCCCCTGGATGGAGAGCGCTCACCGCGACGACGACCTCTCGCCGGAGGCGGCAAGGATGCTCGAGATGGCGCTGCGGGGTCGCGAGGAGGGAGGGGAGCCCGACCTGCCCGACGAGCAGCTGCGCTCCAACGACCAGCTCCAGCAAGACGAGGTACCCCCTCCCGAAACTCCGTGCTTCGCCCTAAACCTCGTCGCCGATAAACCCTTGGGCCGATCTCGCGCTGCAAACCCCTCTCCTGGTCGCGGCATCCACCGAGTCCTCCAAATCGCGCACAATTGTGGCTAAGCTCTTGTGTAATTTCGCACCGCAAACCCTAACAGTGGAAGACAGAGGTCGCACATAAAAAGTCTAGTGTAGTGCAATTTCGCTGTAACTGAGCAGAAAAACAGGATTCAGTCTTGTAGTTTCTCTTGTGTGATGCAGAGGTTGTGATTTGGAATAAGCTGCGACTTGACTGTAAGATCCAATATTTTGCTGCTCTGACATTCAGCTAAGCAGTTCCAGACTGAAAGCATGAATACAATACTCTAGGAAAGTTGGTTTCAGAATTGGAGTGGCACTTCCAGGCTTCTGGTGTGCAGAAGAAGAAGAAGAAGAAGAAGAAGAAGAAGAAGAAGAAGAAGAAGAAGAAGAAGAAGAAGAAGAAGAAGAAGGCTGGACTGCGATATTCCCAGGTACAAATGTTCTTTAATTGGCCCGACTCCCAGGAATCAGTAACTATCATCTACACACAAAAATCATCATTATTGTTTTTCCATTTTAAAATATTCGCAGATTCAGGTGCATTGTGAAATTCCTGATGGTATCAGTGTATTTGTAAAACCATTCCAGGTTGTTGATGATGATGACCCAAAGAGCCAGTTCCCTGAAAACTTCAGTGTCGAGCACTTGGCTCCACTATCACTGACATGCCTCATGCCTCCATCGTACCCAAGCCATCATCCTCCATACTTCGCTCTCGGTGTACAATGGTTGGATAATGCGAAGGTTTCCTCCCTTTGTCACATGCTTGACTATCCGGGCCGAGCAACCTGGACAAGAAGTTGTTTATGGGTGGGTGCAGTGATTGCTCTATGCTTTCTCATCTTGGTTTTGATGATGGATTAGTCATACAACAGCCTGATGAAAGTATGGTGGGTCCTGTGGATGTTCGGGTTGTTCAAGAGATTATGTCTGTAGGGTCTGTTATTGAATGGTTGATCAGCTACAGCGAGAAGCAATGCCATGAATCCTTTCTCAGTGGTCTTCATACCTGCATGATTTGCCTTAGTGAGTACACAGGTAACTAGTTGATTCTCAGGTACCCCTCCTGGTGGAGTGGTGGTCATCTCTTGTACTGTGCATTGCATTATTTTATCTCTACTTTTTTTTCAGGATTTACCATCCATCATTTCACAGTATATATATTGGATGCCAAACTGGGAATCCGTGATTTAATGTGCCCGGATTCAAGCCAATATCGGTTTTACTTTTTGGGAAAAAAATGTGGTGTATATACCCCGACCCAGTCATAGTAACTGAAGTCGCTACAATTTTAATATTTGTTCAACTCGTCTCAACTACTTAAAACAAGTTAAGTCTGCTAAATAAATCTTTTTTTACGTATTCGCACAGGTATATCCCCTGCTAATTATTTATGTTAATCAATAGAAGTAGAAAGCGAAAACAGCCCAAACCTTACCAAATTAATCATGTCCATGTGTCATTCTGCTGAAGAAAAATTATGAGGAGTCTGGAAGTTTAAAGAATGAATGTGTCTTTGATTACCTCCAGGTGTTGATTTCATAAAACTTCCATGCCAGCATTACTTTTGCCAGAGGTGCATGGAGACTTACTCAAGTATTCATGTCAAGGAAGGAACAGTACTCAAATTGGTGTGCCCTGATAACAAGTGTGGAGGGATTATTCCTCCTAATCTATTGAAGAGTTTGTTAGGAGATGAAGATTTTGAACGGTGGGAAAGGCTGGTACTCCAGAACGCTCTAGATTCAATGGCTGATGTAGCCTACTGTCCAAGATGTGGAATAACTTGCCTGAAAGACGAGGATAATGCTCTGTGCTCCAATTGCCTCCTCAACTTTTGCACCCGCTGCAGAAATCTTTCTCACACAGGGAGGACCTGCATTGTTCTTACTCCAGAAGAAAAACTTCTCACCTTAGAGGTAGCAAATGGATCTACCATGACATTCTCTATTCAAAATACAGCTAAACAACACAGATTCTTGTTTACCATAAATTTTAGCTGTGAAGGTTCACTATCAGATCCAAGTCCAATTTAGGACATATAAGGACACAAGGACTTGGGGACGTCAAAATTGCTACCGGATATTTAATACAGAAAAGACTTATTCGGTTCTTCAGAATTTAAACTTTTGTAATGAAAAACATAAAACCTCAAGTGTTGAGAATTGAATCATATGCCCTACTAAAGTGCTGGACATGGAGTTTTGGGGCGAGTCTAGTATACAGTAATAGCAATTGCGGTTGGACATGTCTTCCTACCGAATTATCATCGTAAAACTTATTTCTTTGGTTTAGATAAAAGGCATTACAAGTATTTTTTACACGATAACTTTGAACATTATACTTGAGGCTGTTGTAAAATATGATGCATTCCCAGCAAGATATGTTTGGTTGATCAATGCAATAAGAATTCTATTGAGTTCACAATTATCAATGTGCTGTTTATTTTATGCAGGAACGTGCAAAGGTGCGCCGCTTGAGCAAAGGCGAAATTGGCATGATAACTAGCTTGGCAAATGAAATATTTAGCATCAAGGAAGTGCTCCGCTCTTCCGTTCCATGTCCGTATTGTGGTATTGCCATTACACGCGTGTCCGGCTGCAACCACATGCTTTGCAGGAAATGCGGTAAACAGTTTGACTATGACCTTGCTGGAAGAAATATTGTCAGGGCTGTTGATTTCATTAAAGATGTCGAGGTACAGAAAGAAGCAAGAGCGAGACTGTCCGCCAGCTTCAAACAACATCCGTGCCCGAAATGCAACCAGCCACATCACAAGGTAAAGTTGTGAAATGACTTCACCGACTCGCTTGTTTTGTGCGAAATAAACACTTACTCTGGTATGAGCAGATGGGGAACAACAATCACATCATGTGCTTGGCATGCCAAGTTCATTACTGTGCTCTGTGTCGGAAGGTGGTGCGGAATAGCTCAGAGCACTATGGCCCCAGAGGGTGACCCTGTGATCGCCCAGACTAGAACAAAGAACAATGATGACTCTGGATCAGAACTTGTGTGAAATGATACAAAGGGGGAGCATTGGTTTCTGCTACATTATTCTGTTCTTACAGGTTTATTTCCGTCATGTTACACGCATATATACAGTTTGGAATAGCAATAGTCACACCTACAACCTATTTGTATGGAACATGTTACTGAAGATCAGTGAACCTCTGAATTTACGACATTGGTGCTTGTAGGTTGGGGAGCATCAGTTGTTTTGTTGCAAAACTTGCTAGATTCAGTACAACATAATGTTTGGGAGCATCAGTTGTATTGTTGCAAAGCCTGCTAGATTCAGTACAGCATAATGTTTAAGGAATTAAGGTTTGTTACTTGGTTGCCCCTCTCACATTTCTCTAAGCACCGTGGTTGGAAACATTGGACTGTTGATACGGTATCATCACTTTGTTGGATAGTCGGTGATACCACCATCTGTCCGTATCCCCAACCACCTGGCTAAGAGATAGCCATATTTTTTGTTTGGTTGTGTGGGATGTCAAGTGGTTGAAGATAATCTTTTCTTTGTTTTGGTTTGAGGGATGAGCTGTGGATAAAAATGTGGTGACCCTTTTAAATATGGTGGTGCGATTACCCAAAATTGTATTTTTTTACAACATATAAAAAATCAAATATGATATGTTTACAATGATAACCTTCTAATACAATGTTTACAATGAAAAACAATCTAGAAGAAAAGACTGGCCACATATATACAAGATTTATAAATTGGCTAATAAAGAAGCCATGTTTAGACTAAAAAAAACAATGCCATAATTTTTGGACCCCGATAAATCCTAAACTTTTGGATTTTAAGCATGTAATCGTGACTGTTTTTTCATGGCAACTTTAGTTGGCATGAGGTAGCAAGTTTAGTGGTTAAAACATGGGGAAGTGTCGCTCTGAACCGAGCGGCATCTGATCCCGCCTCATCTACGGCGTGGAAGACTTTATGATTCGAATCACTACAAAGCCTAGTTAGAGTATAGATATTTTCTGGATTTTACTCTGAACTAGCACAAATGCCCGTGCGTTGCAACGGGAAAAATCAGTTTATATTCAAGTTTATTTATAATAATATGTGCAAAAATACATTCGTTGTTCATGCAAATTTTAGTCAATATCATCGAAATAGGACATGGTAATCTTATAGAATATTTCTTTACCAACATCAACATACTTTCCTCCATGAAACAAAATAAAATTACGAACTCCTCCTTAAAAGAAATTAGGAACTCGGTAAAGTTTAGACAATACCGGTCACAAAATTCGGAGAGAGATAGCATACCTTCGCAACAACTATTATATTTTTGGGCTTGTTCGAGTGGGGATATTTGGATATTTTCTAGATTTTAAAAATATTGTACTAAAATAGTGTTTGGGGCTCACCACGGTTCTTGTTAAAAACAAAGTCATATATGATATTTATTTTTTTGTTAACATTCTTAGTTTCACCAACAACTCAACATGGACATAGAAAAATCCCCAGCGCAGCAGGAAGCAGGCCTTGCATTAGAATTTCAACAACTTTGGTTTTGTCGGGCGTCAAAAGCTCACAAAAAAAATTCAGGTTTAGCCCCCTATGCCAAAGATACTACTGTGACCTTGTGGAGTCAGTCTGACTCATTCTTTTTTTGAATGACAACTCATATTTAGCTAGGCAAGCTCATCCCCTCAATTCGCTTTCCTTATTTGTATATACTTTTCCAAAGGTGGCATGATTTTTCCCTCAATTATTTTCCTTTTTTCAATTTCCTTTCCTTCCTTGAATTCTCCTTTCTTTATTTCCTGGGACAACTCCTTGATAATCAGGAAACTTAAATATGTATATAAACTGGTTGTATTGTGTGCAAGAAGCTGGTTCCTATTCGGCGCCTTTAGCGCCCAGGCGTTTTCTCTAACGGGCACATACCCCCCCCCCCCCCCCCTTCGCGCTGGGCTGGCCCATCTGCTCTTTTCTCTCTTCTGTTTTTCGCACAAAAAGACTCATTCTTTTTTTGAATGACAACTCATATTTAGCTAGGCAAGCTCATCCCCTCAATTCGCTTTCCTTATTTATATATACTTTTCCAAAGGTGGCATGATTTTTCCCTCAGTTATTTTCCTTTTCTCAATTTCCTTTCCTTCCTTGAATTCTCCTTTCTTTATTTCCTGGGACAACTCCTTGATAATCAGGAAACTTAAATATGTACTATATAAACTGGTTGTATTGTGTGCAAGAAGCTGGTTCCTATTCGGCGCCTTTAGCGCCCAGGCGTTTTCGCTAACGGGCGCATACTCCCCCTTCGCGCTGGGCTGGCCCATCTGCTCTTTTCTCTCTTCTGTTTTTCGCACAAAAAAGCGGCTACGGTGAGACTCGAACACAGGACCTGCGCCTTAAATTAGTTCGCACTTACCATCCCGCCACCCGATTCTCACATGACTACTTACATCTTTTCCTTCTATTATTCTCTACTTTTCTTTTTTTTCTTCTTAAATCTTCTTCTTGGTTCGATGTTATTCTAAAAAATTCGTGACTATTTCTTAAAAATCGATGAACTTCTTATCAAATTCGATGATCCTTTCTCGAAATTGATGAATTTTTCTTCAATTCGATGAAAGTTTCTTTGAGTTTGATGAACTTTTTCTTCAAATCGATGAACTTTTCTGAAAAATTGATATGAACTTTTTTCAAAATTGATGAATTTTTCTTCAAATTCGATGAACTTTTTCAAGTTTGATGAACTTTTTTGAAAACTTGATATGAAGTTTTTTCAAAATGGATGAACTTTTCTTCAAATTTGAATGAACTTTTTTCAAACCCGGTGAACTTTTTTTAAAATCGATGAACTTTTCTTCAAATTTGATGAACTTTTTTTCAAAATTGATGAACTTTTTTCAAACTCGGTGAACTTTTTTATAAATTGGTGAGCTTTTCTTCAAATTCGATGAAATTTTTTCAACATCGATGAAGCTTTTTCTAAGTATGTGAATTGTCCTTAAAAAATGATGAACGTTTTTAAATTCTCGATTTTTTCTAAATAATTCAAACTTTAAGTGATCTAATGGTGGGAACTGTGCAATAAATAGCGCAGCCGCACTGTTCTTATAAGGTTGGTGCTCTATATCAATCAAAAACGTGCAGTTCGTGTACTGGTTAGCGAACCTGGCACGTAGAATGAGTGACCCGAGTTCGAATCTTGTGGTAGGCATGTTTTCTGCCGGTTTTTTTTTACTACAGGTTCGCTGCACAGTACGTTCACGAGCCGGCCCAACAGGGTGCTGCGTGGGCGCCAGGGACCTGTTCGGGCGCATAAGGCGCCGAACAGGTAGGCGTCGAACAGGAGCTCTCGTGCAAGAAACCGAGGTGGGACTAAACAAAACCAACCTTTGCGTCTCTATCTAACACAAAAGTGACGTAGCCCATGATGTTTTTTTTGAGTCTAAACACACTTTATTAATCAAATAAGTTCATAGGGATACAATGAATGTCTGGTGGGTTTATTAGCCACAAATGGCGCCCAAGATCCAGACCGAAAGCATGTTTAGCGAGGATGCGCCTCGATATTGGTAATTCTACCTTCGAAGATGAAGGAAAACTGATGAAAGTCTCTTGACGTCTCAACAATCTCCTTGACTGTGCTTGCATATGTCCCTCCCGTATCATGTTTGATATCATTAACTACACCTTGGCAGTCAGAAGCAACTATGAAATCGGACAAAGCCAAATCTGAGGCTAGCGCAAGTGCCTCCCGGCAAGCTAGCGCTTCGAGGGTTACAGGCTCCGTAATGCCATGTATTTTAATTACTGAAGCACCCAAGAACTGACCCGAAGCATCTCCTGCAAACGGCACTGAAGGAGCCATACCGGTTATCTCTGGAAACCGCACCGTCAACCCTGATCTTTGAGAGACCCGGTGGTGGTGGGATCCAATTTTGCCTTGGTTGTTCAGTGCTTCTAACAACAGGCGACCCAATCTTCTTGGGTTTACAATCTTCCAGCTCTCGATATATCTCATGATAAAATTATGCGTGGAAAGTGGGCTTTGAAAAATGTTTTCATGGAGAGCTCGCCGACGCCAAGATACCGTAGAGCCCACAGAGTAATCGCAACTGGATGAATTCGGCAGAGGAGAGTGTATCCAACAAGAGAATAGCCAGCCGAGCATCGAGCTCACGAGTGCTATTTAACGCCTCCACCAGATCATGATCTTGCAGCGCCCAAACACATCGAGCTACCGTGCAATGAAGTAATGAGTGCTGCCATGAATCTTCAGATCCACACACCCACATCTCGTCGAGGTTGACATGTCCCGATGATGTAAAACATCCGCTGTGGGAACAGATCATTGTGCTAGCCGCCACAGGAAAATTTTAACTTTTGATGGAACATCAACTTTCCACAAGCTATCCCAAGATTTTGCTTCTCTGGAGGTGTCTGACGAATGGCCTCTCCCCTCGAGCCAGGCTTCTCTCCTCATCTTAGTTTCAACCAGCATACGATAAGCCGAGCAAACTGTGAAAACACCGTTCTTCTCGTGTACCCAAGACCAGAAATCCTCGATTTGTCTTGTACATAGGGGTATAGACATGATCGCTTGTGCATCTGTTGGTAAGAATATCTGAGAAACTGCCGCTCGGTCCCATTCAGCACCGGGCAAAATGAGATCACTGACCCATTGAGGCGGGTTAGCGAGCAGGCTAGTTATAGGTCATGATGGAACGCTTATTTTTTGCGTGGGCTGCCAGTGTAGTTGGGCCGGCTTATAGCGCGCGGCAGGCCTGGTAGCTGGGCCAGCTTACAGCGCACGGTTCAGCCGTGTTTAATTTAACGGGCTGAGGCCCAGCCAAGCGATGGGTGAACAGACCAGAAGCCAAAAAACAATCGATCGTGACGTACAAAGGCACTCTTGACTTACGAGAAAAGGAAAGACAGACGAAGGAAGATACGAAAAACGGGACGAAACAAAACGGGACCAAACTAAGAATACCTATTACCTTTAATAGTAGGTAGCGAGTAGCGATAGGTGAACAGATCAGAAGCCAAAAAACAATCGATCGTGATGTACGAAGGCACTCTTGACTTACGAGAAAAGGAAAGACGGACAGAGGAAGATACGAAAAAACGGGACGAAACAAAATGGGACTAAACTAAGAATACCTATTCCCTTTAATAGTAGATATAGATATAGATATAGATATCGATTAATTGACGTGTAGAGATGCATGAGCCCAACCTACACCAAATAGACTTCACAAAGACTTTCTGGTAGAACACAGCCAATCATTTTCACACGGGAACCAGTACTGTATGTTGTACTCCCTTCGGTCCTTTTTATTTTGTACATTGAATTTGTCAAAAGTCAAACTTGCTAAGTTTGACCAAATTTATATTAAAAATTATTAGCATCTATAATATTTAATAAATATAATATGAAAATATATTCCAAGATGAATCTAATGATATTGGTGTTGTTATATGAATATCTATAATTTTCTATATAAACTTGGTCAAAGTTGGATGAGATTGATTTCGGACAAACTTAATATGCAGAGTAAAAATGATCGGAGGGAGTAACTTTTATTTTTATCGGCATTATTCAAGAGACCCCATGCCATCCAATCATAGACACACATTCGTACTGTACGTCTCAACGTGTCAAGAAATAAGATAAACTATTTTTTGCTATCAACCCAGTGTCAGAGTAGCACTCACAATCACAAGTAATAATCCTTAGTGACGTGCCATTAAGAGGCTTAGATTGACATGCATGTCGGCAGAGATTGTGAGAAAACCAGTTTATTTATCTAATGAGAGTAGTTAAGACGACTTAAATCTTTTTGTTGGAGCCTTATTTCTTCTTTTAACCAAAGAGCTTCACTCACCCGTCTTTCTGATGGATTATGGATGGGCTTAGGCCCATATAAGACAATAATCCATAGTTAATCTCTAAGGCCCATGCATGTGTACGACAAGTGGTGGGAAGTATGGGAAGTTTAGTCCTATACTGCTACAGTAAGAAGAGTGAGACCTTTTTATAAGGGTGCTCTACCACTTGCTATTGGGAGCTTGGGAATAGGAGCTGTACACGCGCGCTCCTCCTCCTCCGCCGCCCGCCTCGCCTCGTCTCGTCATGAGACGCGCGCGCTGCTGGTTGCGGGAATGAGCCGAGCCGAAGCTTATTTTTACCGCTCAGGAATGGTTAATTAATTGTTAATTAATTAACGATCGCTTACGAAAGCGCCACTGTCCGAGACGTTGGACCGTGGGCTGTTCGCGGACTCGGTCGTGGGCCTGGCCCAGGCCCATCCACCTGACGGCCTATATAAGAAGGCGCCGCCGCTGGAGTGAACCCTAACTCAGTTCACTCACTCCCTCTCGTACAACCCTAGCCGTCATCTACTATTCCTCTCGTTGTGCTGCTTCTGGCGATCCCATCCCGACGACCGCGTGCACGGTTGGTCGGGAGAGCAGGTGCCTCTGGAACCCTGTCGTTCGAGATCCTGCCCGGGAGAACGACAATAAGGTTTTTGGGGAGCGTCTCGACGCGACTGCTCCCGATCCGTCCCCATCTTCATCCGGCTCTGCTTCCACTACTTCCTCTATATCGACTCCATGGCTGACGACGAAGTCGCCAAGAAAAAGGCCTTGGCTGATGCCGAGGCTGTCGCTATCACGCCGCTGGCACGCCAACCGGAGGGTATGACTCGTTCATCCCATATTTGCTCGTTCATGTGCTAGCCGTATATATGCTGTTCATAGATGTTTCGGTTCTATGTATTGTACGTGCTCACATGCTTAAGTATCGGTATGAGATGCATACCGTATTTGCCATGCTTACTGTTTACTCGTGGATTAGATTAGTCGGAAAAGTGCTAATATTTCCAACAATCCAAAAACCTTATTTTAGGCACTTTTCGACTCATGGCTTCGCCGCTACTCTGAAACCGGAAAAGTTTACTGGAACACATTTTAAGCGTTGGTGGACGAGGACTACCTTGTGGCTCACAACAATGAACGTGTTCTGGGTTGGTGGTGTGTCTCCCACGGTAACGATTGCTCCTGAACAGGAGAATGCGTTTAGGGAGGCAACCACCATCTTTGTTGGAGCCGTTCTTACTGTGATCGGAGACAAGCTAGTCGACGCATATCTCCATATGCGCGTTGCCAAGAATTTGTGGGATGCGCTCGAAGCTAAGTTCGGCGCAACCGATGCTGGAAGCGAGTTGTATGCTATGGAGCAGTTCCATGATTACAAAATGATTGATAATCGTTTTGTATTGGACCAGGCCCATGAGATACAATGCATCACTAAGGAGCTGGAGCTCCTGAAGTGTGAGTTACCGGACAAGTTCGTCGCGGGTTGCATTATTGCAAAACTCCCTCCTGGATGGAGGAACTTTGCTACTTCTCTCAAGCACTTGATACGTGAATTCTCTGTTGAGGATGTCATCGGTCATCTCAAAGGTTGAGCAGAACTCGAGAGCAAAGGACTCACACGTGAAAGGGGCGTAAGGTTCTTCTAAGCGCCAATGTGGTGCGTAAGAACTTCCACAAGTTCAAGGGAAAGAACTCTGTCAGCAGAATACTACCTTTAAGAAGAAGGTAAGAAGAAAGACAAAAAGAGAGATGGCTGCTTTACTTGTGGTTCAGATGAACATTGGGCAAACAAGTGCCCAAACAAGTATAAGAAGCCAGCACAGGACTCCAAGTCTGTGAATGTCACTCTGAGCAACAATGATGCGGCATCTGGGTATGGTAATATGTTTACCATACTTTCAGTTTGTCAGTCCACTGATTGGTGGGTTGACACTGGGGCCAATATTCATGTGTGTGTTGATGTGTCTTTGTTTTCTTCTTACCAGGTCGCACGAGATTGTTCCGTCCTGATGGGGAATGGCTCGCATGCTTCTGTTCATGGTGTTGGCACGGTAGATCTGAAGTTTACTTCGAGAAAGATCGTGCAACTGAAGAACGTGCAGCATGTCCCCGCCATAAAGAAGAATCTCGTTAGTGGCTCCCTTCTATGTAAAGAAGGGTTTAAGTTAGTATTTGAGTCTAACAAAGTAGTCGTATCTCGGTATGGACTATTTGTTGGAAAAGGATATGATTGTGGTGGTTTGTTCCGCCTTTACCTGGAGGATTTCTGTAATAAAGTTGTGAACCAAATTCATTCTAATGTGAACGAATGTGAGGTTTGGCATTCACGTCTTTGTCACATAAATTTCGGTTGTATGACGCGGCTGGCTAAGATGAATCTAATTTCGAGTTTCACTTTAGCCAAAGGCTCTAAGTGCCATGCGTGTGTGCAAGCAAAACAACCTCGTAAGCCTCACAAGCCTGCGAAGGAGAGACACCTGGCACCACTAGAGCTCATACATTCAGATCTCTGTGAGATGAATGGTGTGTTGACTAAAGGTGGAAACAAATACTTCATGACTCTGATTGATGATTCCACTAGATTCTCATTATGTGTATTTGTTAAACACAAAGGATGAGGCTCTACACTACTTTAAAATCTATAAGGCTGAAGTTGAGAACCAACTTGAGAAGAAAATTAAACGAGTCCGGTCTGATCGTGGTGGAGAGTACTTTTCTATTGAGTTTGATTTATTCTGTGCGGAACATGGTATTATTCATGAGAGGACGCCTCCCTATTCACCCCAGTCAAATGGGGTGGCCGGACGGAAAAACCGCACTCTAACAGATTTGGCTAACGCCATGTTAGATACATCGGGTTTATCTAAGGCATGGTGGGGGGAGGCTGTATTGACATCATGTCCTGTCCTGAATAAAGTTCCCACGAAGGATAATGAGACTACTCCCTATGAGCAATGGGAAAAGAAAAGAACTACACTCTCTTACTTGCGCACTTGGGGCTGTTTGGTGAAAGTCAATGTGCTGATCCCCAAAAAGCGTATGCTTGGACCAAAGACCGTGGACTGTGTTAATTTGGGCTACGCTAAGAATAGCGTTGGCTATAGATTTTTAGTGGTGAAATCTGAGGTACCTGACCAGAAGGTCGGTACAATTATAGAGTCTAAGGATGCTACATTCTTTGAGGATATTTTCCCCATGAGAAATATGCAAAGCAGTTCCAGAATCGAATCGATGAGACTCTGAACCTGCCATTCCGATGGAATATTATGAACATGAAGTGATGAAAGTTCATCGAGGATGACGAGGAAGCTCTGTTAGGAGCAAGAGACAAAGGACTGCAAAGTCTTTTGGTGATGATTTCCTCGTGTACCTCGTGGATGATGACACTCCGATTCCATTTCAAGCTTATGCATCTCCGGATGTCGACTCTTGGAAGGATGTCGTTAGAAGTAGATGGATTCCATCATGGCTAACGGGACATGGGAGATCTTTGATCGTCCTTATGGTTGCCAGCCATTGGGATGTAAGTGGGTGTTCAAGAGGAAGCTTAGGCCCGATGGTACTGTTCAGAAGTACAAGGCTAGGCTTGTGGCCAAGGGTTATACCCAAAAGGAAGAAGAGGATTTCTTCGATACTTACTCACCTGTAGCTAGGATGACAACCATTCGAGTGTTACTCGCTTTGGATGCCTCGCATGGTCTTCTCGTTCATCAGATGGACGTTAAGACGGCTTTCCTTAACGGAGAGCTAGACGAGGAAATTTACATGCAACAGCCAGATGGCTTTGTAGTAAATGGTCAGGAAAGAAAGGTGTGTAAGTTAGTGAAATCTTTGTATGGCCTGAAACAAGCGCCTAAGCAATGGCATGAGAAGTTTAATAAAACTTAGACATCTGCTGGCCTTGTTGTAAACGGTTTACAAATGTGTATACTATCGCTATGGTGGGGCGAAGGAGTTATACTTGTCTCAGTATGTTGATGACATATTGATATTTGGGACCCACCTCAAAGTAATTGAGGAGGTCAAGGCTTTTCTATCTCATAACTTTGAGATGAAAGACCTGGGCGTGGCTGATGTTATCTTGAACATCAAGCTACTGAGAAATACTGAGGGTGGAACTACACTTTTGCAATCCCACTATGTTGAGAATATTTTGAGCTGTTTTGGATATTCAGACTGCAAACCTTCTGCAACACCATATGATCCTAGCGTGCGGATTCAAAAGTTCAAAGGCATGGTTGTAGATCAATTGAGATATTCTCAAGTGGTTGGTTCACTGATGTACCTAGCATGTGCTACTCGTCCTGACATCTCATTTGCCGTGTGCAAACTGAGCCGGTTTGTTTCCAATCCGGGAGATGTGCATTGGCATGCTGTTGAGCGAGTGATGCGTTACTTGCAAGGTATAGCGAACTATGGGATTCACTATTCTGGGTACCCGACGGTACTTGAGGGGTATAGTGATTCAAATTGGATATCTGATGCTGATGAGATGAAAGCCACAAGTGGACATGTCTTCACACTTGGTGGCGGTGTTGTTTCTTGGAAGTCTTGCAAGCCATTTATCTTAACCAGATCGACTATGGAAGCAGTAACTCACATCATTAGACACATCATGCGTCAAGCGAGAATGGCCGAGAGCTTTTGATGGATTTGCCGGTGGTTGATAAACCAGTGCCGGCTGTCCTTATGAATTGTGACAATAAAACAGTGATTGCCAAGGCTAAGAGTTCAAAGGACAACATGAAATCCACAAAGCACATAAGAAGAAGATTGAAATCTATCAGAAAATCAAGAAACTCCGGAGTAATAGCGTTGGATTATATCCAGATGGCTAAGAATCTGGCAGACCCTTTTTATTTAAAGGGCTATCACGGATTGTGATAGAAAATGCATCGAGGAGATGGGTATGAGAACCACGTAAGTTGCCATGGGGTAACCCAACCTATGTGATCGGAGATCCCGTGAATTAGGACCTGGGAAAACAATCCAAATGTCAATCGAGGAGAGTATACTTAATAATCCCAATACGTTGGAGATGCAATAATACTCTCATTTATGTAAGGCTGGCTGACTTTCTTCTTAATGTGTTCCAAAGCTTATGTAAGCAAGATGCTAACCTCTGAGCATTCTTTGGAGGAACACACCTATGTGAGCCCGATCACTGGTCACAGCCTATGAGATTGGGTGATCTCTAGGAAGCTCATGAGAAGGTACGGAGTATGACTAATAAGCTCCACCCGTGGGGTTTAGCCTTCGGCAGCCACGTATCAGCTGACAATAGGCGAAACTTCTACACGCCAAACTGACAATTCAAGGCATAGTCCATTGTTCAGTTGTGAAGAAGTCTAATCCTATTGCTCTAGGTGGAAGTTCAACTTAACAGTCTCCACCGAAAATTCTGGTATATCAAACATTGTTTGGAACAGTTGACAAACTTATGTGCCTCGAGATCTGGTGGGGGATTGATGGATTATGGATGGGCTTAGGCCCATATAAGACAATAATCCCTAGTTAATCTCTAAGGCCCATGCATGTGTACGACAAGTGGTGGGAAGTGTGGAAAGTTTAGTCCCATACTGCTACAGTAAGAAGAGTGAGACCTCTTTATAAGGACTGCTCTACCACTTGCTATTGGGAGCTTGGGAATAGGAGCTGTACACGCGCGCTCCTCCTCCTCCGCCGCCCGCCTCGTCTCGTCTCATCATGACGCGCGCGCGCCGCGGGTTGCGGGAATGAGCCAAGCCGAAGCTTATTTTTGCCGCTCAGGAATGGTTAATTAATTGTTAATTAATTAATGAGTCGCTTACGGAAGCGCCACTCTCCGAGACATTGGACCGTGGGCTGTCCGCGGACTCAGTCATGGGCCTGGCCCAGGCCCATCCACCTGACGGCCTATATAAGAAGGGGCTGACCAGTGGAGTGAACCCTAACTCAGTTCACTCACTCCCTCTCGTACAACCCTAGCCGTCATCTACTGTTTCTCTCGTTGTGCTGCTTCCGGCGATCCCATCCCGACGACCGCGTGCACGGTTGGTCGGGAGAGCGGTGCCTCCGGAACCACAGCTGCTCGAGATCCTGCCAGGGAGAACGACAATAAGGTTTTTGGGGAGCGTCTTGACGCGACTGCTCCCGATCCGTCCCCGTCTTCATACGCCTCTGCTTCCACTACTTCCTCTACATCGACTCCATGGCTGACGACGAAGTCGCCAAGAAAAAGGCCTTGGCTGATGCCGAGGCTGCTGCTACCGCCGCCGCGTTGGCCTGGCCAACCGGAGGGTATGACTCGTTCATCCCATATTTGCTCGTTCATGTGCTAGCCGTATATATGCTGTTCATAGTTGTTTCGGTTCTATGTACTGTATGTGCTCACATGCTTAGGTATCGGTATGAGATGCATACCGCATTTGCCATGCTTACAATTTACTTGTGGATTAGATTAGTGCTAATATTTCCAACACTTTCATGGCGCTGGCCGGAACAAGTTCCATTATGGGCATATTATTCTTGGTTTGACAGCAAATTTCTGTCTAACTCGGTTTAGGGTACCGGATCAAGGCTGAACAAAAAGGACATGGCCAAGCTAAAACCAAAAAGCGCTGCCATGAAAAACACGGCGGTAGTTTTCACTTTCCTCCTGACCCTTCTGACACGTCAGTCGTCAGGACAGGAAAAACGTACCTTCACCGGCTGTATTCATCTGTATTACTACCGCACGAGCTGTTTCGGCAATATTAATGTACGCATCCCCATAACAAGGCATGCGGCCAGATAACTGTGTGCATATGTGGCTGCTGCGTGCAGAACGTGCGCTCTTTTAAAACATGACAATTTTGTTCCAGTTTGTTTTTTGTCAGGAAATTGCCATGTTTACCAATCCTCACATCAACTAAAGTTGCCCTAAAAAATGTTTGGATTGCCATGTTTAAAATCCGAACGTTCAGGATTTATCATTTTCGTAACTTTTTCTCGTTAAAAACAAGTAGGGATGTCCGCCATATCCAGATTGCAAGTCGGCTCTGAGTCAAGTTTTCTTTCTTTTTTACAGACTTCACTCTACCCAAAAAAGACCCTGTCGGATTTGTAAGCCGGCCCACCACACATGGAATCCATCTCCGACACGCTGCCGTATATACTGCGCCTACAACTACCCAATCGACCCCCTCTAATTTGTACCCGGTGGAGTACCGCCGGCACAGCTTGGTTATCCATCTATTCCGTCGGCTGATCAGCGGGAGCTCCCGCCAGAAATCGAAACAGATGGGTGGTGTCGAGGAGGAGGAGATGGACATAGACAGAGGCAAGTCCCACGCCGACGACATCGAAGCTGCAGATCCCACTCCCACCACCATCGCCAAAAGTGCCGACTACGATATCAAGCCCCTACTTGAAGCTGCAGGTCCCGTTCCCATCAACAACACATGCCATGGTAATGCCGACGAGATGGACGGAGGCAAACCAGCCGACCAATCAACCATGGAGGCCGAGGAGATGGCCGATGAGGAGAAGCAGCGCATGATCAAGCGGACGGAATCCGACGACGAAAGTGACTTTGGCTACGATGTAGATGTGGATGAGTGGCGTCCTACCACATTCAATTCAGACAAGCTATTACTTTTAGCCGCAGATCAGCCCACCAACTTAGGTTATGGTAATGTCGATGAGATGGACAGAGGCAAATCGGCCGAGCAAGTGGCCATGGAGGTCGAGGAGATGGCCGACGAGGAGAAGCAGCGCATGATCAAGCGGACGGAATCCGATGACGAAAGTGACTTCGGCTACGATGTAGATGTGGATGAGTGGCGTCCTACCACATTCGATTCAGACAAGCTATTACTTTTAGCCGCAGATCAGCTCACCAACTTAGGTTATGGTAATGTCGATGAGATGGACAGAGGCAAATCGGCCGAGCAAGTGGCCATGGAGGCCGAGGAGATGGCCGACAAGGAGAAGCAACGCATGATCAAGCAGACGGAATCCGACGATGAAAGTGACTTCGGCTACGATGTAGATGTGGATGAGTGGCGTCCTACCACATTCGATTCAGACAAGCTATTACTTTTAGCCGCAGATCAGCCCACCAACTTAGGTTATGGTAATGTCGATGAGATGGACAGAGGCAAATCGGCCGAGCAAGTGGCCATGGAGGCCGAGGAGATGGCCGATGAGGAGAAGCAGCGCATGATACGACGAAAGTGACTTCGACTACGATGTAGATGTGGATGAGTGGCGTCCTACCACATTCGATTCAGACAAGCTATTACTTTTAGCCACAGATCAACCCACCAACTTAGGTTATGGTAATGTCGATGAGATGGACAGAGGCAAATCGGCCGAGCAAGTGGCCATGGAGGCCGAGGAGATGGCCGACGAGGAGAAGCAGCGCATGATCAAGCGGACGGAATCCGACGACGAAAGTGACTTCGGCTATGATGTAGATGTGGATGAGTGGTGTCCTACCACATTCGATTTAGACAAGCTATTACTTTTAGAGAAAATTTTGTTTTTGCCACTCTAGATTTTGCCAATTTTCCTTATGCCACTCTAGATTTTGACATTTCACTTTTGCCACTCTTACTTTTTGAAAATTATCACAATTGTCATTTCCGTGGCAAAAGCAAAATTTTCAGAGTGGCAATTGTGATAATTGTCAAAAACTAAGAGTGGCAAAAATGAAATAAAATTATTTTGCTTTTGTCATAAAATGGCAATTGTGATAATTGTCAAAATCTAAGAGTAGCAAAAGTGAAATGTCAAAAATCTAGAGTGGCATAAGAAAAATTGGCAAAATCTAGAGTGGCAAAAACAAAATTATCCCTTACTTTTAGCCGCAGATCAGCCCACCAACTTAGGTTATGATAATGTCGATGAGATGGACAGAGGCAAATCGGCCGAGCAAGTGGCCATGGAGGCCAAGGAGATCGCACACGAGTAGAGTGATTTCGCCCTGTACGCTAGGACCCGGGACAGGAGATGGGCTCACGATGGTCACTTTGGAGACATGAGTGAGTAACTAAACATCCTTCATCCTTTTCTCGCTCCTTTTTGTTTTATTTGGATTGTCTTTCTGTAAGCAAGGGAAGCTAGGTATTTAATTGTCCCTCGGATCCAAAATAAGTGTCGTGATTTTAGTTCAAAATCGAACTAAAACCATGACACTTATTTTAGATCGGAGGGACCAGTATATATCTGGCAGGAGTACTTAACTATTTGTTCATGTTAGAATGATCCCTAACACAGCTTAATTTCCCTTGGATGCAATGCAGCGACGCTGAGCTCCACGCAGTTCACACACATGCTACCTGGTACCAATTCCTACGGAACGGGATTCCCGCCCACCCTGCAGATCCTCTCCATCAAACTCGCGGAAATAAAAGGTGGATTGGAATGGCCCTTGCCTGTGTATGGCGTGGTTGCTGCCCGAGATACCGTGGATCACAACCGTAATGTTTGCCCGTGATCGGCATGAGTGCCAGAGAGTCGAGAAAGATGTACGTGCGCTACTATCTTTGCTCTTCATTTACTTTCGGGTATATATATGCGTTACCTTGGCCCCCTCGTTGATTAATTGGTGGTTAATGTGTGCTTGCAGCATCCTTATTTGCGCTTGACAGGCCCCTCTCGTGCAATTGTGTTTCAGGACGGTGTTATCTTTGAAATGCAACTGAAACTAAGAGGCAACACAGCGTCTCAAGATAGAGCATTGATCACTCGTATGCTGCGCTACCACGGAAGAAATGGTACCATTAGCTTTGAGAACTGCTTTTGTACAATGGAGTTAAGTTTGGAGGTAATTCGACAAACGGTCCAGGCCACTATCTTGGGTATCCGTCTCAAAGGGGGTCCATGGCCTTCCAAATATGGAGGTAGAGTTGTTTGCTTCGCACCATCGGTATCAGTCGAGATCATTGATGGTCAAGTCACTACCATTCATGATGACTAACACCGGGAAGTGGTGTGGGTTGATTCTCGCCAGAGAGCAATGCCTTTGGCTTCGCTGGTTACCTTCTCATCTCAAGGCAGGTTGTTTCAGAGAAATTCAAGGCAGCCGAAAGTTGTCTTGCAGACTTACTCGCATCTGGTGACATCGATTCGTAAACTCAGGTGTGCTTATGCCTCAATATTTCAACGCTCATGTGACGACATGTAAGCTTAGCGGCATCGAGGTGGAGATGACTGTTGCTTGGTCCCGTATGGTTACGGGAATGGATTATATCACATCATGGGGTTGGGTGCACGTCGACGGAAACACCAACTGACATTATGACTAAGAGGTACAGTAGTATATATGAAGCGGGAGTACAACAACAACCAAAACTTTGATCTCTCCATTTGGTTTGGTGAATTGTCCTTCATATTTATGTATCAATTAGCTATATAAGTTGTGTATGGACTAGTGGAAGACGGCGGCGACGACACATGTGAGTGCGTCAGACCGGTTTGAGCCCCGGACCTGGCAGATGGCTCGGTCGGGGCCTCTGGCTTTAGATGTTAGGCTTAGATGAGAGGTCTGGGTATGTGGCCCAGCTTGCACCCCTTCATCATTTGGATAGGAGTAGCGGCAGGTGTTGCCAAGATGGCGGATTCATGCATATTGTTGTTCTACTTTGTAAGGTCCTCGAGAAGAATTAATAAAATGACCGCATGCATCTCCCAGATGCAGAGGCCGGGGGTCATCCTCCTTTAGATGTTAGGCTTAGGTGAGAGGTCTGGGTATGTGGCCCAGCTTGCACCCCTTTATCATTTGGATAGGAGTAGCGGCAGGTGTTTACAAGATGGCGGGTTCAGGCATATGTTTGTTCTACTTTGTAAGGTCCTCGAGAATAATTAATAAAATGGCCGCATGCATCTCTGAGATGGAGAGGTCGGGGGTCATCCTCCTTTTCCAAAAAAAAGGTTGTATATGGACAACAAGTTGATGTAATCCAACTATTTTGTATCGACAATAACTTATGCTATCATCCAACCATTTGTGTATCCACGGTAACTCTTAGGTTACTTATTCTGAAGAACTTATATTTCCGTTTCTACTTAGATTAGTCAGCGGTGTTGTCTGATTTCTGTGCGTGTGTGTGTATAGTTAAGTTCATGTTGCTGTTTCTACTTGGACTTGTATTCTGGTATAGTTTTTTTTTACCGTGAAACCGTAGAACAATCGTTCTATGGTGATATATTAAGCCAAAAAAGTGTGCAGGTACAAATACAAACACAAGCCTCCAAGAGGCCAAAGAAAATTAACCTACACCTGTTCTGGGGATAGAACCCAACATATTGCAGATTATTCCTGATGCAAAGCTTGAAGCTACGAACGTGCTTTTCCTTAATCTTGAATTGCAGGAGGTTAGCATCTTGCTTTAGGTAAAATCTCCAGCTTTGAAGTGTCTCTTGTAGACCTCTAAAAACTTTGCCATTTCTTTGAGTCCATAGGTTCCAGCAACCAAGAATTACCAACTCTGTAGAAAATTCCTTGGGAAAATGTTCTGAGGCAAGGACTAGATCTTCATACAGGGAAGTCCCTCTTTTCTTACCAGGTATTAAGGAATGCCAACAGTCTTGTGCAAAAGTGCAGTCACAGAGAAGATGCATCACCGCTCTTCAAAGACCTCGACTACATTTTGGACAGTGAGGGTCATCAAGATGCATCCCTTTTCTTTGGAGAAAGGCTCTAGTGTTGATTCTTTCATGTGCAGCTAACTAGAAGAATATTTTGTGCCTTAACCTGTTTTTACTCTTCCAAATCATCTTGAAAATTGGGTGCTGTGCTGTGAGTGGGATCAAGTTGTTGTAAATTCTGACTGAAGAGAAATTAGTGTTCCCATCATAACTCCTTGATCGATTCTTGATGCAGGTCAATTGTGGTAAGAGATCATCTAGCTGCAGAAGTTGATTGAAAGCCAGATTGGATAAAGGAAGCTGGAAATTGTGAGTTCTGTCTTCTGCCTCTAGGAACTGTTTGACAGAGATGGAATGATTTGTGGAGAAGGAATGAAGATGTGGAAACTGAATATGAAGAGGTTCACCCATCCACTTGTCATTCCACAAAAGAACAGTCTCACTAGAGACAACTTTACATTCCATAATATTCTTGAAATCCTCTAGAAGTGAAATGTGGGCTTTCCACCAGAAGGATCCAACCCTAGTCTCAGTTGGGGGCCCATGATGATAATGTTTTTCCCAGATCAAATTAACCCAAGGGATATCTGCCCTATTTAAGAACTTGAATAAATTCTTCATGAGAAGTGCCTTGTTATGAGTTGCAATGTCCAGAATGCCAAGTCCTCCCTGCAATTTGGGCTTACAGACCTACTGGCAGGAGATAAGTGCCGTGCCTCCCTCCTCCATGCCATATTTTCTCCAAAAGAATCTTCTGAGAAATTCATTCAGTTTTTCAATAAATCCTACTGGCAGTGCCAGTGAACTCATGAAGAAAAGGGGCAGTGAAGCAAACACTGATTTAATCAGGAGCAGCCTACCATCATAGGACAAAAGAGTTGAGCATCCAGATCGCCTTCTATCAATCCTTTGCATAACTGGGTTGAAATCTTCAATTCTTGGTTTGGATGTACTCATAGGCAGACCTAGATGTGTGAAAGGAAAACTTCCACGCTTGCAGCCCAGAATTAACAGTAGAGCAGGAATTTCATCTTCAGGTACATTGATTGGGACCAGAAAGGATTTCTCATAATTCACCTTGAGGCCAGTGAAAGCAGTAAAGTGTAGAAGAAGGTTTTTGACATGAGCAAGTTGCACAGACTGGGCTGGTAAAACAAGAATAGTATCATCTGCATATTGGATTACTGGGAAATTAGGACATGACTGACTTGGGATTGGAGGACTAATGAGGTTGTGCCTCATAGCTTCATTCAGAATGGATTGGAGAGTATCTGTTGCCAGAACAAATAACAAAGGAGAAAGAGTATCTCCTTGTCTTACACCTTTCTTGCAAAAGAAAACTTTCCCTGGCACACCATTGAGAAGAACAGATGAGCTGCCAGAGGAGAAGATCATGTCCATCCAGTTGAGCCACCTATCCCCAAACCCCCTTGCTTTTAGAATATCAATTATTGTTTTATGCTCAATTAGGTCAAAAGCCTTTTCAAAGTCTAATTTGAGGACAATAGTGGGTTTCTTTGACTGCTGACATTGATGAAGGTATTCAAATGCCCATCCTAGGCAATCCTGAATAGTCCTCTGTTTAATGAAACCATACTGATTTGTATGCACCAATTTCAAAATCACTATTTGAAGCCTATTAGCCAGAAGTTTTGTAATAATTTTGATGGTGCAGTTAAGCAGGGAGATGGGCCTGTAATCATTAGTGCTCAAAGGAGAGTCTTTCTTTGGGACAAGGGTTATGAAGGAAGCATTGATGCTCTGCAAGGAGATTTTTCCTTCATAAAAGTCATGAATTAATTTATAAAAGTCCTTGGCTAAAATATCCCAACATGCTCTTATGAAATCTCCATTGAATCCATCTGGCCCAGGAGCCTTGTCTGAGGGAAAATTCTTAACTACCTCATCAATTTCCTCTTGGGAGAAAGGCCTTTCTAGCTCCTCTAAACCATCAACTCTTTGAATGAGGTTAACCAGATTTAAGGGATCTATAGTGTCTGAAGTTTCCCCCAGCCTTTTCCTAAAAGAATTCCAGATAACAGCTGCCTTTGCATGGTGCTCAGAATGTTCCAGTCCCTGTTCATCCGGTAGAGAGTGAATGTAATTGTTTCTGTATTTGATGGAGGCTTTGGCTTGGATTTTTTTTGAATTTTCATCTCCAAATTTAACTATTCTGATTGTGGCCCTCTGCCTCCAATAAATTCTCTAGTAGGATAAAAGCTTGAGAAGGTGCTCTTTCAAAATTTCTCTGGCAGTACTTTCTGCAGCAGACAATGGTCTGAATTCCTCAAATACATCCCACATAAAAATGGTATTATTTGTGGCTTTAATCAGAGCAGCTAGATTGGACAGATTTTTACTCCAAAGCTTAAGTCCTTTCCTTAACCTCTTAAATTTGGCAGTGATCAACTTTGCACTATTTTCCTCATCTAGAGGCTGATTCCAATTTGCAGCCACAGTGTCTTTAAAGTTGTGATGATGCAACCAGAAATTTTCAAATCTAAACACTGTAGATTTTGGGATGCAAGTGCCAATATTGATAACAAAAGGGATGTGATCTGAGATGGGCTTTGCTAGAGGCAGAACTAAAGTGTTTGGATATTTGAGTGTCCAGCATTCAGAAGTGAAGACCCAATCAATTTTCTCAAGCAGAGGAGCTTGCTGCATGTTACTCCAAGTAAACCTTCTTCCTTTTAAAGGAATTTCCACCAGACCCAGTGTGCTAATAGTGTCATTAAATTGTAACATGTGATTAAAATCACCCTGCCCATCATTCCTATTAGAGGGGTTCTTGATGTAATTGAAATCCCCAGCCAAAATCTAGTCTGTGCTGTCAGGCATTTGGATGTTTGCAAGCCAGTGCAAAAAAATTTGCCTACCTCAGAATCACATGGGCCATAGATGTTGGTTAAAATCCAACAGTCCCCTGATTGTTTTGAATGGAATCTAACTGAGAGTGAGTAGGAATTTTTGAACAAGCACTCACCCCTAAATATCTGTTCATTCCAAGCAATTAGTAAACCCCCTGAGGCTCCTACAGAGGGAGAAAATTCAAACTTATTGAATCTTCTAGGGCAAAAATTTCCTGATATAAGCAGCATCAAAACTCTCTCTTTTTGTCTCTTGCAGACTAATAACAGCACAACCAGATTCTTCTATCTTATTGGAAATAGCCAGCCATTTATCACTTGAATTAATACCTCTCACATTCCAGTTTAGAATTTTCCAGGAAGAGTGCATGAGAGAAAAGAAAACGTATATCTCCAGACCAGAACCCAGAACACCAACACAAACCAGCAAAAGCACAGAACCCAAGCAAAGCCATCCATCCACACATTAAAGTTATACCACAAAGAAGTCATACAGATCCTCAGGCGCCAGCATTTCAAAATATGTCTCATCTTAACTATTACAATAAAGTTCTTTGAAGCTCAACTAGAGGGCAAAAGAAATTCCAAGTATAAAGAAGCGGAGACAGATCTTCTAATCCTTCCAGAGTGGTTGCTTCCCTCCCTTCTTAAGCTTCTTCTTCTGAATGATTGCATCAATCTTGGGGTCAACCTTGCAATAAGAAGTGTTTAGATTTCTAATCACCTTAGTGTTGGGGAACGTAGCAGAAATTCAAAAAATTTCCTACGTGTCACCAAGATCTATCTATGGAGAAACTAGCAATGAGGGGAAGGAGAGTGCATCTACATACCCTTGTAGATCGCTAAGCGGAAGCGTTCAAGAGAACGGGGTTGAAGGAGTCGTACTCCTCGTGATCCTAGTGCCGAACAGACGGCACCTCCGCGTTCGACACACGTACAGCCCGGTGATGTCTCCCTCGCCTTGATCCCGCAAGGAGAGAGGGAGAGGTTGAGGAAGACTCCATCCAGCAGCAGCACAACGGCATGGTGGTGGTAGAGGAGGGTGGCAATCCTGCAGGGCTTCGCCAAGCACCATGGAGAGGAGAAGGGACTTGGGAGAGGGGGAGGGCTGCGCCAGAACCTGTGGTTTGGCTGCCCTCCCACCCCCCACATATATATAGGGGCAAGGGAGAGGGGGCCCGGCCCCCTCAGATCCAATCTGAGGAGGGGGCGGCGGCCAGGGGGGTTGCCTTGCCCCCCAAGGCAAGGCGCCCCTTTAGGGTTTCCCCAAGCCCTAGGCGCCTTGGGCCTTGGTGAAGCACCAGCCCACCCGGGCTGGTCCCTCCCACACTTGGCCCATGTAGCCCTCTGGGCCGGTGGCCCCACTTGGTGGACCCAGGACCCTCCCTGGTCCCAGACATTACCGATAGCACCCGGAACTTTTCCGGTGACCAAAACAGGATTTCCCATATATAAATCTTTACCTCCGGACCATTCCGGAACTCCTCGTGACGTCCGGGTTCTCATCCGGGACTCCGAACAACATTCGTTAACCACATACAAACTTCCTTTATAACCCTAGCGTCATCGAACCTTAAGTGTGTAGACCCTACGAGTTCGGGAGACATGCAGACATAACCGAGACGTTCTCCGGTCAATAACCAACAGCGGGATCTGGATACCCATGTTGGCTCCCACATGTTCCATGATGATCTCATCGGATGAACCACGATGTCAAGGACTCAATCAATCCCGTATTCAATTCCCTTTGTCTAGCGGTATTGTACTTGCCCGAGATTCGATCGTTGGTGTCCCGATACCTTGTTCAATCTCGCTACCGGCAAGTCTCTTTACTCGTTCCGTAACACATCATCCCGTGATCAACCCCTTGGTCACATTGTGCACATTATGATGATGTCCTACCGAGTGGGCCCAGAGATACCTCTCCGCTTACACGGAGTGACAAATCCGATCTCGATTCGTGCCAACCCAACAGACACTTTCGGAGATACCATAGTGCACCTTTATAGTCACCCGATTACGTTGTGACGTTTGATACACCCAAAGCATTCCTACGGTATCCGGAGTTGCACAATCTCATGGTCTAAGGAAATGATACTTGACATTAGAAAAGCTTTAGCATACGAACTACGATCTTTGTGCTATGCTTAGGATTGGGTCTTGTCCATCACATCATTCTCCTAATGACGTGATCCCGTTATCAATGACATCCAATGTCCATGGTCGTGAAACCGTAACCATCTATTGATCAACGAGCTAGTCAACTAGAGGCTTACTAGGGACATGGTGTTGTCTATGTACCCACACATGTATCTGAGTTTCCTATCAATATAATTATAGAATGGGTAATAAACGATTATCATGAACAAGGAAATATAATAATAACTAATTTATTATTGCCTCTAGGGCATATTTCCAACAGTCTCCCACTTGCACTAGAGTCAATAATCTAGTTCACATCGTCATGTGATTAACATTGATAGGTCACATCGCCATGTGACCAACATCCAAAGAGTTTACTAGTGTCTGTAAACTAGTTCGCATCATCACCTGATTAAGACTCAATGAGTTCTGAGGTTTGATCATGTTTTGCTTGTGAGAGAGGTTTTAGTCAACGGGTCTAAACCTTTCAGATTCGTGTGTACTTCGCAATTCTCTATGTCATATTGTAAATGCTGCTCACATGCTCCACTTGGAGCTATTCCAAATGGTTGCTCCACTATACGTATCCGGTTTGCTACTCAGAGTCATTCGGATAGGTGTTAAAGCTTGCATCGACGTAACCCTTTACGCCGAACTCTTTATCACCTCCATAATCGAGAAATTTCTCCTTATTCTTCTAAGGATAATTTTTGACCGTTGTCCAATGATCCGTTCCTGGATCATTCTTGTACCCCTTGACTGACTCATGGCAAGGCACACTTCCGGTGCGGTACACAGCATAGCATACTATAGAGCCTACGTCTGAAGCGTAGGGGACGGCCTTCGTCCTTTGTCTCTCTTCTGCCGTGGTCGAGCTTTTAACTCTTAACTTCATACCTTACAACTCAGGCAAGAACTCCTTCTTTGGTCGATCCATCTTGAACACCTTCAAGATCATGTCAAGGTATGTGCTCATTTGAAAGTACCATTTAGCGGTTTTTATCTATCCTCATAGATCTTGATGCTCAATGTTCAAGCAGCTTAATTCAGGTTTTCTATTGAAAATCATCTTTCAAATAACCCTATATGCTTTCCAGAAATTCCACATCATTTCTGATCATCAATATGTCAACAACATATACTCATCAGAAATTCTATAGTGCTCCCACTCACTTCTTTGGAAATACAAGTTTCTCATAAACTTTGTATAAACCCAAAATCTTTGATCATCCTATCAAAGTGCATATTCCAACTCCGAGATGCTTACTCCAGTCCTTAGAAGGATCACTGGAGCTAGCATACCTTTTAGCATCCTTAGGATCGACAAAAACTTTTCTGATTGTATCACATACAACCTTTCCTTACGTAAGCTGGTAAGGAAACTCGTCTTGACATCCATCTGCCAGATTTCATAAATGCAGCTAATGCTAACATGATTCCGACGGACTTAAGCATCGCTACGGATGAGAACATCTTATCGTAGTCAACTCCTTGAACTTGTGAAAAACTCTTCGCCACAAGTCGAGCTTCATAGATGGTGACATTACCGTCCACGTCCGTCTTCTTCCTAAAGATCCATTTATTTCAATGGCTTGCCGATCATCGGGCAAGTCCACCAAAGTCCATGCTTTGTTATGATACATGGATCCTATCTCGGATTTTATGGCTTCTAACCATTTGTCGGAATTTGGGCCCACCATCGCTTCTCCATAGCTCGTAGGTTCATTGTTGTCTAGCAACATGACCTTCAAGATAGGATTATGCATCACTCAAGTAGTACGCATCCTTGTCACCCTACGAGGTACGTCAGTGACTTGATCCGAAACTTCATGATCACTATCATAAGCTTGTACTTCAATTGGTGTAGGTGCCGCGGGAACAACTTCCTGTGCCCTTGCTACACACTTGTTGAAGTGACGGTTCAATAACCTCATCAAGTCTCCACCATCCTCCCACTCAACTTTTCGAGACAAACTTTTCTCGAGAAAGGACCCGATTCAAGAAACAATCCCTATTGCTTTCGGATCTGAATTAGGAGGTATACCCAACTGTTTGGGGTGTTCTATGAAGATGCATTTTATCCGCTTTGGGTTCGAGCTTATCAACCTGAAAATTTTTCACATAAGCGTCGCAGCCCCAAACTTTCAAGAAACGACAACTTAGGTTTCTCCAAACCATAGTTCAAACAGTGCCGTCTCAACAGAATTACGTGGTGCCCTATTAAAGTGAGTGCGGTTGTCTCTAATGCCTAACCCATGAACGATAGTGGTAATTCGATAAGAGACATCATGGTACGCACCATATCCAATAGGGTGCAACTATGATGTTCGGACACACCATCACAATATGGTGTTCCAGGCGGTATTAATTGTGAAACAATTTCCACAATGTCTTAATTGCGTGCCAAAGCTCGTAACTCAGATACTCATCTCTATGATCATATCATAGACATTTTATCCTCTTGTCACAACGATCTTCAACTTCACTCTGAAATTACTTGAACCATTCAATAATTCAGACTTGTGTTTCATCAAGTAAATATACTCAACATCTACTCGAATCATCTCGTGAAGTAAGAACATAACGATATTCATCGCATGCCTCAAAGACTCATTGGACTGCACACATCAAAATGTGTTACTTCCAACAAGTTGCTATCTTGTTCCATCTTACTGAAACCGAGGTTTTTCAGTCATCTTGCCCATGTGGTATGATTTGCATATCTCAAGTGATTCAAAATCAAGTGAGTCCAAACGATCCATCTGCATGGAGTTTCGTCATGCGTATACACCAATAGACATGGTTTGCATGTCTCAAACTTTTCAAAAACGAGTGAGTCCAAAGATCCATCAACATGGAGCTTCTTCATGCGTTTTATACCAATATGACTTACATGGCAATGCCACAAGTAAGTGGTACCATCATTACTATCTTATATCTTTTGGCATGAAAATGTGTATTACTATGATCGAGATTCAATAAACCATTCCTTTAGGTGCAAGACAATTGAAGGTATTATTCAAATAAATAGAGTAACCATTATTCTCCTTAAATGAATAACCGTATTGCGATAGACATAATCCAATCATGTCTATGCTCAACGCATAAACACCAAATGACAATAATTCTGGTTTAATACTAATCTTGATGGTAGAGGGAGCGTGCGATGTTTGATCACATCAAACTTGGAAAAACTTCCAACACATATCGTCAGCTCACCTTTAGCTATTCTCCGTTAATTCCATAGCTTTTATTTCGAAGTTACTATCACTTAGCAACCGAACCGGTATCTAATACCCTGGTGCTACTAGGAGAACTAGTAAAGTACATAATAACATAATGTATATCCAATATACTTATATCGACCATGCCAGCCTTCTCATCTACCAAGTATCTAGGGTGGTTCCGCTCAAAGGTCCGTTCCTCTCATTACGTAAGCACTTAGTCTCGGGTTTGGGTTCAACCTTGGGTTTCTTCACTAGAGCAGCAACTGTTTTGCCGTTTCATGAAGTATCCCTTGTTGCCCTTGCCCTTCTTGAAACTAGTGGTTTTACCAACCATCAACAATTGATGCTCCTTCTTGATTTCTACTTTCGTGGTGTCAAACATCACGAATACCTCAAGGATCATCATATCTATCCCTGATATGTTATAGTTCATCACGAGGCTCTAGCAGCTTGGTGGCAATGTCTTTGGAGAAACATCGCTATCTCATCTGGAAGGTTAACTCCCACTCGATTCAAGTGATTGTTGCACCCAGACAATCTGAATACAAGCTCAACGATTGAGATCTTCTCCCTTAGTTTGTAGGCTAGAAAACTCGTCGGAGGTCTCATACCTCTTGACGTGGGCACGAGCCTGAAATCCCAATTTCAGCCCTCAAAACATCTCATATGTTCCGCGACGTTTCAAAAACGTCTTTGGTGCCTCAATTCTAAGCCGTTTAACATTACCGAACTATCACGTAGTCATCAAAACGTGTGTCGGATGTTCGCAACATCCACGCACCACGTTCGAGGTCCAAAGACACCGAGCGGTGCATTAAGGACATAAGCTTTCTCTTGACCGCATAATCGCCATCATCAACTTTCAACTATATTTTCTCTAGGAGCATATCTAAACAGTGGAACTAAAACGCGAGCCATTTACATAATTTGCAAAAGGTCTTTTGACTATGTTCAGGATAATTAAGTTCATCTTATGAACTCCCACTCAGATAGACATCCCTCTGGTCATCTAAGTGATTACATGATCCGAGTCAACTAGGCCGTGTCCGATCATCACGTGAGACGGACTAGTCATCATCGGTGAACATCTTCATGTTGATCGTATCTACTATACGACTCATGTTCGACCTTTCGGTCTCTGTGTTCCGAGGCCATGTCTGTACATGCTAGGCTCGTCAAGTTAACCCTAAGTGTTTCGCGTGTGTAAATCTGTCTTACACCCGTTGTATGTGAACGTAAGAATCCATCACACCCGATCATCACGTGGTGCTTAGAAGCGACGAACTTTAGCAACGGTGCACGCTTAGGGAGAACACTTCTTGAAATTGTTGTAAGGTATCATCTTATTTACTACCGTCGTTCTAAGTAAACAATATGCAAAAACATAATAAACATCACAAGCAATTATATAGTAGTGACATGATATGGCCAATAACATATAGCTCCATTGATCTCCAACTACGGGGCTCCATGATCATCTATTCAAAGGCATGACACCAAGATCTCCATCATCAAGATCTCCATCATCGTGTCTTCATGAAGTTGTCTCGCCAACTATTACTTCTACTACTATGGCTACCGTTAGCAATAAAGTAAAGTAATTACATGGCGTTGTTTAATGACACGCAGGTCATACAATAAATAAAGACAACTCCTATGGCTCCTGCCAGTTGTCATACTCATCGACATGCAAGTCGTGAATCCTATTACAAAAACATGATCAATCTCATACATCACATATCATTCATCACATTCTTCTTGGCCATATCACATCACATAGCATACCCTGCAAAACAAGTTAGATGTCCTCTAATTGTTGTTTGCATGTTTTACGTGGCTGCTATGGGTTTCTAGCAAGAACGTTTCTTACCTACGCAAAACCACAACGTGATATGCCAATTGCTATTTACCCTTCATAAGGACCCTTTTCATCGAATCCGTTCCGACTAAAGTGGGAGAGACTGGCACCCGCTAGCCACCTTATGCACCAAGTGCATGTCAGTCGGTGGAACTTGTCTCATGTAAGAGTATGTGTAAGGTCGGTCCGGGCCGCTTCATCCCACAATACCGTCGAAACAAGATTGGACTAGTAACGTTAAGCATATTGAACAAAATCAACGCCCACAACTACTTTGTGTTCTACTCGTGCAAAGAATCTACGCAATAGACCTAGCTCATGATGCCACTGTTGGGGAACGTAGCAGAAATTCAAAATTTTCCTACGTGTCACCAAGATCTATCTATGGAGAAACTAGCAACGAGGGGAAGGAGAGTGCATCTACATACCCTTGTAGATCGCTAAGCGAAAGCATTCAAGAGAACGGGGTTGAAGGAGTCGTACTCGTCGTGATCCAAATCACCGGAGATCCTAGTGCCGAACGGACAGCACCTCCGCGTTCAACACACGTACAGCCCGGTTACGTCTCCCACGCCTTGATCCAGCAAGGAGAGAGGGAGAGGTTGAGGAAGACTCCATCCAGCAGCAGCACAACGGCGTGGTGGTGGTAGAGGAGGGTGGCAATCCTGCAGGGCTTCGCCAAGCACCGCGGGAGAGGAGAAGGGACTTGGGAGAGGGGGAGGGCTGCGCCAGAACCTGTGGTTTGGCTGCCCTCCCACCCCCCACATATATATAGGGGCAAGGGAGAGGGGGGCCGCCCCCCTCAGATCCAATCTGAGGAGGGGGCGGCGGCCAGGTTGCCTTGCCCCCAAGGCAAGGGGGCGCCTTTAGGGTTTCCCAAGCCCTAGGCGCCTTGGGCCTTGGTGGGAAGCACCAGCCCACCTAGGGATGGTCCCTCCCACACTTGGCCCATGTAGCCCTCCTGGGCCAGTGGCCCCACTTGGTGGACCCAGGACCCTCCCGTGGTCCCAGACATTACCGATAGCACCGGAACTTTTCCGGTGACCAAAACAGACTTCCCATATATAAATCTTTACCTCCCACCATTCCTAACTCCTCGTGGCGTCCAGGATCTCATCCAGGACTCCGGACAACATTCGGTAACCACATACAAACTTCCTTTATAACCCTAGCGTCATCGAACCTTAAGTGTGTAGACCCTACGGGTTCGGGAGACATGCAGACATGACCGAGACGTTCTCCGGTCAATAACCAACAGCAGATCTGGATACCCATGTTGGCTCCCACATGTTCCACGATGATCTCATCGGATGAACCACGATGTCAAGGACTCAATCAATCCCGTATTCAATTCCCTTTGTCTAGCGGTATTGTACTTGCCCGAGATTCGATCGTCGGTATCCCGATACCTTGTTCAATCTCATTTCCGGCAAGTCTCTTTACTTCCGTAACACATCATCCCGTGATCAACCCCTTGGTCACATTGTGCACATTATGATGATGTCCTACCGAGTGGGCCCAGAGATACCTCTCCGTTTACACGGAGTGACAAATCCGATCTCGATTCGTACAACCCAATGCAGACACTTTCGTAGATACCGTAGTGCACCTTTATAGTCACCCAGTTACGTTGTGACGTTTGATACACCCAAAGCATTCCCTACGGTATCCGGAGTTGCACAATCTCATGGTCTAAGGAAATGATACTTGACATTAGAAAAGCTTTAGCATACGAACTACGATCTTTGTGCTATGCTTAGGATTGGGTCTTGTCCATCACATCATTCTCCTAATGATGTGATCCCGTTATCAATGACATCCAATGTCCATGGTCGTGAAACCGTAACCATCTATTGATCAACGAGCTAGTCAACTAGAGCCTTACTAGGGACATGGTGTTGTCTATGTACCCACACATGTATCTGAGTTTCCTATCAATACAATTATAGCATGGGTAATAAACGATTATCATGAACAAGGAAATATAATAATAACTAATTTATTATTGCCTCTAGGGCATATTTCCAACACTTAGAAGAGCAGACTGGAGGCCTAGCTTGGCAGGCCATGCAATTTACATTCTGACAGGTTTTGTGCTTATATCCTTTATTCAATTGTTGCAATCTAGTACTTCTTGTTACCTCAGATTCAACAACTGGGCCTCTGTCCTTCCTCTTAGCTGAGAGAAGCTTTTCCATATTGGGATCCTGCTGGGGAGTACTGATGCTATGATCATCTTCAGAGTCAAAGACCTGAAGACATTAAGGAATTACTTCACAACTCCGTCATTCATCCAACAATTTTTCATATGTAAAACCATGGGCACGGCCACTGTGAAGGTGAGATATACATGTTGCCTGCTTTTTGCCTAATATCTGTCCTACAATTCAAACATATTATGATTATTTTCCTGATGATCAAGACAGATTTTTCTTAGATATATATCAAAAAAAGTAAAGTATATTCATGCATGGGTGACTGCAAAAGGTAACAAATGTCTTGTATTTCTTTCTTTTCTACAAATCTTCGAGTGGGCATGCACTTTTTTTTCCAGTAAGACTTTTAAGAGGTTCTGGAAATTTGCAATATAAGGACAAGTGATCGGAGATTCATATAAGAAGAGGCTTGTTAGGCCAAGATTTAGGAGTAAATTTATGTAAGAATCAACTTTGTAAGCCATCCAGCTATAGAGGTGGAATAATCAGGTGAGGCGGAGCCATGAGGGGTCCACAAGGTAATAGCCCCCCCCCCCCCCCGGGGGCGCGCCCTGTTGCCTTGCCGTCTCCTCGTTTGCCTTCTGGTCTCCTCCTGAAGCTTATATGTACGGTCTCTCTTGTCCAGAAAAAAAATCATCAAAACATTTCGTAGCGTTTGGACTCTGTTTGGTACTAATTTCCTGGAAAACCAAAAACAGGAAAAAAAACAACTGATAGTAGGCACTGGGTTAATAGGTTAGTCCCAGAAAATGATATAAAATAGCATATAAAACATCCAAGATTGATACTATAATAGTATGGAACAATCAAAAATTATAGATATGTCAGAGACGTATCAGACGCCCTCGGTCAGGTCGCTGCGTCGTCCGCCCGAACCAGTAGCCACCGGGGGCGTGGCCTTGGCCAGGGGGCTCAGCACCCACACTGGCTTGGCACTAGGGAGCGGCGGCTGCTGCAGATGCTGGTGGAGCCCATGGGAATGCCAATGGACACCGGGGTGCCGCAAGATGGAAGCGGGAACCATACGACGGTTCATGTGGCCCTGGACGCGGCGCCGTCGAAGCTTTGTGACGCCCGGTACATGATCTACGTGAAGAGAAGCATGTACAGAGAGACGGTGGAGGTGAAGAAGAAGTCACACATGATGATGGTTGTGGTTATTCGACTGAGCCAAAAGTGAAAATCAGTCAATGCAAAGAGACAGGCACACAACACCATACATGATGCAATTACTATGTACTTTAAAGATAAATTGAATGAAATAAGGTTGCAGTCAGTCGACTGACCGAAAAAATATCCATCGAAGCCCACCAAATTCTCTCAACTTCACATTGTTTCCAAGGTTGGGGGCAATAACCCCCCTCCCCCCCGGCTGCCTTACTTATGGTTGTACTATGAGATGACACCAGCTCCGTGTTCGGCTCGCTCGTGTCCAGGGGCCTCCAATCTGTTACGTCCCTACTGGCAGACGCCCTTGGTCAAGTCACGCATCGTCCGCCCAAACCAGTAGCTACTGGGGGCGTGGCCTTGCCCAGGGGCACGGCCTCGTCGAGGGGGCTTGGCATCCGCACTGGTTTGGTAGTTGGGAGCGACGGCTGCTGCAGATGCCGATGTGGCCCGGGGGAATGCCGGCGGATGTTGTGGTGGTGCAGGACGGAAGCGGGAACCACATGATGATTCAGGCGGCCCTAGACATGGCGCCGTCGGAGCTTTGGGATGCCCTGTACGTGATCTAGGTGAAGAGAGACATTTACAGGGGTGATGTCTACTACGGAACCTTCTTTTTGTAGACGTTGTTGGGCCTTCAAGTGCAGAGGTTTGTAGGACAGTAGCAATTTCCCCTCAAGTTGATGACCTAAGGTTTATCAATCCGTGGGAGGCGTAGGATGAAGATTGTCTCTCTCAAATAACCCTGCAACCAAATAACAAAGAGTCTCCTGTGTCCCCAAATACAATGGTAAATTGTATAGGTGCACTAGTTCGGCAAAGAGATGGTGATACAAGTGCAATACGGATGGTAGATATATGTTTTTGTAATCTAAAAATATAAAAACAGCAAGGTAACTAGTAACAAAAGTGAGCAAAAACGGTATCGCAATGCTTGGAAACAAGGCCTAGGGTTCATACTTTCACTAGTGCAAGTTCTCTCAACAATGATAACATAATTAGATCATATAACAATCCTTCAATGTGCAACAAAGAGTCACTCCAAAGTCACTAATAGCGGAGAACAAACGAAGAGATTATTGTAGGGTACAAAACCACCTCAAAGTTATTCTTTCTGATCGATCTATTGGGCTATTCCTATAAGTGTCACAAACAACCCTAGAGTTCGTACTAAAATAAGACCTTAAGATACACATCACCCAAAACCCTAATGTCACCTAGATACTCCAATGTCACCATAAGTATCCATGGGTTTGATTATACGATATGCATCACACAATCTCAGATTCATCTATACAAACCAACACAAAGAAATTCAAAGAGCGCCCCAAAGTTTCTACCGGAGAGTCAAGACGAAAACGTGTGCCATCCCCTATGCATAAGTTCACAAGGTCACAGAACCCGCAAGTTGATCAGCAAAACATACGTCAAGTGGATCACGTGAATATGCCATTATCACCACAGATAAGCACATGCAAGACATACATCAAGTGTTCTCAAATCCTTAAAGACTCAATCCGATAAGATTACTTCAAAGGGAAAACTCAATCCATTACAAGAAGGTAGAGGGGGAGAAAAATCATAAGATCCAACTAGAATAGCAAAGCTCGCGGTATATCAAGATCATGCCAAATCAAGAACACGAGAGAGAGAGAGAGAGAGAGAGAGAGAGAGAGAGAGAGAGAGATCAAACACATAGCTACTGGTACATACCCTCAGCCCCGAGGGTGAACTACTCCATCTTCGTCATGGAGAGTGTCGGGATGATGAAGATGGCCACGATGATGATTTCCCCCTCCGCCAGGGTGCCGGAACAGGGTCCCGATTGGTTTTTGGTGGCTATAGAGGCTTGCGGCGGCGGAACTACCGATCTAGGTTCTGTTCTGAAAGTTTGGGGATATATAAGAGGTGTTGGCGTCGAGAACAAGTCAGGGAGACCGACCTTGTGGTGGCCACGGGACTCCTCTGGTGTATCTCCGGCACTCCGTGGGCTTCTTTTGGTCCAAAAATAATCATCGGAAAGTTTCAGATCAATTGGACTCCGTTTGATATTCTTTTTCTGTAAAACTCTGAAACAAGGAAAAAAACAGAAATTGACACTAGGCTCTAGGTTAATAGGTTAGTCCCAAAAATCATATAGAATAGCGTATAAATGCATATAAGACATCCGAGATAGATAATATAATAGCATGGAACAATAAAAAAATATAGATACGTTGGAGACGTATCAAGGGGGCGGTGGAGGTGAAGGAGAAGTGACACGTGATGATGGTCGGCGATGGCATGAGCACGACACTCATCTCTGGCAGCCTTAGCTACATGGACGGGTACGAGACCTTCCACAGCGCCACCGTTGGCGAGTGTTACAATGTAGTCAAATTTCACGTTATCATGCAACATGCACTCGATGCATGACATATCACTTCTGAACTGAATTTGTGATAATTCGGATGTGACGCACTAGTTAGCTAGCACAAACCTGAGATCTTAACTCTCATGACCACCTCGACAAGATGCACACACGTGTTTATGTAGCATGGTCAATGAGTCATCATTCATACCGTCCATGCGGCCTGCGGCATACGATTCTGATATGGTGCATATCGATAGAGCCGGTCTATACCATTTTGGGGCCCGGGGCGATGTAAAATAATTATTTTTCATACTGAACTTTTATACTTATTTTAAACTAAGTGCACCATATTATAATTTTAATTAATATAATTTTCTATTACTCAGTTACATAAGAATATTTTTAAAATAATATATTTATTATTACACATTGTAATGTATATCAATAAATTTTTTGGTTCTACAAAATTTAAAATGTATCTTTTTTTGTTAAAAAACATTCATATTAATTTTTAATACTGCATAAACTATATAGTGCATACACATATATTTGCATATCTATGTATTTGTTCATATATCTTTAATATTATTGAATAACATGGTAGATATTTCTAAATCATACATACGAACAAATATTTTAATAGTGGTTTCTAGTATACAGTAGACAACCATATTCATAAAAACTTTTAGGATATAACAAATGTGACTTACAAGTTGGGTTCAGTAATAGAATCATCGAAAACCAAAATGTTGATTGCACTTTTGCGCAAGATTTGGTTATGTGACGCCCCCGATTTAATCGTACACTAATCATGCACGCAAATGTGTACGATCAAGATCAGGGACTCACGGGAAAATATCACAACACAACTCTAAAACATAAATAAGTCATACAAGCATCATAATACAAGCCAGGGGCCTCGAGGGCTCGAATACAAGTGCTCGATCATAGACGAGTCAGCGGAAGCAACAATATCTGAGTACAGACATAAGTTAAACAATTTTGCCTTAAGAGGCTAGCACAAACTGGGATACAGATCGAAAGAGACGCAGGCCTCCTGCCTGGGATCCTCCTAACTACTCCTGGTCGTCGTCAGCGGGCTGCACGTAGTAGTAGGCACCTCCGGGGTAGTAGTCGTCATCGACGGTGGCGTCTGGCTCCTGGGCTCCATCGTCTGGTCGCAGCAACCGAGTAGAGATAGGGGGAAAGGGGGAACAAGGCAACCGTGAGTACTCATCCAAAGTACTCGCAAGCAAGGAGCTACACTACATATGCATGGATATATGTGTAAAGGGCCATATCAAGGAGTGAATCTGTAGAATGCCGTAATAAGCGGGGATATCTAATCACATCGAAGACTACGCTGGCAGCCTCCGTCTTGCAACATGTAGAAGAGAGCAGACTGAAGTCCTCCAAGTAGCATCACATAGCAATAATCCTACCCGGCGATCCCCTCCTCGTAACCCTGAGAGAGAGCGACCACCAGGTTGTATCTAGCACTTGAAAGGGCGTGTTTTATTAAGTATCCTGTTCTAGTTGTCATAAGGTCAAGGTACAACTCCAAGTCGTCCTGTTACCGAAGATCACGACTATTCGAATAGATTAACTTCCTGCAGGGTGCACCACATAACCCAACACGCTTGATCCCATTTGGTGGGACACACTTTTACGGGTCATGCCCGGCCGCGGAAGATCAACACGCCGCAGCCCCACCTAGGCACAACAGAGGCCAAGACGCCGGTCTAAACCTAAGCGCCTGTGGGTCCGGGTCCATCGCCCAATGCACACTGCATGTTGCGTGGGCCGAAGCGTAACTAGCCCTTAATACAAGAGCATGCCTACGTTCCAATCCGTGCGCGCTTTCGATTGACGTCATGAAGTGCTTCGGCTGCACGACGCCGAGTGCCCATATCTTTCCCACGTAGTTGGTTAGTGCGTATAGGCCCGTAGCCAGACTCAGATCAAATACCAAGATCTCGTTAAGCGTGTTAAGTATCCGCTAATGCCGAACAGGGCGAGGCCCACCTCTCTCCTAGGCGGTCTCAACCTGCCCTGTCGCTCCGCCACAAAGATCCACTCGCGGGTGCTCCACCAGCCGACCCGACTTTATTCTCCACATGTATCATGTATAAGTATATAGTATATACCCGTGATCACCTCCCGAGTGATCACGGCCCGATAGTATAGCACAACAGACGGACAAGAATGTAGGGCCACAGATGGAAATACTAGCATCCTATACTAAGCATGTAGGATTGCAGGTAAAGGTAACAACAAGAGAGTAGCAAGGACATGCTATGCATCGGGATAGGTATAATGTAGCAGTAACATGCTACACTACTCTAATGCAAGCAGTATAGAGTAGAATAGGCGATATCTGGTGATCAAGGGGGGGCTTGCCTGGTTGCTCTGGCAAGAGAGAGTGGTCGTCAACTCCGTAGTCGAACTGGGCAGCAGCAGCGTCGGTCTCGGTGTCTAGCGGAAGAAGAGGGGGGAGAAACAATGAATATTTAAGCAAACAGATGCATGACGATGCATGACAAAGCAAAGCGTGATGCTAGGCGTGCCCTAACGTGGTATGTGGTGATACCGGTGAAGGGGGAAAACATCCGGGAAAGTATCCCCGGCGTTTTGCGTTTTCAGGCGGAGGAGCCGGAGGGGGAAAGTTGCGTGTTTGCTATGTTAGGTATGTGTGGCGGACGAATGGGCTGCGTATCCGGAATCGTCTCGTCGTTCTGAGCAACTTCCATGTTGAAAATATTTTAATCCGAGTTACGGATTAAAAGATATGATTTTCTAAAGATTTTATTAATTTCTGAAAATTTAATTAATTATTTAATTAATTCGAAAAACAGATTAATGACATCAGCATGATGTCATGCTGACATCAGCAGTCAACAGAGTTGACTTGGTCAACCTGACCAAGGTCCATGGGACCTACCACATACATCGCTTAGGTTAATTAGAGATTACTTAAATTAATTACTATTTAATTAACCTAACTAGTTAATTAAATTAATTAAACCGGATTAATTAACTTAATTAATTCATTAGATAATTAATTAATTAATAATTAATTTTATTAAATCATTTTTATTTTTATTTATTATTTTATTTTTATTTTTTAATTCTCCTTTTTTTAACGTTCTGGGCGTGGGCCCCCAGTGTCATTGGCCCACAGGGGGGCCTTGCGGGCTTCGGGCGCCAGTGCGTGGGCTGCAGGCGCTTAGTGGCGGAGGTCACACCCAGCCTTGTCGAGCACCGGCCACGACCACAGTCAGACCCGAGCCACAACTGAGCGGGGCAGCAAGTGCAGTGGCCTCGGCCGCAGTGCATGGCCACGAGAACAGGTAGGGCGGAGGCTGGCGTCGGCGCGCCCGGCCAGCGACACCTGCGCGAGGCAGCGGAGGCTGAGCCGAGCGGCGACAGGCTAAACGCCCGGCGATAGCGAGGGGCAGCGGCAAGCGGCAAGGCGCGAGCGGGGCCCCTGACGGAACAGAGCAGAGAGGAGGGAAGGCGCTCACGAAGGGGACATAGGGCACAGGGCAGCGGGCTCCGGGAAGGTTGGGGTGGTCCGACGACGGAGATGATGAGGAGGTCCGATGAGGCTCGACGGAGCCGATGAGGAGGCGAGGCGACGTGGAGCGGCTCCGGTGAGCGGCGTCCGTCGGCGAGGTCGGGGCGTCCGACGTGGCGATGGGGAGCGCTTGGCGACGGCGGGGCAGAACTGGGCGGCGTCGGGGTTCGGCGACGAGGGCGGAGGCGCCATGGCACGCGACGGCAGCGGGTGGGGGTCGGGGGCGTCGGTTTCCCCCTGATCCGGATCCGTTCGTTGGGGGGGGGGCAGGAGCGAGGAGCGAGAGGGGTTGTGGGGGGGGGGGCGAGTGAGAGGGTGCGGCGCTAGGGTTTGGGTGGTGGGGCGGTTAGTAGCCCGGGGGGTTCGGCGCGGGTGGGCTGGCCTAATGGCCTAGCTGGGCCAAGGCCCAGCGGGGGGGGGGGGGAGGGGGTTCCTTGTGTTGTTTCTTTTTTGTCTTTTCCTTTTCTGTTTTTATTTTTATTTACAAAAGCAAATGACTTTTAATTAAGTATGAGACTTGTCCTAAATTAGCATAACCATTTTAGGCACTGCCATAAAAAAGGTTTGATGAGCATTTGAACTGTGCAAAAATGAAAATGGATTAATGACGCTATTTTGGTCATTGTTTTAATTGTTTTAGGGCAATTAAACATTCTATATAACATTGAATGTTATTTCTAATTAGTTAGTGAATATTTATAACCCTTTGAAAAATTTTAATTCGCTGGTTTATGAAACTATAATTTGACTTGTTATTTGAATTTGTATTTGAACTAAGTTTGAATCACGTGAGGTTTAGCAAAATCTTAAATCATGATGACCTGGCATCATTAGCTAAGGTTTACTGTAGCTTGATTACCCGGGCGTCACAAATCTCCTCCACTACAAGAAATCTCGTCCCGAGATTTATGAGGGGAGTAAGGGGGAAAGTTCTGGTTAAGATATTCTAACGGATCTTCTCGAAGAAGTTAATCCCTTTCGTTGATGTCTTCAATTCTTTATTCTAATGCATCGTGATAAAGTTGTCGTCCTTTCTTCGGGAACTCCATCGTACTTACGAAAGGATAAGGGGCAGCTCAGCTACGACAGAATGCTTTTGAGGGAAAACAATTTGGGGTTAACCCATGAATGATCATGAGATTATCTCTCGAGTTGAACATATAAAATACATCGAGAGTAAGGTGCGAAGGTACAATAATAGGTTCCAAGCGGATAGATAGTTGCTCGAAGTCTGAACCAGAGTGAGAAAGGGGGTTCAGAGTAGCAAGAGTAAGTATTGCGTCTGATACCAAAATAGATCACTAGGAAGGTGGCCCATGAATTAAATACGAAGCCAAGCGTGGGGAATAATCAATAGAAACAGGGTGGTACAGGAGAGTCATGTTTCGATCCTGTGGAACTGTGGGTTATGGGCCCACCATGTGGGTTAAAAGTAGAAAGGGCGGTAATGTCTCGCACGATCAGGTAAGCAAGACATGTCAGAGGATAGCCTGTCAGTTATGTCGGCAACAACATCGGTACCAAGGGCGAGGGACGAAGAGAACCATTTTCCTGCTCGTTGAACGAGGCGGACTAGTAGGCAAAGTTCTCGTCCATCGGTGGTTACCGAAATGTCATCAACAAAAGTAACAGGGTCTCACTGGCAGAGTTGTACACCGAGGTGTTTACGTAAGAAGTGAATTATTACTGCTTAGGCTATATAGATCGCAAGAAAGGTCAAACAAACCAATGGAAAGGAAAAATGTGATCATCAGGTTAAATAGAACAATGGAAAGGAAAAAATGTGTTTAAACACATATTTAAAGGGTATATCCTTCCCAAGGACAAGCAGAGCATGATATCCAGGACAAGATATAATGTAGAAAACCCTTTAGGTAAGGGGAGAGAAATTTCATGTCATTACCCATACAGCGGTGTTTGGATAATTGAGCAGGAAACATTTAACATTGGGCTTCAAATGTTCTTGTTGAAAATTGGAGTACCATAGACATGCTTCGAGATAGCATTGACATGACCAACAGGTGAAGATCAGACTTTGGAAATACAAAGGATTCATCAGGAATAACTTATAGAATAAGTCTTACAATTCCCTCATGGAAGAATGGTTAACCTTGTCAAAAAGGAACAACTATAACAATAGGTCCTCCGGCCAGGGGTGCTAGGCATGACATCACCTTACCGGGTCAAAGACCAATGTTATAACCCTTGGAAATATGTTCAAACCATCACATCTGGCCGAGGTTCAAATCCGATGGGCGTCAGGATACCTCAGACTCAGGATGCCTGAGAAGAAAAGGTGCAACACAATTTGACGAGATGACATTGTGAGATTCTCAGAAATGATCTATGGAAGCGAGTTCTGAAACAAGAGTTCATCAAGAAACTGTGGAGAGGATGAGGAGGTGGCTGATAGGCTCAGCAACAAATCATCGAGATTTCCAAAGGATTGATTTCCACAATTATGTGAACAAAGAAATATCATTTGTCGGATTAAATGATATAATGAGATATGCTCGAGGAAAACATACCCAATTAAACATCAGTTGGAAGGTGCACCCGAAATATGGGCTTATGTAGCATGAACGATGTTAGAATGGTGATTCGATAACCAATGGTCTAAGAATGAAATGTCGACTATTAACTTCAACGCAATAGGGTTACTAGAAGTTTTAAATTCACACCTCATAGTTCAATGGTAATCCGGTTAGAAACAACACGGGACCAAGATATGAACAGAGATGGCGAGAAGTATTACTGCATCAAGAATTTCCTAAGAGGTGGTGAAACTCTCACAACATTCTTGATATAAAAGATGGTAATACCCCAAGGTAAAGAAGAACGAATGCTGGATAGCAAGGATCTCAAGGTATAACACAAAACACGAAAAAGTTTGTGTTGAACGGAAGGCAATCGAGTGGTCGATGATAACAAAAATCATCGTGGGCAAGGATGGTATTTCTCATCATGAACTCAGTTGATATCCTGGAAGAGCTCAGAATGTTGATGATAATCACGGCACATTTGTCGAGAGATTTCATGAAGATGTAATCAATCAGCGACGACATCAAGTCAAAGGAATGATGAAGCGGAAGGTTATTGGAACCATGGGTAGGACACAAACTCAAAATCAAGTTTGTTGTTCAAGGAGAAATGATATGACGAGGAAGATCGATGCAAGATTAGCTCATCGACAAAAGTGGTGCTCCGAGGATAAGGACCAGGTAGCACAGTTAAAAAATTAGCCCAATAATGGTATAGCCGATCAGGCTAGGAATGACGGGAAGGATTATTAAACTCATAAGCAACGAACATTAATTAGGGTTATCGAACCAGAATGAGGCATCGGTTCACATATCGGTGTTCTCAGTTGTCGACAACCCGTAACCGTAAAAATTGAAATCGGCGAGAAATAACAGTTGATGAAGAACCCATAAGAAGTTATGCAGTTCCATGACGTTATCAAGATATCCTAGTGTAATACTCGACGGTAGATCAAAGTAAAGGTTGGACAGGTGCAATGATCTGCACAAGACAAGTACTCAACTTGTCTAAATGGTATTAATGAGAAAATATGGTCGGAACCATGATTGCAAAGGACCAAACATAAATACAGGACGAACTTATAACAAGGGGATTAATATCATTTACAAGAAGCTTCGATGATAAGTTTCACATCGGGTCCATGGGCATGAACGCAAAGTCTAAATGTCGTCTACCACTTATTCCATTCATAACCTTTCATTTTACTTCTCGATTTTGATGAAGCTGTAGTGTAGAAATTTTACCTAGCAAAATACCAGAAGAGTATGACTCGTGAAAACTTTCGAGTTCACACATATTAAGGAAGGCATAGGTTCAAGCCATCGGGGCTTCTTAGAACATATACCACGAACTTCAGGAGTAAATAACACAAACTCGATAGTAGAGCATGTTCAAAAGCAGATGATACAATTTACCAAAGGCATTTATACCCATGGAAAGGCTCTCAAGGTTATTCAATATGAAGGACAATGTCAGATAGAATCCAACAAAGGAACCGATGGTCCACAAGGGATCTGATGTGAGCATCAGTACTCAACCAGAGGAAGAAGAATGCACGGGCATCATATTATAGAACATCTGAATAATTCGATGCTTAGATAACAAAGGAATTCTAATTTCCAAAACAAAGGATCAGAAGCAGACGCTCTGATCAAGGATGGATAAGTTGGATAGACCAGAGGCACAATTGACAAAAAATAGTTTGGTCGAGAACCAGCTCATGTTCAAAAATGATGTCTGAGCCGGAAGATAATTAGAAGGGTTGATAGATGATTGTGTGCATTCGCACACACGTTGAATCAATAGGATCAAAATGACGGTGTCAAAAGATACTAGCGAATATTGCCAGATATATGGGAAGCATCCATAATGCAAGTAGACAAGTATTTGCAGAGCAATAAAGCTGCTAAGGATTTTCGGAGGATTGAATAGTATTTCAAAGACTTTTGTGAAACACCTGAACAACTGGGGATGAGCGGATACTCAGAAAGTGCGACAAATTACTCTTAGGGGTATTCAGGTGGCAAAGAACTGCAAGGCAGTAGGCACAAAATATTCTCGGGGTATCTTGTAATAACAAGATCGACTGGGAATAAAAGTAAGCACGGCAGGTGTAAGTATTTATCCATAGGGATATTTTGGTGGAAGGGAATTGCAAAAGCAACGGGCACAAGGTCTCGGGAGAATATCGGAGAGTATCTTTGAAATCTTCTCGTGCAGCCGGTGATCATCCAGACTGAAAGGGCTCTCCGGGAGAAAGTATTTTCGAGAACCTAAAGTTAGATTTTAGTAAAAATCGTTTAACCCGAATAGAAGAGAGTTCAGAATCCCAGAGTAAAGGTCGAGGAGTAAAAGATCCTAGTACCCCCCAATGGCGACGTGGGCCCGTAAGGCACACAGCCATGTTAGTAAAAGTTTTGTAATGTCTAGACTCGACTTCGCCAAGGAGTTGGGAAGGGGATTCCTACAGGCGATGGCTCGATACCAACTTAGGACGCCCTGATTCAATCATACACTAATCATGCACGCAAATGTGTACGATCAAGATCAGTGACTCACGGGAAGATATCACAACACAACTCTAAAACATAAATAAGTCATACAAGCATCATAATACAAGCCAGGGGCCTCGAGGGCTCGAATACAAGTGCTAGATCATAGACGAGTCAGCGGAAGCAACAATATCTGAGTACAGACATAAGTTAAACAAGTTTTCCTTAAGAAGGTTAGCACAAACTGGGATACAGATCGAAAGAGACGCAGGCCTCCTGCCTGGGATCCTCCTAACTACTCCTGGTCGTCGGCACGTAGTAGTAGGCACCTCCGGGGTAGTAGTCGTCATCGACGGTGGCGTCTGGCTCCTGGGCTCCATCGTGCAGTCGCAGCAACCGAGTAGAGATAGGGGAAAAGGGGAACAAGGCAACCGTGAGTACTCATCCAAAGTACTGCAAGCAAGGAGCTACACTACATATGCATGGATATATGTGTAAAGGGCCATAGCAAAGGACTGAATCGCAGAATGCCGTAATAAGAGGGGATATCTAATCACGTCGAAGACTACGCTCGCAGCCTCCGTCTTGCAACATGTAGAAGAGAGCAGATCAAGTCCTCCAAGTAGCATCACATAGCAATAATCCTACCCGCGATCCCTCCTCGTAACCACGAGAGAGAGCGACCACCGGGTTGTATCCGCACTTGAAAGGGTGTGTTTTATTAAGTATCCGGTTCTAGTTGTCATAAGGTCAAGGTACAACTCCAAGTCGTCTGTTACCAAGATCACGGCTATTCAATAGATTAACTTCCCTGCAGGGTGCACCACATAACCCAACACGCTTGATCCCATTTGGCGGACACACTTTTACGGGTCATGCCCGCCGCGGAAGATCAACACGCCGCAGCCCCACCTAGGCACAACAGAGAGGCCAAAGACACCGGTCTAAACCTAAGCGCACAGGGTGCAGGCCCATCGCCCAATGCACACCTGCATGTTGCGTGGCCGAAAGCGTAATCTAGCCCCTTAATACAAGAGCAGGCCCTACGTTCCAATCCGGTGGCGTCGCTCGATCGGCCGACGTCACGAAGTGCTTTCGATACCACGGCCGAGTGCCCATATCTTTCCCACGTGGTTGGTTAGTGCGTATAGGCCCGTAGCGAGACTCGGATCAAATACCAAGATCTCGTTAAGCGTGTTAAGTATCCGCGAATGCCAAACAGGGCCAGCCCACCTCTCTCCTAGGCGGTCTCAACCTGCCTGTGCCGCCCGCCACAAAGATCCACTCATGGGTGCTCCACCGGCCGACCCGACTTTAGTCTCCACATGTATCATGTATAAGTATATAGTATATACCCGTGATCACCTCCCGAGTGATCACGGCCCGATAGTATAGCAATGAGACGGACAAGAATGTAGGGCCACAGATGGAAATACTAGCATCCTATACTAAGCATGTAGGATTGCAGTAAAGGTAACAACAAGAGTAGCAAGGACATGCTATGCATCGGGATAGGTATAATGTAGAAAGCGGTAACATGCTACACTACTCTAATGCAAGCGGATAGAGTAGAATAGGCGATATCTGGTGATCAAAGGGAGTGCTTGCCTGGTTGCTCTGGCAAGAGAGAGGGGTCGTCAACTCCGTAGTCGAACTGGGCAGCAGCAGTGTCGGTCTCGGTGTCTAGCGGAAGAAGAGGGGGAAGACACAATGAATATTTAAGCAAACAGATGCATGCCGATGCATGACAAAGCAAAGCGCGATGCTAGGCGTGCCCTAACGCGGTATGTGGTGATACTGGGTGAAGGGGAAAACATCCGGAAACTATACTGGCGTTTTATGCGTTTTCGAGGAGCCGGAGGGGGAAAGTTGCGTGTTTGCTATGTTAGGGATGTGTGGCGGACGAACGGGCTGCGTATCTGGAATCGTCTCGTCGTTCTGAGCAACTTTCATGTTGAAAATATTTTAATCCGAGTTACGGATTAAAATATATGATTTTCTAAAGATTTTATTAATTTCTAAAATTTAATTAATTACTTAATTAATTCGAAAAACAGATTAATGACATCAGCATGATGTCATGTCGACATCAAGATCAACAGAGTTGACTTGGTCAACCTGACCAGTGGGTCCAGTGGGTCCTACTTGTCATACACTGTTTAGGTTAATTAGAGATTAGTTAATTTAATTACTATTTAACTAACCTAACTAGTTAATTAAATTAATTAAACCGGACTAATTAACTTAATTAATTCATTAGATAATTAATTAATTAATAATTAATTTTATTAAATAATTTTTATTTTTATTTATTATTTTATTTTTATTTTTTCAATTCTCCTTTTTTTTACGTTCTGGGGCGTGGGCCCCCACTGTCATTGGCCTGTTGTGGGGCCTTGGTTTCGGCGCCACGGGTGCGTGCTGGCGCCCAAGTGAGGCACAACCCAGCGCGAGGCACCGGCGGCCACGACCCTGGTCAGGGGAGACCCAGGCCACAACGGCCGGAGCGGGACGGCAAGTGCAGCGGCGGCCTCGGCACGCAGTGCATGGCCACGGGGAACAGGGGGTAGGGCGGAGCTGGGCGTCGGGCGCCAGCCCGAGCGGGCGCACACCCAGGGGGAACGCGAGGCGGCGGAGGCTGAGCCCGAGCGGCGACAGGCTAGGCACGGTCCCGAGCAGTAGCAGGGGACGGGGACGGCGGGCGAGGCGCGAGGCGGGGACGGGGCCCTACGACGGAACAAAGCGGAGAGGAGGGAAGGCGCTCATGAAGGGGACGTAGGGCACAGGGCAGCGGGCTCGGGGAAGGGTGGGGTGGTCCGACGACGGAGAGGATGAGGAGGTCCGGCGAGGCGACGTGGAGCAGCTCCGGTGAGCGGCGTCCGTCGGCGAGGTCGGGGCGTCCGACGTGGCGATGGCGATGGGGCGGCGCTCGGCGGCGGCGAAGCGAATCGGGCGGCGTCGGGGTTTGGCGGCGAGGGCGGAGGCGCCATGGCGGCAACAGCGGCAGGTGAAATCGGGCGTCGGTTGTCCCCGATCCAGATCCGTTCGTTGGGGAGGCGAGGCGGGAGGGTTGTGGGGGCGCGAGTGAGAGGGTGCGGCGCTAGGGTTTGGGTGGTGGGGCGATTAGTAGCCCGGGGGTTCACGGGTGGGCTGGCCTAATGGCCTAGCTGGGCCAAGGCCCAGCGGGGGGGGGGGGGGAGGGGGTTCCGGGGGGTGTTTCTTTTTTGTCTTTTCCTTTTCTGTTTTATTTTTATATACAAAAGCAAATGACTTTTATTTAAGTATGAGACTTGTCCTAAATTAGCATAACCATTTTAGGCACTGCCATAAAAAAGGTTTGATGAGCATTTGAGCTGTGCAAATATGAAAATGGATTAATGAGGCTATTTTGGTCATTGTTTTAATTGTTTTAGGGCAATTAAACATTCTATATAACATTGAATGTTATTTCTAATTAGTTAGTGAATATTTATAACCCTTTGAACATTTTTAATTCGCTGGTTTATGAAACTATAATTTGACTTGTTATTTGAATTTGTATTTGAACTAAGTTTGAATCACGTGAGGTTTAGCAAAATCTTAAATCATGATGACATGTCATCATTAGCTAAGGTTTACTGTAGCTTGATTACCCGGGCGTCACAAATCTCCTCCACTACAAGAAATCTCGTCCCGAGATTTATGAGGGGAGTAAGGGGGAAAGTTCTGGTTAAGATATTCTAACGGATCTTCTCGAAGAAGTTAACCCCTTTCGTTGATGTCTTCAATTCTTTATTCTAATGCATCATGATAAAGTTGTCGTCCTTTCTTCGGGAACTCCATCGTACTTACGAAAGGATAAGAGGGAGCTCAGCTATGACAGAATGCTTTTGAGGGGAAACAATTTGGGGTTAACCCATGAATGATCATAAGATTATCTCTCGAGTTGAACATATAAAATACATCGAGAGTAAGGTGCGAAGGTACAATAATAGGTTCCAAGCGGATAGATAGTTGCTCGAAGTCTGAACCAGAGTGAGAAAGGGGGTTCAAAGTAGCAAGAGTAAGTATTGCGTCTGATACCAGAATAGATCACTAGGAAGGTGGCCCATGAATTAAATACGAAGCCAAGCATACCAACCAAGAAATTATGTCTTATTGAAATAACATAGCCAAAGAAAGCTCATCCCTACAAAATCATATAGTCTGGCTATGCTCCATCTTCACCACACAAAATATTCACATCATGCACAACCCCGATGACAAGCCAAGCAATTGTTTCATACTTTTGACGTTTCTCAAACCTTTACAACTTCCACGCAATACATGAGCGTGAGCCATGGACATAGCACTATAGGTGGAATAGAATATGATGATGGGGGTTATGTGGGGAAGACAAAAAAGGAGAAAGTCTCACATCGACGCGGCTAATCAACGGGCTATGGAGATGCCCATCAATTGATGTCAATGTGAGGAGTAGAGATTGCCATGCAACGGATGCACTAGAGCTATAAGTATATGAAAGCTCAAACTGAAACTAAGTGGGTGTGCATCCAACTTGCTTGCTCATGAAGACCTAGGGCATTTGAGGAAACCCATCGTTGGAATATACAAGCCAAGTTCTATAATGAAAATTCCCACTAGTATATGAAAGTGATAACTCAAAAGACTCTCTATATGAAGAACATGGTGCTACTTTGAAGCACAAGTTTCTACTTGGCTCCCATGGCGTGGGAGGGGCGAGAGCCCCTCCGAGATTGGATCTATCTCTCTGTTTCTCTCTGTTTCTGTGTTCTCGTCTGCTACCTTTTCACCGTTTCTTTTATATCCGGAGATCCGTAAGTCCGGTTGGACTGAAACCTTCGCCGTGATTTTTTTTCCAAAAATTAGCTTTCTTGCGGCCGAAGAAGGGCATCAACGGCCTTACGGGTGGCCCACGAGGGTGGGAGGCGCGCCCTCCAGGTACGGGCGTGGGCCTCTGATACGTCTCCAACGTATCTATAATTTTTTATTGCTCCATGCTACTTTATATATTGTTTTGGACTATAATGGGCTTTATTTTCCACTTTATATTACTTTTGGGACTAACCTATTAACCGGAGGCCCGGATGTAATTGCTGTTTTTTTGCCTTTTTCGGTGTTTCAAGAAACAATATCAAACGGAGTCCAAACGGAATGAAACCTTGAAGCGTGAATTTCTCACCGAGCGTGGTCCAGAGACTTGGACCCTCGCCAAGGAACATCGGAGGCGGTCACGAGGTGGGGGCCCCCTAGGGCGCGTCCCGCCTCGTGGGCCCCCGATGCTCCACCGACGTACTCCTTCCTCCTATATATACCTCGTACCCCAAATGATCAAAAATGAGCCAAAACCTAATTCCACCACCGCAACTTCCTGTATCCACGAGATCCCATCTTGGGGCCTGTTCGAGCTCACGAGGAGGGGCATCCACCACGGAGGGCTTCTACATCAACACCATAGCCTCTCCGATGAAGTGTGAGTAGTTTACTTCAGGCCTTGGGTCCATAGCTAGTAGCTAGATGGCTTCTTCTCTCTTTTTGGATCTCAATACAATGTTCTCCCCCTCTCTCGTGGAGATCTATTTGATGTAATCTTCTTTTTGCGGTGTGTTTGTTGAGGCCGATGAATTGTGGGTTTATGATCCAGCTTATCTATGAATAATATTTGAATCTTCTCTGAATTCTTTTATGTATGATTGAGTTATCTTTGCAAGTCTCTTGAATTATCCGTTTGGTGCCGCCAACTAGATTGGTAGTTCTTGCAATGGGAGAAGTGCATGGCTTTGGGTTCAATCTTGCGGTGTCCTTACCCAATGACGTAAAGGGTTGCAAGGCACGTATTGTATTGTTGCCATCGAGGATAACAAGATGGGGTATTTATCATATTGCATGAATTTATTCCTCTACATCATGTCATCTTACTTAAGGCGTTACTCTGTTTTTAACTTAATACTCTACATGCATGTTGGATAGCGGTCGATGAGTGGAGTAATAGTAGTAGATGCAGAATCATTTCGATCTACTTGTCTCGGACGTGATGCCTATATACATGATCATACCTAGATATACTCATAACTATGCTCAATTCTGTCAATTGCTCAACAGTAATTTGTTCACCCACCGTAGAATACTTATGCTCTTGAGAGAAGCCACTAGTGAAACCTATGGCCCCTGGGTCTATTCTCATCATATCAATCTCCATCACTTTTATACTTGCTTTGTTTTACTTTGCCTTTTACCTTTCACTTTGCATCTATATACCAAAAATACCAAAAATATTATCTCTATCAGATCTCACTCTCGTAAGTGACCGTGAAGGGATTGACAACCCCTAATCGCGTTGGTTGCGAGTAGCTATCGTTTTGTGCAGGTACGAGGGACTTGTGTGTGGCCTCCTACTGGATTGATACCTTGGTTCTCAAAAACCGAGGGAAATACTTACGCTACTGTGCTGCATCATCCTCTCCTCTTCGGGGAAAACCAACACAAGCTCAAGACGTAGCAGCCCCTGCCTCATGGCCACCTCGGACACCGTTTCACGTTGATCTTTCTCCCAGATTTTCCAAATATTCCAAAAATAAGCTCCGTCTGTTTTATCCCGTTTGGACTCCGTTTGATATGGATATTCTGCGAAACCAAAAACATGCAATGCAGGAACCGGCACTAAACCTTTGGATCAATATGTTAGTCCCAAAAATAGTATAAAAAGTTGCCAAAAAGTATATGAAGGTTGAATAATATTTGCATGGAACAATCAAAAAATTATAGATACGACGGAGACGTATCAGGTTGTTAATCACATAGCAATGTGAACTAGATTATTGACTCTAGTAAACCCTTTGGGTGTTGGACAGATGACAATGTGAACTATGGGTGTTAATCACATGGTGATGTGAACTATTGGTGTTAAATCACATGGCGATGTGAACTAGATTATTGACTCTAGTGCAAGTGGGAGACTGAAGGAAATATGCCCTAGAGGCAATAATAAAGTTATTATTTATTTCCTTATTCTCATGATAAATGTTTATTATTCATGCTAGAATTGTATTAACCGGAAACATAATACATGTGTGAATACATAGACAAACATAGTGTCACTAGTATGCCTCTACTTGACTAGCTCGTTGATCAAAGATGGTTATGTTTCCTAGCCATAGACATGAGTTGTCATTTGATTAACGGGATCACATCATTAGGAGAATGATGTGATTGACTTGACCCATTCCGTTAGCTTAGCACTTGATCATTTAGTCTGTTGCTATTGCTTTCTTCATGACTTATACATGTTCCTATGACTATGAGACTATGCAACTCCCGTTTACTGGAGGAACACTTTGTGTGCTACCAAACATCACAACGTAACTGTGTGATTATAAAGGTGCTCTACAAGTGTCTCCAAAGGTACTTGTTGGGTTGGCGTATTTCGAGATTATGATTTGTCACTCCGATTATCGGAGGGGTATCTCTGGGCCCACTCGGTAATGCACATCATTTAAGCCTTGCAAGCATTGCAACTAATGATTTAGTTGCGGGATGATGTATTGCGGAACGAGTAAAGAGACTTGCCGGTAACGATATTGAACTAGGTATTGAGATACCGATGATCTAATCTTGGGCAAGTAACGTACCGATGACAAAGAGAGCAACGTATGTTGTTATGCGATTTGACCGATAAAGATCTTCGTAGAATATGTAGGAGCCAATATGAGCATCCAGGTTCCGCTATTGGTTATTGACCAGAGACGTGTCTCACTCATGCCTACATAGTTCTCGAACCCGTAGGGTCCGCACGCTTAAAGTTCGATGACAGTTATATTATGAGTTTATGTGTTTTAATGTACCGAAGGTAGTTTGGAGTCCCGGATGTGATCACCGACATAACGAGGAGTCTCAAAATGGTAGAGACATGAAGATTGATATATTGGACGACTATCACTACAAAAAAAATACACTTTCATGATGATACGTGTTTGTCACAGTAGGTCGCATTTTTTGTCATGCAGGTACATCCATGACAAGTTTATGATGAATCAAGATAGTCATACACAATTTGTCGTAGAAGTGTTCCATGACATTATCAAAATTATCATCACGGAAGTGTCCACTTCCATGACGATAAATCGCGCGTCACAGAAGTGCTTTCGTCAAGGGTGACCGACACGTGGCATCCACCGTAACGGAACACCTTTAGGCTATCGGGTCGGGTTTTGGACCCGATAACCCGTTAACAGCCCCGACCAATGGGAAATTTCCACGTGTAAAATTCTTATTGGCCAGACGAAACACGTGTCAGCTCGTCAGTGGGTCAGATAGGCGCCTATGATATGTCGACACGTGCCACGGCCCACCACTGGCCCATTTAGCTTACAAAGCCGGCCCGTTTGACTTGGTCAAAAGTTAACGGGCTGGCCCATGAAAAGCCTATTAACGGTCTCTTCGCAAATAGCCCATTTTACGGCCCGTTAACTCACGGCCTGTTAGGCACTAAAGGAAATCGGCCCAACAACGTCATGTGGGCCGTCGAATATAACACCAGCCCATTTCACTTTCGGCCCATATATGGCCCACGACGTCTTTCGGCCCATATGAGGCTTTGTATCTTTCGGCCCTTTACAGGCCCACGGTGACTCTAGCCCATAATGAACAGTAATTTTCTTTGTACCCGTTAACGGCCCATGATTTACATGGGCCGTTTCCAGCCCGTGTTAGCTTTCGGCCTATTGACGGCCCATACGTTCTTGGGCTCCTTTTCGGCCCTCGATTACTTTCGGCCCGTTCTTGGCTCGTTCCTCTAATGGGCCAAATTCGGCCCATGGCAAGATTCGGCCCGTTACTGGCATGTTCCCCAAATGGGCCAAATTCGGCCCATGGCAAGAGTCGGCCCGTTACTGGCCCGTTACCCTAATGGGCCAAATTCGGCCCATGGCAACAGTCGGCCCATTTCTGGCCAGCCCGTCCTATATTCTGGCCCATTAATGACTCGTTATGCCTGTGACAGAATTATGCTTTTGCAGTCCTACGGCCTGTTAACGGCCCGTTACCGTGCTGGGCCAATACCAATTACACCCGATTACGGCCCATGTAGACCCATTTATCCGACGGCCCGAGGCCCACCGATTACATGCCCATTTATCGACGGCCCGAGGCCCACCGATTACAGGCCCATTTATCGACGGCCCATAGGAGACCCATGGATCCTACGGCCCGTATATGGCCCATGGGTAGTTGCGGCCACTAGCAAACTAGGGAAAAATAAGACTAGGAAATAAATAAGGCCGAAACTAACGCTAGGCTATTAAGGCGATTGCACAGATTACATCCACTCGGCATCAAAGATCGCCACCAGTGCAAATATAGGGAACACCCTACACTATACAAAAATGGCTTGCTGTTTTCTTCAGCCGGTGGCTGCACATTATTATCGCACCAAAACAAATTACAACTATATAACAAAAGGAAGGTTGGCGTAAAACTTAACAGTCTAGCAGATAAATGCACCACCAGAAGTTCAAAAGCTCGGTTCATTTGACCTGACTATTACGTTTTCATGTTGTATTGTCCGATGGAGCACCATAACCCTCGCCTTCATTTCCCCTAGGCTCCTGAACAACATAGCAAATGTCTGATAGTCTGGTTTCAAAACCATGCATATCTTGACGACATTGAGCAATGTTTCTCCTTGTTTCACAAAGGGCCTCTGTTAGGGAATGGACTTGTGTCCGAGCGCAGATACACATTGCTTTGAGCTTGCATATCTTGATCATGAGGCAGTTTGGACGATATTGCCTTAACAACCAACCCAAGATTACACGAGGCGTGCTTTTGGCCTTTGTTAGTGGATGTGTATCGTCCCATCTGCAAAGAAGAGTCGACATTGCGGTTATAGTTGCCTCGCCACCTTCGTAAGGTGGCGGTTCCACCATTTTTCCATAGCTCGCTGAAAAGTTGAGGTTTTACATTAGTAGTACCGTAGCGTAAGATATTAAGGAGGCAGCAAAACCAAACAAAATAGCTTTGGTCTATATACGTAACTTATTACAGTGAACCCATGTAAAATATTAGTTGTATTTTATTGCAAAGTACATAATAAAACAAGGTTCCAAACATATGACCATGTACCATCGCTAATGTATTGTCTATTTCTTCACATTGTATTGAGGGCTAAGGATAAAGAGACGAAGTTTATAATACGGTAAGCATAGTATGACATCATTCATATCACAAAACAAGCGAGAATGCATAAACAGGCAATTGTAACGTTGTGTGGGCAAGTCCAGCATGGAACTAGATTACGGGTCAAGATCAAAGGAACATCACTCCTCCCTTTTAAACCTTGTCAGGTGCAATGATACGCTAAGAAAATTGTGTATAAAATTGAAAAGAGTAATAGACATTGGCTGCAAACCATGCAGTTCAAGGCACAAGTCAGAGTAAGTAGTAGTTAAAAGGCATGAGGATTAAGGACTTACAAGAGCGTCTTTGACTGGTGTACTCATGCCCTTCTTCTTGCTGGTGTGACCGTCCTTGAAGATTTCCACATCATTTGGTTCAGGTACTTTTTGGTCCTTGCGGGCTTTCCTCTGCATTTCGAACAAGTCAATATAGATCTGATAATATGGTACAGTGAAAAGAGTAACAGCTAATTACAAGAGCCTCGCAGTGTGCAATATAGCTACGAGATCACGTAAATGCATTGGAATTTCACTTTCGTACGGTTGGCCTTGTTCTTTGAACAGTTCACCTACAAGAAGATAGATTTGTGTGGCACATGCGTCAATAGGACTTCAACATGTGATCTGATCACATATATATAACGTACCTGATACTTGGATCAGACCAGTGTTTAACAAGGCCCCTCCAGTCTTCATCCGATATATTTTCCACTGGAGATGTTTGGGAAAGTTCACTGTTAGCCTTGCCTTCAAAGTGAGTTTTTTTCAAGTTATACCGACAACTTTGTCATGAGCGGACTTGAAAACATGGGTGCAAGCTTGTCAGGTTGCATCATCTTGGCTATCCAACTTGAACCTCATCTGTTGAAAATTATGGGAGTCTCATTATCAACAACCTAGAAAGTATGGGATAGAGCAAGACGATATTACTAGTTTCCATACATAACCATACTTATAGATAAATGGTCGAGGAAGGTGTTGAACTGGGTTTCGTCTTTGTCATTCATGTACTGAATCCATGTTGGGAGGATACGTACATGACACCTAACGGCAACCGCTGCCTCTGATACTAACTTGGCTGACTCTGTAGCATCACGTGGCCTTTTTAAACCTGCCTCAAAACGGATCTCCATTCTTCCTCCTCGAGATTTAGTTAACCTATCGAGCATTATCCACGATGTTTGTTTCCTCTTGCGCCTAGGTGCTAGTCCAACAACGAACATAGGAAGTGTTAGTGTACATCAAACTGTGAGACTACATATAAAGAAGCATGCAATCGTAACTTGACTCAAAGAACTACCTTCTTGCTGTTGAAGCTCACAAGGTTCATCTGATATTGCCAACTCGTCTTGTGTCAAGAGTGCTTGGGAAGTAGTGTCGTGGCAAGGGAGCTTGGGAACGTCTTTGCTAGCTCGATTGGCGACGAGTATGTTGTGCCGGTAGTACTGTGGTAGGTGTTGCAAGAACTAGGGCTGTCTCTGCTTGTTTGGTGGCAGCTATTTGTTTCGCTTTGGCTTTTTTGCAGCTCGTGTAGCATGGGATGCCGTGTTTGTAGAATTTTCCGCTGGACTTTCACCTTCTATTGCACCATTAGTACCAGTAGAATCTGCAGGATTCATCCGCTTCTCATTCCCTGCCATTATGTGTTTCTTCCTCTTTCTCTGTGCCATGTTAAGTCAAGCCGATAAGAAAACCGAATAACAATTTAGTTCTTCAAAACAAATTGATGCATGATGCGTATTTAACTGAACTTTGATGTTAGACAACCACATGATAGGAGGATGTAATATGTATGAAAAAGCAGGACGGAAGAGATAACCGTAACTATGATGTGTAAACTAAGAACACATTTCACCAAATTAGAAGCAATGCAATGGAAGGTAGACACCATATGAAAGATGCTACAAATATCGCTCTGCCAAGTTAATGTTGTCTCAAAGATAAATTGTGTTTAAACAAATGTGAAGCAGTACAAGAAATAAATCATATGCAAGATGCAAACAACATCACACTACCATGTTAGAGGTCTCTCGTCATTAGTGCCATGGCATATTCACAGCATTGCATATTCACAGCTTATGATGTGTAAACTAAGGAGAAGGCATTTCAACAAATTAGAAGCAATTAAAGCTAGACACCATATGAAAGATGCAACGAATATCACTCTACCAAGTTAAAATTGTCTCGTCATAAGTGCCATTTCAACAAATTAGTAGTACAAGCTAGAAAAGAATGTGAGATGTAACCTATATCACACTCCGAAGTAAAGCGTGTCTTATGATAAGTGACTGTTGCTGGTTACACAACAGTAGTAATTTGATGTAAGAACATGGTGTGATAGATGATATTGTATGTTCTAGAAACAGGAACACATGTCTTATTCAAGTATAATGTGTAAAGTAAGCAGATGGAATTCAACAAAATTAGAAGCAATACAAGCTAGACATCACACATAACATGCAACCACATATACCAGTGCCCAGGTAGAGGGAGCACCAGTGATGCTGCACTAGGGGAGACGTGCTCATCATAAACACAGCTTTGTTGAGTGTCTATGCATGTGTTGTCTTGGAAATCATCTTGGGGTGTGGAGGAGTAGAAACTGTAGAGGCCCTCTGTTCGGAAGGAGCACCTTTATCCGCTGCCTTGCTAACTTCCTTCCGCTTTACTGATTTTGAATTGTCAAGTAAAACCGACAAGAAAAAGCAATAAAATTCTCTCTTCAGAACTCATTCATGCATGATACTGACAATCACTACTTTGATGTAAGGCAAACACATGATACCAGGATGGAATATGTACGAAAAACAGGATGGCAAGGCATGTTCACAACTGTTTGTCTAAACTAAGCAAAAACCATTCCAGCAAATAAGAAGCAATGTAAGCTGGACACCACATGAAATATGCAACCAATATGACTCTGCCAAGTTAAAAGCATCCCATCAGAAATGGAATTTCAACAAATTAGAAGCAGCGCATGCTATAAATCATATGAAAGATGCAACTAATATTGCACTGCATATACTAAATGTGTCTCGTCATATTGATTGATGCGGGATACAAAAAAAATAGTTTTATGTAAGGACATGCTTAATAGATGTATGTACTATGTACTAAATACAGGAAGGCATGTCATATTAACAGGTATAATGTCACATTTACAGAAGTATAAGCTAAGCAGACTAGCACATGCAGTTTAACCATATTGGAAGAATTACAATCTAGACACCATATGCAACATGCAACCACATATCACGCTACCAAGTTAGAGCAAGCACTGTGATGCTAGTGTAGGGGAAATGTTGTAATCAACTACAGAGCTACGTTCACTATCTTCATCTAGCATTTTTGTTTCTTGAGAATCATGTCGGGAGGCTAACGCTGCATTCTTTAAATGAGGAGTAGTCCCTTGCCTGCCTGCCTCGTCATAAGTGATTGATGAGGGATACACAAGAACATTAGTTTGATGTAAGAACATGGTTAATACACAGATGTACTAGTATGTACCAAAAATGTAAAGGCATGTCATATTCAAAGATATAATGTGTAAGCTAAGCGGATGCAATTTAACCAAATTGGAAGCAATACAAGCTAGACATCCGGCCGGAGTGGTGAACATGATCATCTAGGACACGAGAGCCTGGTGGGAGGCGGGCTGCTTCGCCACCATCGCTGCTTTTTAGTTGGCTTCCGTGTGATGCCTGTCTTTGTTGGGCTTGTCATCGGCTCGGCCAAGGTGCCCCGACTAGCTATTTGTCTTCCGGTGCTCACGGGATGGAGGTTCATGTAAGAAATATCTTTCCTTATCTTAATAAAGACCGACTTCGGCATTTCGAATACAAGCTAGACACCATATGGAACATGCAACCACATATGACACCGCGAAGTTAAAGCAAGCACCTGGGATGGTGGTTCATTGCGAGCGAGGTCATCAACTCCAGAGCAACGTTTACCGTCTCCATCTGCTGACACTTCACCCTTTAAAGCGCTGTAATGTGCCGCGCCTAGCTGCGTAGGAAGCTAGCATGACTTGTCTCTTTTCTTTTTTGCTTCCCTTTCGGCAGACTCTGAAATACCCTTGCATAAAAACACAATAGTGAGAGTATGGATGAAGTGTGTGCAGAACTAGTGCACTGTAAAAGTAGCAGATAGCAGGTGGCTGAAAAATAAATGACAGGAGACATCTGATAGCTCTACAACATTGCATGGCAAACAAAATTAGATTCTACTCCGTTTGATTTTGTAATATATGAGCACAGGAAATGCAGGTACTCCTCCAGCACACCACCACATGTGGTCATATCTAAGATAACAGTCGACTGAAAATAAATAGGTCAGTCGATTTTTTAATGAACCGTTCGATCTATAAGGAACGGGCAGATGGCCTTCGTCTACCTCCCGCCAGTCACTGTTGACGATCTTTCTCGAACCGCCAGCGACCACCGGCCCAGACCCGTGCCTCCGCCGCCCCGCCCTCCCATCGACCTCACAACACCGACGTGCTTGGCAGCATCCCCAAGCCATCCCTTTAATCCCGGCCGACCTCCAGATCGGACGCCAGTAGCTCTAGGCCGCAGACGCCCCTAAGATAAACACCAAGGCGCTGCTTCCCCGGCGTAATAGTCGTACTAAGCGCACATTACTGGGGAATGCTTCCGTTAATTGGGAATCAACTAGCCAGAAATTGAAATTCAGGGGGGCGACAGACCTCTAGCTAAGGTGAAATAGTATATGAGGAGAAACCTTCTTCATTGCGAGTTACTAGGAACATCTAGTATCAAGAAGAAGCGGTCAACTAGTGTCTTCTGTGGGATGAATACTGTGCAAGCAGAGACATAAGATTTGCACGAATAAGGGAAGAGGAGTACCTTCTTCGGTTGCCGGTGTGGTCACCTCCACATGTCGCACCGATCTTCTTCTTTTTACCGGGGAAACCGATGTTCTGGAGGGTGCAGGCTTGGACGAACCCATGGCCAAATTGTTGACTGTGTTGCCATGGCCGTATGTCGGCGGAGGGGAAGCAGATCCGAGGCAGCGAAGGACGGCGTAGCAGGAACAGCTCCGGTGCGGTGGAGGGTGGCAAAGTTGGAGCGGCAGCGGTGAGGCGCAGGACGACGTGGTTGAACTGGCTCGGGTACGGACGGATCGGCCTCGGCTTCAACTACTAGTCGTGGAGGGCGTTGTGGTTGAGCTTGCGGTGGACGACTACGTCGGGGTATCGGCTCCGGCGTGATGGAGGAGGGCGGCGGTTGATGGGTGGGATGGGGTGGTGGACGGAGGACGCCGGGGTTTCGCGGCTGGTGGAGAGGTAGTTTTGGCGCCCACGGAGTACGAATGGGGAATCGGACGGGTGGGGGGAACCATGTTTTGGTCTGGGACGCGCTTGTTTTTGGCTTTTTTGAACAGAAGATGGGACGCGCTTGTTTGAAATTTGGGGAAAGTACAAACTTTGCCCCCCTCTTAAATTTCGGACCTCATCATGGTCGGGGTAGGATGGTAATCCTAGGTGTCCCAAATAGTGGGCGGGAGCGATTTCGGCCGCGCGCATGTGTGCTTAGGCGGCCATTGTGTATGAATGTTTTTCGAAGGCGGTTGCGTGGCGTCTAGATGAAGCTACAAACCTACCCCGTTTTAGACCTTTGGACGTCGGGCCGGTAGGTTTCACAGGTCGGAGTTATTAGAAAAGTAATTTCCTTATACTACCAAACATTGGTCTCACGCGGTTTCGGGCGAGTAGAGGCTCTTTTGGTGCTTCGTTTGAAATTTTGAAACACAAGCATTCACGTTTAGAGTACTCTTGAACTATGAGGATTGACCTAAATAGACAACGTTATATTTGACCTTGTATGTTTGAAAACCTCATTAAATTATCCGCTTCCTTTTGAAATTTTGACACTTGAAAATCCTATAACTACGATTATTTTGGAATGGAGGAGCTAAATTTGAATCTATTTTGTACACGACTACATATGCTATTATGTACAAAATCAGAGCAAAGGTTGGTACCCCCATAGTTTAGGTATGGTTTACAAATGCCATGATATCAAATTCAAATAATTGAATGTACTTCATGTTGAATTCGATTTTTAAACCAGATTAGGTTGAATTCAAATGTATGCTAGTTCATAGGTAGCTATTTATAAATGTCCATTGTGTAACTTTCGTATGTATAATGTGCTTTACACACACAACATGAACTATACTCACATTTATATTCGATTGCTAAAGAGATGCATTGTCTGGAGTTCAAAATACTAACTATGTGGATCAATTGTGTCGAATAATAACATAGACATGCTCAAATTCGATAGAATCTAGATGTCTGATGGATCAATGACCGCTCCTTACGCTGAATTGCAAATATCATGATCCCATCCTAATATTTGGATACAATTTATATCTTTAATCAATGTGTAGAGCAGTCTTTTACGTGTAGTTTCACTCTCCATCGGTGGTCTCTCACACATGCTCACACACTCTCTCCCGAGGTGTCTTTCTCGCACACATGCTCTAGATATACCCCTCCCTCCCTCTCGTAATCATTTACAACTGTTTTCACTAACCTTTATCACAAGCACTCTTCCTCTCGCAAACATACACATGCACAATCCTCATTGACCCTTTCGATATACATGGACCTGCCTACGTGTCTCATGTACGCATATTATCTTTACGCCTGTCTCTCACGCATTATCTCACACCTCTCTTCCTAATCGACGAGTATGATTCTAGCAGAGCATTTTGTAGGATGCCCCTTAAAGTTAGGTTGGATGAATAGTAATATCATAGATAAAGGGGTTACCTTAGTCCAAGAACCTAGGGTTACAAATCCTAGTCGGCTTTGTCAGTGGACACAGAGTCCTTCACAATTCTGCTATCTTTGTCTTGTACGACTAGTCATCCATGGGTCTTCCTAAATGTGTCATGGGCCGACCAATGTGGCGCAGGACGGAACCGAACGAAGGGCCTCACCTCGACCCACCGGACCTCACGCGATGACACACCCTCTGCCCCCACGTCTCATTATCGTCTCACACACACACATACCAACACAAATACAACACACACAGAAAATTTCTCCTGGTGCCTCTATTCCCTCCCCCCTTGCATATACACACTCAAGGGAATGGAATCTCTTGCCGTGATGTCATATTCGTGTCTCTCTCTCTAGACCACTCTCATTTCTCGTGCTATCTCTCCCACGCCCCCCCCCCCCCGTCGACCCCTCTATCCACTCTATCCATGCCTCTCTCGAATACGTAATACACATACATACCTCTCTAGGCCCCGCCAAATGCATCAACTACACATTCACACATGTTATGTCACGTACCCCATTGGTCTAAAAAACCCTCTCTTCATGTTTATTTCACATACAACATTCCTTTTGAATAAAGTGTGGCCAAAAAATTATTTTAGAGTTTCTACATATATACAACATTACAAATTTATATGGAGGAGTATGAACGCTAATTTGCGTTGCATGGTGCCCACAATGATATTTATTCCGCACTGTGAATTTGTATATTTTTATACTATATACAAAGTTAGTCATAATAAAGAGAAACGAAGAGCATCTCTCTCTCCATCGCATACCCCCCTGTACGCCCCTTTCACGTATGCACACAAAACTATATCCAGGTCCTCTAAAAGTAAACCTCCAGAAAATTCACGCGTGTTTCATCTTTCTCTCGCGATATATGCAATGACGATCATTATATTTGAAGCGAAAGCACGATACATACATTGGACTTCATAATCCACTCATTACGGTCGCCGTTTATGTTTAGTGGTTATTATACAGTCACGGGCTCACCATACAACTTTGTATTTGCTCATGACATGACTAGTTGACCAGTTAAACGCTCCACGTGGCACCTCTAGTGTTGCATCACATTATCTCACTAACATCATGCCCACCTGTCGACTTGTATCTACTCTACATCTACACTATTATAAAATACACTTTTATAAAAAAACAGAGTTGGTGATGATGGTGTGCCTGCCATCCTGCAATATAGGCCGTCCGATTTATATCTGACGGATAGGAAAGAAACTATGGCAATTTTGCAAAAAGGTACCCCACACACCTCTCCACATTTGCAAATAAGGCCTTCCCTCGTTCATCCTTTTCTCTCACAAGATAAACAAGTCATACAAATGCATCTTGATGTTACGTGCAACGCACGGGCATCTTGCTTGTAAGAATGAAAACAAACAACAAAAAGAATATTTTGACGGTGGTTGGAAGTCATGACCGCGGGCACAGCGGACAAGGTGGCCTTGTATTGGTATGCTGAGCCGTCTATTTTAACACACATGAGCTGGTGTGGTGATTATACACACACGCACGTATGCACACGAACTCCATCCACGCAACACTCACACAAACATATGCACCCCACGCACGCACGCAACACTCACACGTACACACGCAGCCACGCACGCACGCAACACTCACACGCACACACGCATGCATGCATGCACACACCAGTACACCACACGACCAACACACACTCTCACGCTCAAGTGCTCAACCTACACGCATGCGCACACATCAGGCCTCGACAGACACATACACAACCAGCGATTCCCGCGCACGGGTTGGAGCCTTGTCGCGCTGCGTAAATTTGTGTTTATCGACCTTTTCCCTATGCGAATCGACGGGTGGGACCCCAAGGAACGTGGTCAATTTAAATAGTCAACATGGTGCCGCATGCACTATTTGGCGGTCAACAGAGTGCAATCTGATCTTTGAATCGTGAGCAAGTGACCGGATAATCACCGCAAAACGTATATAGTGACCGTAATCAGCTTATTCTGAAGTTCGGTGACCAGATACGCTTTTCTCTCTGTATGCCCTCCAAAACTACATCTCTACACGTTCTCGCATGTTACATCTAACAACTATGCAATACAGCACTACTACTACACTCTAACACAATAAATCATATGTGTTTTTAGTTTTACTAGATAACATATTGTTACTTATAATTATTCAGTTTGCATACATTAAAATTGCCTTTGAAATGTATGGCCAATATCATCTACCGCGCGGTAAAAATCCCGCCCTTTCGTGTTTAATCGGGTTTGTATCGATGGATCGTGCGAAACAGCAAAACTATAGTACTATACAGTACAAGTGACAGTTCACTGGGCCGTCGTGTCGTCTACTCCTTCGTCGTAAGAGTGGAGCGCTCGCTTTCATAAATCTTCTAGTCCCTTTCGCCGACATGTGGGACATCAAGCTACCGGGTCCACGTGCCATACCGAATACAGATGCAGAGCAGCCGGGTGAAGCACCCCAGTCATGGCGCCGACATAGTAATGAGCAATGAGGCGTCAAATCACAAAGTTGCACCTTTCCCGCAGTTAAGTTGGAGGGACGAAGTAATAATGCTAAAAAAAAGAAGTTGGAGGGATGAAGCAACCATCATTTCACTCGTTGCTGAATCCACTTCTCCCTCATCTTCTTCAACTTAACCATGTGTTTCTTCTATCGGATTTCGGGTTCCGGCAGACCCTTAAGGTTCGAACTCTGGGGTGCGCTCGGAGATCCAACCCTCCACCGTCTCGTACCTCGCCGAATCGCAGGGACCTAAACTACTAACAAGAACAGCACAAGAGACGCAAGATTTATACTGGTTCAGGCCACCATCGTGGTGTAATACCCTACTCCAGTGTGTGGTGTGTGGATTGCCTCTTGGGCTGATGAGGAACAATACAGGGAAGAACAGCCTCGCGAGGGTCTGTTCTTGGTGGAAGCGATGAACTGCTAAGTGGTGTCCCGTCGCTCTAGCTTGAGGTTCGGGTTTCTCTCTCTCTCTCTCTTCGGGTGCTTCCCACTCTATCCGATCGTCTCTACTCTATCCGATCGTCCTCCCTACTATGGTGGCTAGCTCTACTTATATAGACGAAGGCCCTGGGCCTCTTCCCAAATATTGAGCGGGAAGGGTGCCAACAATTGGCCATTTTGAAGGGGAACAACGGGTACACTTATCCTGACTAAAGTTGGTCCTCGCCTGCCAAAGGCTCTGGTGATGACGCCTGCTTGGGCCCCACGATGACTGCGTTCCAGCCGTTGGGGCTGGTCTTGGTCTTGTTGCACCGAAACGGATGCCTTTGCTTGATGCTCTTGCCTGCGCTTGCTCCCCTTGCACCAAAGAGGAAAGGAGGATGGCTTGCGTCGTCATGGCTTGCGTCATGGGCACCTCGCGAGGTACCCTGCCTTGAACTCTCCGCCTCCTCATGCCTGACGAGGCTGCGCCTGAGGAAGCTCTTGGTCGTCCGCCCCGCGAGGCTTGGCCCCTCGCGAGGGTCTTGAGCTTGTGTTGATGAAGATGGGTTGTCCTGGGCCTCCTTTGAGCCATGCCGCAGGCCGCAGCGAGCAAGTCTGGGACCCTGTTCCCTGCAGCCGACAAGAGCCCCGGGCCCACGGCGCACCCGAACTTGGCCGAGCGAGCAGAGGCAAAGGGCAAGTCTGGCGAGCGTCATGGGGCCCCTAACAGCCTGCGGCCTCGGGCGACGCGTGGCGGGTGATTGGACGTGGGCGGCACTGTTCCCCCACGCCTCCTTATTTCGTGCCTTGCTAGGCGGACACGCTGCTGCACACATCTATTCCCCTCTCTGTTGCTTGTGCGCTCCAGTCCTTCCCTCTCTCGAACTCCAGCTTCCATTTCCAATCCAATCTCAAATCCCCCTTCTCCCTTTAGATCGCCATGGCTCCGATGAAGAAGGGGAAAGGGAAGAAACCTGCGCCTTCGCCTTGCTCGCCGCCGCCGGTGGCCTCCGCTGTCGACCCATCGATCATACTCAATCTGGAGGGCTTGGGCAAGGTCAGTTCAGCTCTGGCCACCTCCTTCAACGAATGCGGGAGGACGACGGCCTAGCCCGCGTCCCACTTCGCCATTGACAGGATAGTCACCGAGGTCCGGTATTTCGCTGACGCCCTGTGGGCAGGACTGGTTCCCCCCTTCTCTGATTTCTTCAATGCCGTGCTTTCCCATTATCAGATCCACATGATGCATCTGGGTCCTGAGTCCATTACTCTCCTCTCGGTCTTCGCCTTCGTTTTTGAGGCATTTATGGGCATCCTTCCCTCGGTTGCCTTGCTGTGCCAGTTCTTCTCTCTGCGCCTTGTCGACCCCGCTCAATGCTCGGCGTGCGTGAGCTTCGTCGCCGCGCCCGAGACAGCGGCCTCAGGGATTGACTTCAGCCTGCCTCCGCCCGCGGCTGAGTTCCGCGAGAGGTGGTTGTACGTGGATGTGGGGGTGCCCAGCCCCTGCTATCTGAGCCGACCTGCTGCCGTCCCCAATTCAGGTTGGGGCCAGGAGACGCTTTCGAGCCCTCGGCTCATCTTTGTCTGGCGCCGCTTCGCGTTCCTGAGGTCGCTTGCTATGACAGCGCCCATGGCGGTGAAGGAGTTCCTGATGCGCCGCGTTGCTCCTCTCCAGCGCCATTCCCACCGGATGTGGGCCTTCAGTGGACCTGGCGATCGTATGAGGCTCTAGGAAGAAGACCTGACGCCTGAAGTGCTAAGGAAAGTGCTCCTGGTCCTGACTAGCGATCCTAACCCCGGTGGCATCCGACATGAAGGGGCCTGCTGTACCTCTGCCGGAACAGGGGTGATTTGGTGAACCAGATGCCTATCTTCGATGAATGGGGGCTGCGCCCCGCTGTTCTCCAGGGGCCTCGCGAGAATCCAGTGGTGGTGACAGCCCTTCCAGGGTTAAGGCTCCTCCTCAAGTGGCGGAGCAGGGAGGCACGAGCCGCCAGAGGCCGAAGGGACCCCCGCCGGGGTGACAGCGCCGGGCGATGCTCGTGAGGGGGCAGCTCCTGAGGCTCATGCCGCCGCGGCTGAGGGCGGCAGGCAGCCGCCCGCAGCGCCCGCGGATGGAGCCCCCGAGGCCCCTGCTGCTTCTCTTGGTGAGGCGATCAGCAGCGTGCGTCAGGCGGACGCCCCTGACGCGGGCCGCCTTGATGCTCCTCCCTCGCGAGCTGATCCCTCGCTCAAATCTTGGGTCGTTTCAGCGTGAACTTCAAGGCCCTCCTAAGAGAAGGGAGGCCCCTGGGCGATGATTACCCTTGTCGCTCGCTGAGCGTAGGAAGTACTTCACACCGATGAGTAAGCATTCTCCTTCTCCAGCTCCTGATTCTTCTGCTGCTCGTACTGATCCTTGCCCTGCAGGCCCCTTCCTGCCGAGCTCACGGAGTCGGGTGAGGAGCCGTCCCCCTCGGCTTCGTCCCCTCCCCAGCCCTCGAGTGCTCCAAGCAGGGGAGCTCTTGTGGTCAGGGCGACCGGGGAGGTGAGCCGTCCCGAGGCGCGTCGTGGCCCTGCGCGCCTCGCGATCCTTCCTCGCGAGCCTTCCCGAGGCATAGCTAGCCTCATCAGGCTTCTCGCCTGGTCGTGGACGGCGATTGGCTGAGGCGCTTCCTGCGCCTCGTCTGGGGATGGGCTGGCTCCAGGCCGGGCTTCTGGCGTGGCGCGCCCGGCCGTCGCGAGGGTGCCAGCCCCAGCCTCTGCCGGAGGGGAGTGTTGACTTCGTAGCTCCGGCACCCGCTGGGCAGTTGATGGTGTGGAGGACGGCGCGCGGCCTTCGGGAGCGCCGCGCCCTTCGCCAAGGATTTCTTCGAAGGGCGGCCGACGCGGTGAGCCTTCTTGGTGAAGAGTTTGCTGACGAAGACGCGCGCCTTGAGGCCGAGGGCCTGCGCCTGGTCGCGGAGAGGCGCGAGCTGGAGGGTGCTGCCGCCCTTGCGTGTCGCCAGCGCGAGCTTGATGACGAAGAGGCCAAGGCTTCGCTGGCAGCCTCTCGGGAGGCCTGTTCTCGGGCCGTCGAGGAGGCCCGGGCAGCTGACAGGCGGCGAGAGGTGGCGGAGGAGCGGGCACGGGAAGCCCTGGCCCGGTGCCACTCGTTGGAGGAGCAAGCCGAGCTGCGCGAGGCAGCCCTTGCGTCGATGAAGGTGGCCTCTGGCGACTCGCCGGAGCTCCGCAGCGTGAAGAGGCGCCGACGCTGAAGCCGCCAACGCTGCTGAGTACGAAAGCGCTGAGACGAGGGAGCGCTTGGCGACGCGGGCAGAGGATGAGGTTGCAGCACGGGAAGCCTGCGTCATGGAGGAGGTCGGATGCCGAGTGGCGGCGGCGCGCTCGAACCTCGAGCGCGAGTTTGAGGAGCGGTTGGGGTTGATCAAGGCCGAGGCTGAGGGCAGGACTGCTGCCTTGAGGGCCAAACTGGAGGAGGCGACACGGCAGGCCGATGCTCTTCGGGCCGCCCTCGAGGTGGCGCAGAGAGAGTCCACCACCTCTCGTGCCGAGGCGCCTTCTTCGCCCGGTAGTGGAGGAGGCCGAGGCTGCGCCGCTGCACGCGGACGAGATGCGTCGTGGCGAATCTTGGAGCACGAGCACCGTCCCATGCTCGCCACGCTCCGGAAAGAGCTAACGTAGCCTTGGATAACATCTGCGAGGCGGCGATGGGCCAGCCGCCGCTGATTAACTACGCCGGCAACCTTCAGTTCTTCACTGATGTGGTGGCGCGGCTGGAGGCGCGGTCAGTCAGGGCCGACAGGTTGGTGGAGGAGAGGATCCGCGTGTTGCTCGGGCACGCCTCCTCTCGCGTCTTCAGCCATCTCCGGGACATGGACCCTCACTTCGATTTTGACGCAGCCATCGCCCCAGTCCCCCAGGCCGTCCGGGGCGACCTGGCGCATTGGGTGGAAGACAACGTGGATGCCCTCGTCCGGGCCTTCGCTTCGGAGGACGACGGCGTGGTCGTGGCCGCCGATGAGGGCGGCGTGGTGAACGGCCCAGACGCCGCCGACGATCACGCATACAGCGACGGCGAGGCCAGCGACGCCAGCAACGGCTCGGGAGGTGCTCCTGCGGATGCATTGGGGGATTTGTCCGACTGGTCATGTATTGTCCTTGTTCCATTACCCTGCATGAATAGAACTCAGGTTTTGGCCTGATGGAGGTGAGAGCATTTTTGGAGGGGGAGCCCCTCATGTAAAACTTGTGTTCTTTGTATTCGCAGGTGTCACAACGCCCATACGCCCGCGCCAAGTGGTTGGCTAAGCGATGCGCTAGTTGGATGGTTTACCTTTGTTTCGTACGAGCCTCGAGATAGCCTGTGGGAGGCTGCAGCGATCTGAGTGTCTATCGATTGAATCCGTAGGACCTGCAGCAAAAACCCTCCAGAGGACGCCAGCGACAGGCCTGGGCTGTCTTGTGAGCTTGGTTTGGCCCGGCTCGCGAGGGGCTCATGAGGGAGGCAGCCGAGGCGGAGTTGTAAATCAAACGCGAGAGATTTGCTCGAACGAGACTAAGCACCCCTACCCGAATACATGCAAATCTTCAAGCTCAAATTCAACTTAAATCCAACAAGGGAAAACAACAGCCAGAGGGAAAACCAAATGAAAGCAGAAAAAGGCCGCGTCCGGCACCTAGTCTAGTCTTGGATGTCTTCTCACCAGCGCGGAGCTAAGTGCTGCTACTGGGCGTAGGAGGGAGCCCCAGGGCCTGAGGCCGGCACCCCTGAGACTCCGGGGCGTGTACAGCCCCACTCGTTAATACGTGAGAGTGTCACGGGGCGGCGAGCTTCACGAGCACGGGCCTTCTTCAGTGTACCGGCCTTGCTTCATATCGCCATACGAGGGCCCCGCCTTGCGCCACACTCTAGTGCCACCAACGACGACCGAAACCAGACGCCGCCCGGTGGGGTAGAGCGGTCGCCAGCCAGTTCCCCGACGACCACGGGTCCTCCGCCAGGGGCAGGCCCTGAGGCACCTCCCCAGCAGAGGGCCTACCTCCTGAGAACGCCTTGCTCCGAACGCCGCGGTGGTGATGTCGGATCTCTGCCCCTCTCCGGCAGCCCCCTGCGCCCTCCTCCGCTACCCGATAATCGTCGCCCCCGGCGTGACCAGTGGGACTGTCGCGAGACTCCTGAAAGAGCGCGGCTTCTGGCGCCTCATCCCCCCAGATTGGGTTGAGGAGCGAGTCTTGTTCTCCCTCATGCTGGTGCCCTTGGTCCATCATGTGGGGCACGTATTCTTCCGGCGCCGTCATCCCGAAGGCCACGCCCGTAGTCTTTGGCGTGCCTCGCTGCTCTGCTTGATGCGCCCGCCGTGGGGTGGTGGGCGCCGCGTCCACCAGGGCCGTGAGTTGCGTCAGGTCCTTCTTCTCCGCGGCCGGGGCGGGGCAACCTGCCGCCGCCCGACGCCGACAGCCGGTGCCGAGTAACTTTGGAGCATGGGCGGGCCATGAGCCCTGCAGGCGGGCCGCCTCGGTCTGAGGTGGGAGTTGGGTGCGAAGGGTGAGCCCCGAGGCGGCGGCCAGGAGCTCCGCCACTCGCTCCGGCTGACGTCCACGGCCGCTCTCCGGCCTGCCGCTGCGGCAGCTCTCGGGCCACTTTGTGAGCGCGGCCCTCGAGTTCGCCTTTGCTCGGCGGGTGTACCTTGATGTGGTCAGCGGCGTGGTTGAAGGCTCTTGCTGCCGACCGCGCTGTCGCGGTGTGAGAGCCGTCGAGGCCTGTCCGCGTCGCCCGCAGCCCTGCGCTCCCTAACGAGCTGAGCTGCACAGGGTCGCCGAGGCGGCGGCTCTGCGTGGGCGGGCCACGCCGCCCAAGGGTCGAGGTTGCCAGCTTGCGCCGGTCATGGCGATGACGATCTGACGGGACACGAGGTGGCAGAAGGCGGATTCCGGCGCACCCCTACCTGGCGCGCCAAATGTCGGATTTCGGGTTCCGGCAGACCCTTAAGGTTCGAACTCTGGGGTGCACGCGGAGATCCAACCCTCCACGTCTCGTACCTCGCCGAATCACAGGGACCTAAACTACTAACAAGAACAGCACAAGAGACGCAAGATTTATACTGGTTCAGGCCACCATCATGGTGTAATACCCTACTCCAGTGTGTGGTGTGTGGATTGCCTCTTGGGCTGATGAGGAACAGTATAGGGAAGAACAGCCTCGTGAGGGTCTATTCTTGGTGGAAGCGATGAACTGCTAAGTGGTGTCCCGTCGCTCTAGCTTGAGGTTCGGGTTTCTCTCTCTCTCTTCGGGTGCTTCCCACTCTATGTCTCTACTCTATCCGATCGTCCTCCCTACTATGGTGGCTAGCTCTACTTATATAGACGAAGGCCCTGGGCCTCTTCCCAAATATTGAGCGGGAAGGGCGCCAACAATTGGCCATTTTGAAGGGGAACAGCGGGTCCACTTATCCTGACTAAAGTTGGTCCTCGCCTACCAAAGGCTCTGGTGATGACGCCTGCTTGGGCCCCACGATGACTGCGTTCCAGCCGTTGGGGCTGGTCTTGGTCTTGTTGCACCGAAACGGATGCCTTTGCTTGATGCTCTTGCCTGCGCTTGCTCCCCTTGCACCAAAGAGGAAAGAAGGACGATGCGCGACTGGCGCTCGACTGGAGCCCTTGGTCGTCATGGCTTGCGTCATGGGCACCTCGCAAGGTACCCTGCCTTGAACTCTCCGCCTCCTCATGAGCCAGCCTGACGAGACCGCGCTTGAGGAAGCTCTTGGTCGTCCGCCCCGCGAGGCTTGGCCCCTCGCGAGGGTCTTGAGCTTGTGTTGATGAAGATGGGCTGTCCTGGGCCTCCTTTGAGCCACGACGCAGGCCGCAGGCAGGCAAGTCTGGGGACCCCCGTTCCCAGAACGCCGACATCTTCTGCCGTTGTTCTGCCTCATGTGGGACGCAGATCAACTTGGTAAAGCACTGACACCGTGGGACCGCATGTTAGCAAACTGCTAGGACAACGTCCTCCGAAAATAAGAAACCTCCCCCGCCATCCACGCGGCAAAATCACCTCCTTTTTACTAATCTTTGATTCTATAATTTTTTAGATTTGTATAGATAGCACACAGGAAGAAAACCAAGTGGTACGGTTAAGGGCATCCACAATGTGTAGCCAAATGTGAAAATAGCATTTAGCATCATGGGAACCATTGTGGACGGTGTTGCCAAAGCCAAAAAGATGGAACCGAAGCTCCCTGATTGATTGATTGAAGGAATAGAAAAATGCAACGTCTCTCCTCTTTCTCCCATGCTTGGACGCATGTAGTACAGTATAGAGCATAGAGTCTACTCCCATGTCCCTTCTATCACAAATCACAAAGCAGTGAGGCGTCAAATCACAAAGCACGGACGAAGCAACTATCATTTCACTCTTCGCTGACTCCGCTTCTCCATCGTCTTCTTTGAGAAACCATCTCACCGCACTAGTACTCCTAGTAGTAGTACTAGTAAAGGACTTCCTAGATGCAAATAAGGCGGTTGTCTCGGCTTGCAGGCGGCACTTGCGAATGACTTACCGTGGTCTCCCTCAATGGTGTTCTCCGTCGAACGCACTTCGCCAAACCACAAAAAAAAAGTCGTCGACGTCACCGCAATGGGCAAGGAATTCAAATATAGTTACTACCTCCATTTTTTTGTACACAAGGCCAGTATATCAAAATTACAATTTGCAAAGGGCCACTAACACTAATCGAGGCAAAATTGATGGGGTTAGCAACCAAGGACATTAATATCCCCTGCATGCATGCGAAAGTGAGAATCTTCATTTGCATGGCGCTGCATTAATCAAGCGATGAGGAGTGAGATGGTTAGCTCTTTGGTCTTTCGAGAAAAAAATACGCATTAATTGACACGTGAAACGAGGATTTGTATCGATTAAATCCCGTGAAGGAAAACCCCGCCTTTCTTTTTTAACACTAGTACTCCTAGTACGTACGTACTTATCCTGTTTGGGTCTAGGCCTTGCATTTCCAAACTTCGCCACACATTTTTGCCAAGCTTGCCTAAAGTTTCCAAAATGAGAAGGAGGTACACTTATGCGGCTGTCGTCATGTCGCACCGCACCCTCACACGGTCGCCTCCTGCACGCTTGGTCGCACCGCACCCTCACACAATCGCTTCCTGCACGCCGCAAACCCAACCAAGGGAACGCATCCTCATCGACACGTCTTTGTCGCATGTGAACAAACCAAACTCAGCCATCCTATCGCTGACACATAATTTTCGTTCATAGAGTATGTTTATCCAACCGCATGTTGGGGAGTAACCGTCTGACGTCTGCGGTGGTCTGGTGGGGAAGAAGAAGAGGTGAGTAAGAAGGAAAGAAGGGTTAGGAGACGTAGGATATTCATCCAACCGCATGAAATGCTAGACTGACCCAAGTCAGGCGACTTGCATAACAAATAGTATGTTTTTACACAGCAAAAGATCCATAAAAACAACAACATAAAGAAAAACTATCACTGCTCGCGGAAAGAGACAACCTCGTCATCTTTGGCTGCCGGCGCTAACCAGCCGTCGCTGCCGACGTGTGTCTCCGCACCGTGGTTGTCCTCGGCCTCTAGCTACTCGTTCAAGCGGAGCGTGCGGGCGCTCTGCATGGACGAGAGCATAGCCCGGTTCAAGTCGAGGACGTCCGGTTCCGCCTGCAGGAGGGCCTCGATGGCAGCGGCATCCGCGCGCTCCGTGTCGAGTCGAGCCTCCGCCGCCCGGTTCAAGTCCAGGACTTCCGGTTCCGCCTGCAGGAGGGCGTCGATGAGAGCGGCATCCGCGCGCTCTGTGTCGAGTCGAGCTTCTGCCGCCCGGTTCATGTCCAAGACGTCCGGTTCCGCCTGCAGGAGGGCCTCGATGGCAGCGGCATCCGCGCGCTCCGCCTCAAGTTGAGCCTCCGCCGCCCGGTTCACATCCACGACATCCGGTTCCGCCTGCAGGAGAGCCTCGATGGCGGCAGCGGCGCGCGCGCTCCACGCCGAGTTGAGTCTCGCCTCCGGTCCTCCTTTAGTATCGCCATGTTGAACCGCTGGTCCGCCTGCACCATGGGGGACTCGGACGCCGGCACGAAGTCGACGTCCATCGTCTCATACCCATCGGGGCCCTTCTGAGCCGCGACCTCCGCAATGAACATTGGATCGGCTTCCTCCTCATCGTAGCTTGGCTCCATAGAACTTCGGGGATCGGCCCGCCGCAAAGTGAGCTTGGGAACAGAGGTCTGTGGCGCCGACCACCGCCGCGATTTCTGCGCGGCGCTCCTGCGTCAGCATCTTGTAGTAAGTGATCTTGCGGCGCACCATGGCTATCCGGCGAACTAGGGGACGCTTGATGCGGGATAGGGGATCGAAAGGTGGGGGAATGGGCTGGAGATTTGGTGTGGTTTTAGGGCAGTGGCTGGCCTAGGCCGAGCAGCGAAGGTTCTGGTGTGAATAGTGGTTCCGGTGACGACCGGTCAATCGGTTTTGACTGTACATCGCTCTTGTCGCGTTCGCGTTGCAGCCCGGCACGCTGGACCCTCCACGTTGCTCACCGAATGGAACACGCTTCGTCTTGCATTTTCGCTCGCTTGTGGCACCACAGTTGAGAGCGAACCGACGTCCCTCCCCCTCCCACGCCCGCGTCATTTATTATACCACCACTCCCTCCGTTTTATGTGGAGTAAATAAAAATAGAGGGAGTATACTACGGATGAGGATCCCCTGATGTGGCCGAACCCATTGAGTAACTGACATGCGGGGCTTAGCAAGCATGGGGTCCGCCAATAAGTGACCGAAAGGGAGGGTAAGGCAGGGATACCTATGTTAGAGGATCCACGTCCACTATACTACTTTGACCAAATGTTAGAGTAATAATATATGACATGCAACTTACACAAATGTTAGAGTAATAATATATGACATGCAACTTACACAAAGCATACAGGGTCTAATGCGTTTTTCGAGGCTAACTTTGACCAAATGTTAGAGTAATAATATATGACATGCAACTTACACAAAGCATATGGTCAATTTCGTATGTGAAAGGACTTTCCAATGATATAATTTTCACATTAGACATCTCATGTACTCCCTCCGTCTAGGTGTGTAAGTCATCTTACGAAAACCAAATAATCCCAAAACACGTAGGCGCGGTGCATTAACTTCTACCTCGTTTCTTGTTTCTTGACATATGAACCAATAAGAGATGAGGATGTGCATGCTTTTAATGACCTGAGACTATCAAACATGACATGCAGTGGTTAGTTCAGTGCATGCAATACTATTAATTAGCAAATAAACATTAATGTCTCTCGTTTTCCCCTCCTCCTTGGTCACGGTGCACAACCTAAGATGACTTACTCACCTATGTGAAAGGAGTACTATTAATCTTGTCAATAGTCAAATTGATAACCATCTCGAGTACAAATCTAGGAGTACGTACGAATCTAAAAATATTGATTGGGCGTTGTTGAATGTTGATACCTTTTTTATCATAGTAGAGATACTTTGACTACACATGAAACTTATACTCCCTCCGTCTAGGTGTGTAAGTCATCTTACGAAAACCAAATAATCCCAAAACACGTAGACGCGGTGCATTAACTTCTACCTCGTTTCTTGTTTCTTGACATATCAACCAATAAGAGATGAGGGTGTGCATGCTTTTAATGACTTGAGACTATCAAACACGACATGCAGTGGTTAGTTCATTGCATGCAATACTATTAATTACCAAATAGACATTAATGTCTCTCGTTTTTCTCTCCTCCTTGGTCACGGTGCACAGCCTAAGATGACTTACTCACCTAGACGGAGGGAGTATGTAAAGTAGAAAGGATAGGAGGGAGTATATTGTACGTTCAAAAACGAAACGAACATTGAATACCCTTTATATATGATTTGCGGATGCTATGATCACCGATTCAAAATTTTGAATCCGCCTTAGGTATCACGTGCCCCACTCGTTCCCTCTCGATTTCATCTCGGGGTCCGGAGATCTATTGAAAGAGGACTAGGGTGGGTACATGCGAATGATACTCGGCGGAATGTTCAAATGAGGCATGCGGGAGGATGGACTCAATTGGAGGGCGACATGATCGATGGAGAAGAGGGTTGGAGAGGAATGAGAAATAAGCAAACGTCACATGATTACACTTGAACGGCTCAAATAAACAATAAGTTGCCTCGCTTGGCCAACATAGTGAAAGGCCTAATGCGCAACGCGGAGCACTAACGCTCGAATATGGCCGGGAAAACAGGGAAACCGACATAGTGCAGACTAGTCCAATGGAGGAGCTGGCCCACGACCTCCTCGCCACCGACAACCGTTCATGTGGGTCGTTGGGGCCAACAACGGGGCGCAGCTCCAGCACCGCTTCTGGACACGGCGACCGCGGTGAGCGACACACTCATATCGTTGATAGACACGGTCGGTTTCAGTGTGTCGAGGGTGGCCTTAGTGTTGTGGCACGACCAACGGTATGTTTGGTTTGTGCCCAAGGTTGCCCCATCAAAGCATTGGGTAGCTAAAATTTTGGTTGAGGTATTGGCTGCCCATGATTTGGCCGACATTGGCAAGAAAAATGAACTAGAGTTGGCTAGAGTTCATTGGCATGCCAAAGAAATGGCAACCATCCAAACAAAGACCAATCTTTGGGTCATGACCAAAATTTTGGTAAGGTGCACTTTGGCCACAATCCAAACACACCCCAACACCCGGCTCGTCGAGGATGCACGGGGCGGCGCCACGCGTTCGCGGAGTGGTGTAGCGCGGCCAACTGCATCCTCTGGACCTGAGACCATGCCGGGTCGTCTTGCTTTTTCAATGACATGCGGGGATCGCATTTGAGCAAAGGGCATCTCCAACGTTGCCACGATCGCAGCTGACTACCCTGGCACACCAAAGCCCTCGTCCCTCGCACCGTCGCGCGGTGCGTTCCCCCGGTGCCAGCTGCCCGCTGCCCGCATTCATGTCGTCCGTTCGTATGTCGTCGTTAAGAGGCTCGGTGCCCGAGGAACCAACTCCGGCGACTTAATGACGCACCTGGACGATTGGCCTCACGGGAATGCGCTACTTAAAGCGGCAACGCCCAGCTAACCTCCAGACCATAGCGCATCGTCCTCCTACCTGGCACCACATCCGCCATGACCGCAAGTGCGAACACTCCGCGGGAGAGCTTGTCTTCGGGGATGAAGCTCGAGGTCGCCGCCCTCGCTCAAAGTCGCCTCTCGCGGCCGCAATAGCAGCGTAGTGCAGCGAGACGCGACCGCTGGCGGTGGCCACGTTGGCGGACGACGACGGGAGCACCTCAGCCACGCGTCCTACTTGCCGCCGTCCAACGTCCGGCACCGCCGAGGTCAGGGACTCCTCCGAGGATGAGTAGGGCATGGTGTGCCAACTGGCCGGTCCGTATCCCGTGTTCTAATCTTCCTCGCCAGAGACCGCACCTTCACTTCACGATCTTGAACCCCGCCCCCGTACATAGAGATCGCAGATGGAGGACGTCAGTCGCCGCCGTAGAATAGGTTTAGGGTCGGGTTTCTTTTATTTTTCTGTCCTATAAAAGTTCGAATGTAATGAAAATCTACCGTGTTTGCATTAATCTCGGCCGGCGTATAAGAACTTTTACAATAATATACATATTCTAGGAGTACTAGCAAGATGCCCGTGCGTTGCACAGAAGATCAAGATCTTGTGGGAGAAAATGATGAACAAGGGAAAGCCTTATCTGCAAATGTGGGGAGGAGTGCGGGTAAATTGTCATAGTTTCCTTCCTATCCGTTAGATATAGATCGGACGGCCTATATTGCAGGATGACAGGCACACCATCATCACCAACTCTACTTTTCATTGAACCGAGACAAATCTAAAAACCCAACTAAGCCAACCTCCTAGCATATCACATGGAAAAGACCCGGTCGCGCCGTTTTAGTCGGGATTACCGGATTACTAGTAGTAGTATCGATGGATCGCCGAAGCAACATTTTTTTGAGGGGCGAAGCACCTAGTTTAAAAGGAAAAAGGTGGTACACACATCACCCTGTCGCGATCGCATTGCACTCCACACACGCTCGGTCCTGCACACGGCTCACGCGAACGGAACGCTTCGCTTGCCTCTTCACCGACACGTGGGACTGCACTTGGAGAAACCGACCATGCGCCAAACTCCCCCGCCCACCGCGAAAATCCTCCCCACACACACACACAAAATTCCCCCAAATTGATTCAACCACCCTTCGCCAAATATTCCCCAAACCCTCCCCCGTCCCCCTCCACTCCATTCGCTCCGCCAAAGCCGCCCTCCCCCCGCGCCGATACGTCGGTGCCGCGGTTCGTCGAGGGGACGCACGGCGATCCTCTCGCTCCCACAGTACGCTCTCGTAGACTGCCGTCCTCTAGCCGCGCCGCCACCTCTGGCTACGTTCTTGTGGAGGCGCACGGCGGTCAGCGCCACCACCGCTGGCGACGTTCGTGTGGAGACGCACGGCGGTCAGCTTCTCCCACGGTACGCGCATTCTAGACTGAGGCCCCGTTCATGTCGGTGTAGCGCTGAATGTTAGCTGATAGACGTTGTTAATCTCACCGCTTGTCAAGTAGTTTACTGTCAATATGCTCGGTTAAGAAGCTTCCTTGCCCTGCTCGCACTCAATCTGCTTAGCTGAGATGGCATGCCAAGGCCGATTAGTTGCTAAAATATCCTGCCATATATTTATTGTGACGTAGATTGCCATGGTCTAGTAGCCAATCTGTTAGGTGAAATAGCTCTACACCGTTTTATACTCGATCTTTGTTGCTGCAATGGCCTTCGATAGTTTCATGGTTGTGTGCTCGGCCTCATTGACTGCTGAAACAACCTGCCATAATTTTGCACTCAAATCTGTTTGCTGAATTAGCTTTACATATATTTCGTTACTTAGATCTGCTCGTCCAAATATCTTGCCATAGCTTTAGACATCGACCTAGGTATTTTTTCTAGACTTCATAAAAAAGCATATATGTTTTTCCTGTAATATCTAGTAGAAGAACTAATTTTTATGTCTAACAGATGGACATGACTTGGATAACTTCTGCTCGAAGATTCTCCGCTGCATATGTCGAGGGGGTTGAAAACTTCATGAACTTTATCAGAGCTGAGTACGGTGGTCCGAAATCAGATGTGCTCTGCCCATGTAGCAGTTGTATGAATTCAGTTACAAGACCCCAATCAATTGTGCAAAATCATCTACACTTGTATGGGATGTCGGTCACATATACTAGGTGGGTTCATCATGGTGAAGCTGTGAACGTCAATGTTATTGACTACGTGGAAGCAGCAGATCACCATCTTGATCTCGCCTGATGCTCGTGTGGAAGAGGAGGAGGAGGTGGTGGTGGTGGAGCCAAAGTGAGTTTGACCAACATTGAAACAATGCTACGAAATGCTCGTGCATTCCGTGAACTTTCACCTGCGAGAAGAAAAAGCGGTGGGCCCGCATGTTGGAACAATGCAACATTGTTGTCACCCCAGGAAATAAGTTGTCAGTATTCTCAGCTATGGTCACCTTTCTTCAGGTGAAGACATCTGAGCGGATGACCAACAAATCATTCGATGCAATGTTGGTTGCTTTCCGCAAATCTTTCCCAGATGCGTCTGAGCTGCCACACACCTACAGTAAAATGAAGAATTTCCTTCGTGCAGTTGGAATTGGATATGATATGATCCATGTTTGTAAGAATAATTGTGTTCTGCTCCGGAAGGATTATGCCAACTTAAGTGAATGCCCGAAAAGCAAATCATCAAGATGGAAAGATGGCGATGCTGTGAAGAGGGTTCCTCATAATGTTCTGAGACATTTTCCAATTACATCAAGATTGAGAGGTTGTTTCATGATGCTGAAACAAGAGAGGATGTACTGTGGCATTCTAGGAACCAGGAGTACAGAGATCAGAATGTAATGAGCCATCCATCTCATGGTAGTGAGTGGAAAAGCTTCAATGATATACGCAAAGAGAAACATTAGACTTGGCTTAGCTTCAGATGGATTTAACCCATTTGGCCACCAGAGCGCCACATATAGCATGTGGCTAGTGCTTGTTATCCCTTACAACATGCCTCCAAATGTCTGCACCAAAGAATCAAACTACATGATGGCCTTGCTCATCCCAAGTCCAAAAAGTCCTGGAAAGGATTTTGATATGTTCATGGAGCCTCTTATGGAGGAACTTCAACAGCTATGGAAGGGTGTTCTCACTCGAGCCTCTTTCTGCGTGCTGTTGTAATTTGGTGCATCCATGATAATCCGGCTTTGGGCACTATGTCAGGGCGAACGACACATGGTTACAATGCATGTGTTCGCCAGATGTGAATCATTGTCATACGCAATACTTAGCAAGATCTGTTACATTGGACACCGCCATTTCCTTGCCAAGGACAAGCGGCATCCTAGAAAATACCGAAGACATGTGTTCAATGCAAAGCATGAAAACAGTGATGCGCCAAAGAGGCTCACTGCCAATGAGTTGCAAGTGGAATTAGAGAAGGTCAGGCATATTACACCGTGAAACCATCTAGGTAATGGTAGCGGGAAAAGGAAGCGTGGCACGGTAGAAGAGAGATTATTGTTTACCCGCAGGTCCACTTTGTGGGACTTGGAGTATTGGAAAGATTTGGATCTGCGGCATAATCTTGATGTGATGCACATCGAGAAAAAAATATATGTGACAACATTATCAACACACTTCTTAACATTGAAGGCAAGACGAAAGATACCTTAAAATCTAGGATTGATTTGACACACTGGTATCGTAAAGGATTTGCAGGTGCAAGATGAAGGTAAACCACGGGATATGGCACCAGCTGTGAACGTCTTGGACAAGGTAAAAAGAAAATAATTCTGCGAGGTCCTGTCATGTGTGAGATTCCCATATGGATTTGCTTCCAACCCTGAAAGGAGAGTCAGTGCAGATGGAAACAAGGTACAAGGGTTGAAGACTCATGACTGCCACGTCCTACTTCAAAGGGTTTTACCTGTTATCCTTAGAGGATTGGGCCACCCTGACTTATATAGAGCAGTTGCAGAGTTGGGACAATTCTTCAGGGAACTCTGCAGTAGAAATATCGGGATATATGATTTGGAGTGTCTTAGAGACAAGATACCAACTATCCTATGCGACCTTGAGAAGATATATCCTCCAGCCTTCTTTGATGTGATGGTGCATTTGGCTATTCATCTACCTGATGAGGCACTACTTAGAGGTCCAGTACAGAATGGCTGAATGTACCCTATAGAAAGGCTGCAAGGCACATACAAGGGCTATGTAAGGAACAGAGCTAGACCCGAGGGTTCCATTGCAGAGGCCTACATTACTACGTAAGCGTTCACATTCTCGCTCAAAATACATTGAAATAGCCGATCAGCTTAGCAAAGAGGTGGGTGAAGACAATCCCGGCTCAATGTTTTCGATTATTCTGCTCGAAGATTCTGTGGAAGAGTCGACAAGAGGACAAACCTAATGATTTGGACAAAATGGTTTGGTATGTGTTGAATAACTGTCACGAGATACTACCTTATATCAAGTAAGTGCAAGATCGCAGCTTATACATCGTAATCTACTAAACTTGCAGCACATTCTTATATATTTAGATGTTTGACGCGATCACTATGTTGTGCAGCATCTACAAAGAGGAGTTACTGCCGCAAAATCCAAGAAATATTGATAAACCGGTTATGGCAGGATTTGTGAAATGGTTCAAGAACCATGTAAGCTTTTGAAGTGCACTGTCAGTTTTTTTAATATATTGAGTACATAAGATGATCAACTTGTCTATTTTCTAACCATATGTTAAGAAGATGCGGGAGGATGAGCAGGCAGTTGATGATGCCCTTTACTCACTAGCAATGGGTCCTGATACTCGGGTAAGACATTATGATCTTGCGTTGTTGGAGATGTGCGCTACAACACCCTTGCACGAGACGAAGGCAGGAAGACACAAAACAGTGGCATCATGAGCACGGATATGTATGACAAAGAGACAATCGAAATGTATGCTAACATAATGTAGACATTGTTCGATTGCAAGATATCTCCGCTTCGAGGATCATCGGTGTGTGGTTCTGTTGTGTTGTTGTTGGTATAACCTATTTTCCAGGATCGCAAAACCCAGAGCTGATGATTATTTCAAATCCATCAATGTCAAGGCGGCATACCAGACCAACGAGCCTTTTATTTTGGCAAATCAAGCAACACAGATATTTTTCTTGGAAGACACATTTCCACGTAGCGGTGGCGGAGAGTATTGCAAAGGTTTGAGCAGAGGAATTCGTTTAATGAAGTTGCACAACAAGATGATGCTTACACTGCTCCTGATGTACAAGATAACACAGATGCTCCTAATATCTTTGAGAACCATGACATCAATGACACCGGCGAAAAGATTGCCTGTCGTGTTGTGGACATACAAGAGTTGATTAAGAAGAAGCCAACGTTCAAGGATGTTGAGGACGAAGAAGAAGATGACACCGTGGGGAATTACGATTCAGACTGATACACATGGCGAAGATGTTGACGCTGCTGCTGCGGATGATGATTACATTGCTTTTGTCGTATTTGCCTGTCAGAAGACGTCTTTTTATCTATGTTATGACAATTGAAACCTGATGAACATGTTGTTTAGTATTTTGCTGTGAGAACATCACTTGTTATGTATGCTGATTTGTGTTTGGTGATTGTATGACAACTAAACATAATGACATTGTTGTTTAGTTGTACTCATATTTGGCTGTGAAACTTGAATTTGATGACATAGTTTGCTGTTGGACTGCAATTTGCTCGACGTCTTCGAATGAGAACAAAGCTGACCCGAAATGGGATACGCCCTGATTTCCATTAATAGAAATCATTAGATGTTCACAACACTACGCCCAGCTTGCTACACAGGTTTCATTCATTACTAGTTTCAGCAAAGTGCTCATGTCGTAGCTAATTGAATACATCACGAAAAGTGCTACATACACCGCAAATAAAGAGACAATCATCCTCTGAGCACATCGATTTTGCCCGTTATCTTCAAAAGCTCTTTCATCTCCTCATTGTCTGTCAAGGCCGTTCAGCAGCCGTTGCTTGGCCATGATCGAGGAACTGCATCTTTAACCTTCGCTCAGCATCTTCCTCTTCCGCCGTTCCCTCGCCATTTGTCCAACACCCCAACCTGCTGGTATTGGGATTCCTCGGCTAACCAAATAATCAGCATAGTTGCATTCCCCACATCAAGAACTTCCCGTAAATACAAATCACACGAATCTTCCCTTTTCCGCATTTAATCAAATTGGAAGATCATCAACCAAACTATTAAAAAAAACCAGCAACTAAAAGCAGCAGAACAACACTTACACATATTATTACCCCATGATTCGGGCATTTGTAGAAGACTCGGCCAGGGTTGCGGATTGTGGTTGAGACGCGACGGATGACTCTGCGTGATTTGCAGCAGTGGCACCACACCAACGGCAGCGGGTTGCGATGAGCAATCGGCTGCGGTGCACGTCATGGCGGGGTGTGATGAGACCCACAGCGATGGTACGGGTGGCGACTTGGCGCATATCTGGTTGTTGCTTTGAAGAGCGGGTGGACGAGCAGCCACGGACATGGTTGTCGGCCTGAGCTTCGATGCTAGGCGAGTAAGTAGAGAAGAGGAGAAGCGAACGTTGGATATGTCGGTTTCATTACTTGCGAGTAGCATAGCACCATATATAGTCATAGTCTAGGTTTGGATTCGAACCAGCTACAGGAGCACGTCTTTCTTTTTTCTAAAACTCCGCAACGTCTCTTTACTGGTACACTAGCTTGTTCTGTACGCCTTCCCAAGTCTTCGATTTTCTTTCCGTTTTTTTTGCAAGGAAGGAAGGAGGACAAAACTGAGAGTTCCTCGGACTCAAACCCAAGACCTCTCGGTTGAAAACCAAGGGTGCTAGTCACTTATGTGGCGAACGTTCCCTATGAGGAGGACGGCATTTAACGCATTTTCCTCGCAGTTTTCTTCCTATATATAAATAAGTATGCTACTTGGTGTCCGCTTAGTCAAAAAACGATTATGCCAACCTTGACCGTTCGATTGACATTCAATGTATGTCGCATTTCTTCAGTATCTTCTTCCTCGAGCCGCCAAAGCCAAACCAGCGCCGGCGGACCGCTACTCCGCCTCCCACGGTGGCTGTGATCTTCCCGGCTCCTGTTCGCTCCCGGCCCAAGGCCTCAAGATCGCGTCCTCCGCCTTGGTTCGCTTTGTGGCCGCCTCGGTGTTGTCAACATGGTCAACAACCGAGAGGAATAAGGAGATGACTGTACATGGTGAGGATGACAGTAGGGACCCAGCAGCGCGCGCATCAATTTTGTTTTTTGGGGACGGAGAAGGGTATGAACTGGGTTGTGCGGGACCCGTGGGTCTGCCTAGCCTGTGCTTTTATTTCATATGTTTAGCACATGACCAGCCCAGTTTGTTTTTTTCCTTTCTGAAAAATGGCTAGCCCACTATTTTGCTTTTTGCAGAATAACCAACATAGGCCTACTTGCTTTTCTACACCCTGCTGGGTCGGAAATCTTTCAAGACGAGGAGGGATGCATTTTGCCCAGAAAATGGGCTATAAGTAATAAGAAATGGGTTATAAGTAATAATAAATGGGCTATAAGTAATAATAAATGGGCTGTAAAATGAAAAAAAAAAAATCTGACAAGCAGGCAATTAGTTCCCAAATCGCTTTCTTCAGATTTTGATATTTTAAATTTCATTGTTTTTGTGCGGGTAAAATTTCATTGAATTTAAATTAAGGTATATTTAGATTTAAAATTAATTTGAATCTGGCTAGAAATTTCGGTCGTATGTCGCTTTGGGACAGATTTGGAGGCTGACTTGTGGGTCTACTAGGTTGACGTGTACTTTGGCTTTGTCAACTTAGTCCACAACGATTCTAGCAGAAGGACTGCTGGATGTTAATCCAACGGCCGTCTTCTTCTTCAATATCTGATCTTCTTGCTCCACCGCCCAAACCAGCTCGGTGGGACTGCTCGCTTCCCGCCTCCGGGTATTGGCCAGGTCACACGTGCCGCACCGCCACCCTACTTCATTGCTGGCCGTGCCATTCCTCTACTCACCCACACCTCCTGTTATTTTCCCGGCGACGGCAGCCGGACCAAGAACCTCAGACTCCCCACCGCGTGGGCAACCATTGCCGAGTCTTCCCCGGCTCCGCGTCGTTCCCTTCCTAGGCCTCGCCGTCATCCACCGCCATGGTGCTCTCAGCACGGCCTGGTCAACATGGTCAACGAACGACATCCATCGGCCGTGGACTGTACGCGCATAATAATGATTCCTCCACCTGACAGCTGGGACCCACCGGAAGGGCCTCTCAGATTTCGCGAAAAAATGTTCTCCCCCGACATGTCGGACCCACCAGCTATATCTTCGCATACAAGGAACGGCCTCCTTATTACGCACAAAAAAATGAATACCCACCCTGCTAGATGGGACCCACCATAGTGGGAGGATGACTTGTGGGCCAACTAAGTTGACGGGGATGGAGGGCTTTGTCAACTTAGTCAATATGAACGGTTCTAGCTCCAAAGGACCGTCTGATGTCCATCCAACGACCATAGTGCTTCTTCAACCTCTGGTCTTCTTGCTCCAGCCGCCCAAAGCAGCGCCCATCGTGCCGCGTGCTCCTGCCTCTCGTGGCCGGCTGTGATGCCGCGGAGGCCTCACCTGTTGGAAATATGCCCTAGAGGCAATAATAATTTAGTTATTATTATATTTCCTTGTTCATGATAATCGTTTATTATCCATGCTATAATTGTATTGATAGGAAACTCAGATACATGTGTGGGTACATAGACAACACCATGTCCCTAGTAAGCCTCTAGTTGACTAGCTCGTTAATCAATAGATGGTTACGGTTTCATGACCATGGACATTGGATGTCATTGATAACGGGATCACATCATTAGGAGAATGATGTGATGGACAAGACCCAATCCTAAGCCTAGCACGATCGTGTAGTTCGTATGCTAAAGCTTTTCTAAATGTCAAGTATCATTTCCTTAGACCATGAGATTGTGCAACTCCCGGATACCGTAGGAATGCTTTGGGTGTACCAAACGTCACAACGTAATTGGGTGGCTATAAAGGTGCATTACAGGTATCTCCGAAAGTGTCTGTTGGGTTGGCAATGAATCGAGATCGGATTTGTCACTCCGTGTAAACGGAGAGGTATCTCTGGGCCCACTCGGTAGGACATCATCATAATGTGCACAATGTGATCAAGGAGTTGATCACAGGATGATGTGTTACGGAATGAGTAAAGAGACTTGCCGGTAACGAGATTGAACAAGGTATCGGATACCGACGATCGAATCTCGGGCAAGTACAATACCGCTAGACAAAGGGAATTGTATACGGGATCGATTGAGTCCTTGATATCGTGGTTCATCCGATGAGATCATCATGGAACATGTGGGACCCAACATGGGTATCCAGATCCCTCTGTTGGTTATTGCCCGAGAGCCGTCTCGGTCATGTCTGCGTGTCTCCCGAACCCGTAGGGTCTACACACTTAAGGTACGGTGACGCTAATATGAGAATGCAGCAAACCGAATGTTGTTCGGAGTCCCGGATGAGATCCCGGACGTCACGAGGAGTTCCGGAATGGTCCGGAGGTAAAGATTTATATATAGGAAGTCTTGTTTTGGTCGCCGGAAAAGTTTCAGCACTTTATCGGTATTGTACCGGAGTGCCGAAAGGGGTCCGGGGTCCACCGGGGTCCACCTGCCCGGGGCCACATGGGCTGGTGGGGTGCGCCTTGGCTTATATGGGCCAAGGGCACCAGCCCCAAGAGGCCCATGCGCCAAGGAGACTTGGGAGGGGAGAGTCCTAAGAGGGAAGGCACCTCTGAGGTGCCTTGGGAGGATGGACTCCTCCCCTCTTGGCCGCACCCTTCCTTGGAGGAAGGGGCAAGGCTGCGCTCCCCCCTCTTGCACCTATATAAAGGGAGGGAGGGAGGGTGGCCGCACCTGAAGCCCTTGGCGCCTCCCCTTCCTGCTACACCTCCTCCTCCTCCCGTAGTCGCTTAGCGAAGCCTGCCGGAGTTCTGCTGCATCCACCACCACGCCGTCGTGCTGCTAGATCATCATCAACCTCTCCTTCCCCCTTACTGGATCAAGAAGGAGGAGACGTCATCCGCTCCGTACGTGTGTTGAACGTGGAGGTGCTGTCCGCTCGGCACTAGGATCATCGGTGATTTGAATCACGCAGTGCACGACTCCATCAACCCCGTTCACTTGAACGCTTCCGCATGTGATATACAAGTGGTATGTGGATGCAATCACTCTCCCATGACTCATTGCTAGATGAACTCATAGATGGATCTTGGTGAAACCGTAGAAAAATTTTAATTTTCTGCAACGTTCCCCAACAAAGTGGTATCGAGCTAGGTCTATGCGTAGTTCTCTATTGCACGAGTAGAACACAATTTGTTGTGGGCGTAGATGTTGTCAACTTTCTTGCCGCTACTAGTCTTATCTTGCTTCAGCGGTATTGTGGGATGAAGCGGCCCGGACCGACCTTACACGTGCGCTTACGTGAGACCGGGTTCCACCGAATCGACATGCACTAGTTGCATAAGGTGGCTAGCGGGTGTCTGTCTCTCCCACTTTAGTTGGAGCGGATTCGATGAAAAGGGTCCTTATGAAGGGTAAATAGAAGTTGACAAATCACGCCAGGCTTTCACGTAGGTAAGAAAACGTTCTTGCTAGAACCCTATTGCAGCCACGTAAAACTTGCAACAACAATTAGAGGACGCCTAACTTGTTTACGCAGCAAGTGTTTTGTGATATGATATGGCCAAAGTTGTGATGAATGATGAATGATATATGTGATGTATGAGATCATGTTCTTGTAATAGGAATCACGACTTGCATGTCGATGAGTATGACAACCGCAGGAGCCATAGGAGTTGTCTTTATTTTTGTATGACCTGCGTGTCATTGAAGAACGCCATGTAAATTACTTTACTTTATTACTAAACGCGTTAGCCATAGAAGTAGAAGTAGTCGTTGGCGTGACAACTTCATGAAGACACGATGATGGAGATCATGGTGTCATGCCGGTGACAAGATGATCATGGAGCCCCGAAGATGAAGATCAAAGGAGCTATATGATATTGGCCATATCACGTCACTACTATATAATTGCATGTGATGTTTATTATGTTTATGCATCTTGTTTACTTAGAACGACGGTAGTAAATAAGATGATCCCTCATAACAATTTCAAGAAAGTGTTCTCCCTAAGCGTGCACCGTTGCTAAAGTTAAATGCTTTGAGCACCACGTGATGATCGGGTGTGATAGATTCTTACGTTCACATACAACGGTTGTAAGCCAGATTTACGCACGCAGAACACTTAGGTTAACTTGACGAGCCTAGCATTTACAGACATTGCCTCGGAACACAAGAGACCGAAAGGTCGAGCATTAGTCGTATAGTAGATACGATCAACATGAAGATGTTCACCGATGATGACTAGTCCTTCTCACGTGATGATCGGACACGGCCTAGTTGACTCGGATCATGTAATCACTTAGATGACTAGAGGGATGTCTATCTGAGTGGGAGTTCATGAGATGAACTTAATTATCCTGAACATAGTCAAAAGATCTTTTGCAAATTATGTCGTAAGCTCGGCGCTTTAGTTCTAGTGTTTAGATATATTCCTAGAGAAAATATAGTTGAAAGTTGACGATGGCGATTATGCGAACGGTAGAAAGCTTATGTCCTTAATGCACCGCTCGGTGTGCTTTGAACCCCAAACGTCGTTTGTGGATGTTACGAACATCGGACATACATGTTTTGATAACTACGTGATAGTTCAGTTAAACGATTTAGAGTTGAGGCACCAAAGACGTTTTTTGAAACGTCATGAACATATGAGATGTTTCGAGGGCTGAAATTGGGATTTCAGGCTCATGCCCACGTCAAGAGGTATAAGACCTCCAACAATTTTCTTAGCCTGCAAACTAAGGGAGAAAAGCTCAATCGTTGAGCTTGTGCTCAGATTGTCTCAGTGCAACAATCACTTGAATCGAGTGGGAGTTGATCTTCCAGATGAGATAGTGATGTTTCTCCAAAGTCATTGCCACCAAGCTACTAGAGCTTCGTGATGAACTATAACGTATCGTGATAGATATGATGATCCTTGAAGTGTTCGCGATGTTTGTCACCGCTGAAAGTAGAAGTCAAGTAGGAGCATCAATTGTTGATGGTTGGTAAAACCACTAGTTTCAAGAAGGGCAAGGGCAACAAGGGATACTTCATGAAATGGCAAAACAGTTGCTGCTCTAGTGAAGAAACCCAAGGTTGAACCCAAACCTGAGACTAAGTGCTTCAGAATGAGAGGAACGGACACCCAAGCGGAACCACCCTAGATACTTGGTAGATGAGAAGGCTGGCAAGGTCGATAGAAGTATATTGGATATACATTATGTTAATGTGTACTTTACTAGTACTCCTAGTAGCACCAGGTATTAGATAATCTTTGGTTCGGTTGCTAAGTGTTAGTAACTCGAAACAAAGGCTACAGAATAAACGGAGACTAGCTAAAGGTGAGCTGACGATACGTGTTGGAAGTGTTTCCAAGGTTGATGTGATCAAGCATCGCATGCTCCCTCTACCATCGAGATTGGAGTTAAACCTAAAATTGTTATTTGGTGTTTATGCGTTGAGCATAGACATGATTGGATTATGTCTGCCATAATACGGTTATTCATTTAAGGAGAATAATGGTTACTCCGTTAATTTGAATAATGCCTTCAATGGTCTAGCACCTAAAAGGAATGGTTTATTGAATCTCGATCGTAGTGATACACATTTTCATGCCAAAAGATATAAGATAGTAATGATGGTACCATCGCACTTGTGGCACCGCCATGTAAGTCATATTTGTATAAACGCATGAAGAAGCTCCATGTTGATGGATCTTTGGACTCACTCGCTTTTGAAAAGTTTGAGACATGCAAACCATGTCTATTGGTGTATACGCATGAAGAAACTCCATGCAGATGAATCGTTTGGACTCACTTGATTTTGAATCACTTGAGATATGCAAATCATACCACATGGGCAAGATGACCTGAAAAGCCTCGGTTTCAAAGAAGATGGAACAAGGTAGCAACCTGTTGGAAGTAACACATTTTGATGTGTGCAGTCCAATGAGTGCTGAGGCATGCGGTGAATATCGTTATGTTCTAACTTCACAGATGATTCAAGTAGATGTTGAGTATATTTACTTGATGAAACACAAAGTCTGAATTATTGAATGGTTCAAGTAATTTCAGAGTGAAGTTAAAGATCATTGTGACAAGAGGATAAAATGTCTATGATATGATCATAGAGATGAGTATCTGAGTTACGAGCTTTGGCACGCAATTAAGACACCGTGGAAATTGTTTCAAAATTAATACCGCCTGGAACACCATAGTGTGATGGTGTGTCCGAACATCATAGTTGCACCCTATTGGATATGGTGCGTACCATGATGTCTCTTATCGAATCAGCACTATCGTTCATGGGTTAGGCATTAGAGACAACCGCACTCACTTTAATAGGGCACCACGTAATTCCGTTGAGACGGCACTGCTTGAACTATGGTTTGGAGGAAACCTAAGTTGTCGCTTTCTTAAAGGTTTGGGGCTGCGACGCTTATGTGAAAAAGTTTCAGGTTGATAAGCTCGAACCCAAAGCGGATAAAATGCATCTTCATAGGACACCCAAAACGGTTGGGTATACCTCCTAATTCAGATCCGAAAGCAATAGGGATTGTTCTAGAAACGAGTCCTTTCTCGAGGAAAAGTTTCTCTCGAAAGAATTGAGTGGGAGGATGGTGGAGACTTGATGAGGTTATTGAACCATCACTTCAACCAGTGTGTAGCAGGGCACAGGAAGTTCCTGTGGCACCTACATCAATTGAAGTAGAAGCTTATGATAGTGATCATGAAGCTTCAGATCAAGTCACTACCGAACCTCGTAGGACGACAAGGACGCGTACTGCTTCGGACTGGTACGGTGATCCTGTGTTGAATGTCATGTTTCTAGACAACAATGAACCTGCGAGCTATGGAGAAGCAGTGGTGGGCCCATATTCCAACAAATGGTTAGAAGCCATGAAATCCGAGATAGGATCCATGTGTCAGAACAAAGCATGGACTTTGGTGGACTTGCCCGTTGATCGGCAAGCCATTGAGATAAATGGATCTTTAAGAAGAAGACAGACGTGGACGGTAATGTCACCGTCTATGAAGCTCGACTTGTGCCGAAGAGTTTTTCACAAGTTCAAGGAGTTGACTACGATGAGATTTTCTCATCCGTAGCGATGCTTAAGTCCGTCGGAATCATGTTAGCATAAGCTGCATTTATGAAATCTGGCAGATGGATGTCAAAACGAGTTTCCTTACCAGTCTCCGTAAGGAAAGGTTGTATGTGATACAATTAGAAAGTTTTTGTCGATCCTAAGGATGCTAAAAGTTATGCTGGCTCCAAATGATCCTTCTAAGGACCGGAGTAAGCATCTCGGAGTTGGAATATACGCTTTGATAAAATGATCAAAGATTTTGGGTTTATACAAAGTTTGTGAGAAACTTGTATTTCCAAAGAAGTGAGTGGGAGCACTATAGAATTTCTGATGAGTATATGTTGTTGACATATTGTTGATCAGAAATGATGTAGAATTTCTGGAAAACATATAGGGTTGTTTGAAAAGTGCTTTTCAATAGAAAACCTGGATTAGGCTACTTGAACATTGAGCATCAAGATCTATGAGGATAGATCAAAAACGCTTAATGGTACTTTCAAATGAGCATATACCTTGACATGATCTTGAAGGTGTTCAAGATGGATCACCAAAGAAGGAGTTCTTGCACGAGATGTAAGGTATGAAGTTAAGACTTAAAGCTCGACCACGGCAGAAAAGAGAGAAAGGATTTAAGGTCGTCCCCTATGCTTTAGACATAGGCTCTATAGTATGCTATGTCACGTACCGCACCGAAGTGTGCCTTGCCATGAGTCACTAAGGGGTACAAGAATGATCCAGGAATGGGGATCATTGGACAGCGGTCAAAATTGTCCTTCGAGTAAATAAGGACATGTTTCTCGATTATGGAGGTGATAAAGAGTTCGGCGTAAAGGGTTACGTTGATGCAAGCTTTAACACCTATCCGAGTGACTCGAGTAGCAAACCGGATATGTATAGTGGAGCAACCATTTGGAATAGCTTCAAGTGGAACGTGGAAGCAGCATTTACAATATGACATAGAGAATTGCAAAGTACATACGGATCTGAATACTGCAGACCCGTTGACTAAAACTTCTCTGACAAGCAAAACATGATCAAACCCCAGAACTCATTGAGTCTTAATCACATGATGCTGTGAACTAGTTTAATGACACTAGTAAACTCTTTGGATGTTGGTCACATGGCGATGTGACCTGTGAGTGTTAATCACATGGCGATGTGAACTAGATTATTGACTCTAGTGCAAGTGGGAGACTGTTGGAAATATGCCCTAGAGGCAATAATAAATTAGTTATTATTATATTTCCTTGTTAATGATAATCGTTTATTATCCATGCTATAATTGTATTGATAGGAAACTCAGATACATGTGTGGGTACATAGACAACACCATGTCCCTAGTAAGCCTCTAGTTGACTAGCTTGTTAATCAATAGATGGTTACGGTTTCATGACCATGGACATTGGATGTCATTGATAACGGGATCACATCATTAGGAGAATGATGTGATGGACAAGACCCAATCCTAAGCCTAACACAGATCGTGTAGTTCATATGCTAAAGCTTTTCTAAATGTCAAGTATCATTTCCTTAGACCATGAGATTGTGCAACTCCCGGATACCGTAGGAATGCTTTGGGTGTACCAAACGTCACAACATAACTGGGTGGCTATAAAGGTGCATTACAGGTATCTCCGAAAGTGTCTATTGGGTTGGCACGAATCGAGACTGGGATTTGTCACTCCATGTAAACGGAGAGGTATCTCTGGGCCCACTCGGTAGGACATCATCATAATGTGCACAATGTGATCAAGGAGTTGATCACAGGATGATGTGTTACGGAACGAGTAAAGAGACTTGCCAGTAATGAGATTGAACAAGGTATCGGATACCGACGATCGAATCTCGGGCAAGTACAATACCGCTAGACAAAGGGAATTGTATACGGGATCGATTGAGTCCTTGACATCGTGGTTCATCCGATGAGATCATCGTGGAACATGTGGGAGCCAACATGGGTATCCAGATCCGCTGTTGGTTATTGCCCGAGAGCCGTCTCGGTCATGTCTGCGTGTCTCCCGAACCCGTAGGGTCTACACACTTAAGGTACGGTGACGCTAGGGTTGTATGAATATGAGAATGCAGCAAACCGAATGTTGTTCGGAGTCCCGGATGAGGTCCCGGACATCACGAGGAGTTCCGGAATGGTCCGGAGGTAAATATTTATATATAGGAAGTCTTGTTTTGGTCACCGGAAAAGTTTCGCACCTTATCGGTATTGTACCGGGAGTGCCGAAAGGGGTCCGGGGGTCCACCGGGGGGTCCACCTGCCCCAGGGGGCCACATGGGCAGGTGGGGGTGTGCCTTGGCTTATATGGGCCAAGGGCACCAGCCCCAAGAGGCCCATGCGCCAAGGAGACTTGGGGAGGGGAGAGTCCTAAGAGGGGAAGGCACCTCCGAGGTGCCTTGGGGAGGATGGACTCCTCCCCTCCTCTTGGCCGCACCCTTCCTTGGAGGAAGGGGCAAGGCTGTGCCCTCCCCCCCTCTCTTGCACCTATATAAAGGGAGGAGAGGGAGGGGTGGCCGCACTCAAGCCCTTGGCGCCACCCTTCCTGCTACACCTCCTCCTCCTCCCGTAGTCGCTAGCGAAGCCTGCCGGAGTTCTCACTGCATCCACCACCACGCCCGTCGTGCTGCTGGATCATCATCAACCTCTCCTTCCCCTTGCTGGATCAAGAAGGAGGAGACGTCATCCGCTCCGTACGTGTGTTGAACGTGGAGGTGCTGTACGTTCGGCACTAGGATCATCGGTGATTTGAATCACGACGAGTACGACTCCATCAACCCCGTTCACTTGAACGCTTCCGCATGCGATATACAAGTGGTATGTGGATGCAATCACTCTCCCATGACTCATTGCTAGATGAACTCATAGATGGATCTTGGTGAAACCGTAGAAAAAATTTTAATTTTCTGCAACGTTCCCCAACAGTGGCATCGTGAGCTAGGTCTATGCGTAGTTCTCTATTGCACGAGTAGAACACAATTTGTTGTGGGCGTAGATGTTGTCAACTTTCTTGCCGCTACTAGTCTTATCTTGCTTCAGCGGTATTGTGGGATGAAGCGGCCCGGACCGACCTTACACGACGCTTACGTGAGACTGGTTCCACCGACCGACATGCACTAGTTGCATAAGGTGGCTAGCGGTGTCTGTCTCTCCCACTTTAGTTGGAGCGGATTCGATGAAAAGGGTCCTTATGAAGGGTAAATAGAAGTTGACAAATCACGTTGTGGCTTTCACGTAGGTAAGAAAACGTTCTTGCTAGAACCCTATTGCAGCCACGTAAAACTTGCAACAACAATTAGAGGACGTCTAACTTGTTTTCGCAGCAAGTGTTTTGTGATATGATATGGCCAAAGTTGTGATGAATGATGAATGATATATGTGATGTATGAGATCATGTTCTTGTAATAGGAATCACGACTTGCATGTCGATGAGTATGACAACCGCGTGAGCCATAGGAGTTGTCTTTATTTTTGTATGACCTGCGTGTCATTGAAGAACGCCATGTAAATTACTTTACTTTATTGCTAAACGCGTTAGCCATAGAAGTAGAAGTAGTCGTTGGCGTGACAACTTCATGAAGACACGATGATGGAGATCATGGTGTCATGCCGGTGACAAGATGATCATGGAGCCCCGAAGATGAAGATCAAAGGAGCTATATGATATTGGCCATATCACGTCACTACTATATAATTGCATGTGATGTTTATTATGTTTATGCATCTTGTTTACTTAGAACGACGGTAGTAAATAAGATGATCCCTCATAACAATTTCAAGAAAGTGTTCTCCCTAATCGTGCACCGTTGCTAAAGTTAAATCGTTTGAAGCACCACGTGATGATCGGGTGTGATAGATTCTTACGTTCACATACAACGGGTGTAAGCCAGATTTACACACGCAGAACACTTAGGTTAACTTGACGAGCCTAGCATGTACAGACATGGCCTCGGAACACAAGAGACCGAAAGGTCGAGCATGAGTCGTATAGTAGATACAATCAACATGAAGATGTTCACCGATGATGACTAGTCTGTCTCACGTGATGATCGGACACGGCCTAGTTGACTCGGATCATGTAATCACTTAGATGACTAGAGGGATGTCTATCTAAGTGGGAGTTCATGAGATGAACTTAATTATCCTGAACATAGTCAAAAGATCTTTGCAAATTATGTCGTAAGCTCGCGCTTTAGTTCTAGTGTTTAGATATATTCCTAGAGAAAATATAGTTGAAAGTTGACAGTAGCGATTATGCAGACAGTAGAAAGCTTATGTCCTTAATGCACCGCTCAGTGTGCTGAACCCCAAACGTCGTTTGTGGATGTTACGAACATCGGACATACATGTTTTGATAACTACGTGATAGTTCAGTTAAACGATTTAGAGTTGAGGCACCAAAGACGTTTTTGAAACGTCATGAACATATGAGATGTTTCGAGGGCTGAAATTGGGATTTCAGGCTCATGCCCACGTCAAGAGGTATAAGACCTCCGACAATTTTCTTAGCCTGCAAACTAAGGGAGAAAAGCTCAATCGTTGAGCTTGTGCTCAGATTGTCTCAGTGCAACAATCACTTGAATCGAGTGGGAGTTGATCTTCCGGATGAGATAGTGATGTTTCTCCAAAGTCATTGCCACCAAGCTACTAGAGCTTCGTGATGAACTATAACGTGTCGAGGGGATAGATATGATGATCCTTGAAGTGTTCGCGATGTTTGTCACCGCGAAAGTAGAAGTCAAGTAGGAGCATCAATTGTTGATGGTTGGTAAAACCACTAGTTTCAAGAAGGGCAAGGGCAACAAGGGATACTTCATGAAATGGCAAAACAGTTGCTGCTCTAGTGAAGAAACCCAAGGTTGAACCCAAACCCGAGACTAAGTGCTTCGTAATGAGAGGAACGGACATCAAGCGGAACCACCCTAGATACTTGGTAGATGAGAAGGTGGCAAGGTCGATAGAAGTATATTGGATATACATTATGTTAATGTGTACTTTACTAGTACTCCTAGTAGCACCGTGGTATTAGATCTTTGGTTCGGTTGCTAAGTGTTAGTAACTCTAAACAAAGGCTACGGAATAAACGGAGACTAGCTAAAGGTGAGCTAACGATACGTGTTGGAAGTGTTTCCAAGGTTGATGTGATCAAGCATCGCATGCTCCCTCTACCATCGAGATTGGAGTTAAACCTAAAATTGTTATTTGGTGTTTGCGTTGAGCATAGACATGATTGGATTATATGCATGCATGTCTGTTATTCATTTAAGGAGAATAATGGTTACTCCGTTAATTTGAATAATGCCTTCAATGGTCTAGCACCTAAAAGGAATGGTTTATTGAATCTCGATCGTAGTGATACACATTTTCATGCCAAAAGATATAAGATAGTAATGATGGTACCACGTACTTGTGGCACGCCATGTAAGTCATATTGGTATAAACGCATGAAGAAGCTCCATGTTGATGGATCTTTGGACTCACTCGTTTTTGAAAAGTTTGAGACATGCAAACCATGTCTATTGGTGTATACGCATGAAGAAACTCCATGCAGATGAATCGTTTGGACTCACTTGATTTTGAATCACTTGAGATATGCAAATCATACCACATGGGCAAGATGACTGAAAAGCCTCGGTTTCAAAGAAGATGGAACAAGGTAGCAACCTGTTGGAAGTAACACATTTTGATGTGTGCAGTCCAATGAGTCTTTGAGGCATGCGGTGAATATCGTTATGTTCTAACTTCACGGATGATTCGAGTAGATGTTGAGTATATTTACTTGATGAAACACAAAGTCTGAATTATTGAATGGTTCAAGTAATTTCAGAGTGAAGTTAAAGATCATTGTGACAAGAGGATAAAATGTCTATGATATGATCATAGAGATGAGTATCTGAGTTACGAGCTTTGTACGCAATTAAGACCTTTGTGGAAATTGTTTCACAATTAATACCGCAGAACACCAGAGTGTGATGGTGTGTCCGAACATCATAGTTGCACCCTATTGGATATGGTGCGTACCATGATGTCTCTTATCGAATCAGCACTATCGTTCATGGGTTAGGCATTAGAGACAACCACACTCACTTTAATAGGGCACCACGTAATTCCGTTGAGACGGCACTGTTTGAACTATGGTTTGGAGAAACCTAAGTTGTCGTTTCTTAAAGGTTTGGGGCTGCAATGCTTATGTGAAAAAGTTTCAGGTTGATAAGCTCGAACCCAAAGCGGATAAAATGCATCTTCATAGGACACCCAAAACGGTTGGGTATACCTCCTAATTCAGATCCGAAAGCAATAGGGATTGTTCTAGAAACGAGTCCTTTCTCGAGGAAAAGTTTCTCTCGAAAGAATTGAGTGGGAGGATGGTGGAGACTTGATGAGGTTATTGAACCATCACTTCAACGATGTGTAGCGAGCACGCAGGAAGTTCTGTGGCACCTACATCAATTGAAGTAGAAGCTTATGATAGTGATCATGAAGCTTCAGATCAAGTCACTACCGAACCTCGTGGGGCGACAAGGACCAGCGTCGCTTCGGAGTGGTACGGTGATCCTGTGTTGAATGTCATGTTTCTAGACAACAATGAACCTGCGAGCTATGGAGAAGCAGTGGTGGGCCCATATTCCAACAAATGGTTAGAAGCCATGAAATCCGAGTTAGGATCCATGTATCAGAACAAAGCATGGACTTTGGTGGACTTGCCCGTTGATCGGCAAGCCATTGAGATAAATGGATCTTTAAGAAGAAGACAGACGTGGACGGTAATGTCACCGTCTATGAAGCTCGACTTGTGGCGAAGAGTTTTCACAAGTTCAAGGAGTTGACTACGATGAGATTTTCTCATCCGTAGCGATGCTTAAGTCCGTCGGAATCATGTTAGCATAAGCTGCATTTATGAAATCTGGCAGATGGATGTCAAAACGAGTTTCCTTACCAGTCTCCGTAAGGAAAGGTTGTATGTGATACAATTAGAAAGTTTTTGTCGATCCTAAGGATGCTAAAAGTTATCTTGGCTCCAATGATCCTTCTAAGGACCGGAGTAAGCATCTCGGAGTTGGAATATACGCTTTGATAAAATGATCAAAGATTTTGGGTTTATACAAAGTTTGTGAGAAACTTGTATTTCCAAAGAAGTGAGTGGGAGCACTATAGAATTTCTGATGAGTATATGTTGTTGACATATTGTTGATCGGAAATGATGTAGAATTCTGGAAAACATATAGGGTTGTTTGAAAAGTGTTTTTCAATAGAAAACCTGGATTAGGCTACTTGAACATTGAGCATCAAGATCTATGAGGATAGATCAAAACGCTTAATGGTACTTTCAAATGAGCATATACCTTGACATGATCTTGAAGGTGTTCAAGATGGATCACCAAAGAAGGAGTTCTTGCACGAGATGTAAGGTATGAAGTTAAGACTTAAAGCTCGACCACGGCGAGAAAAGAGAGAAAGGACAAAGGTCGCCCCTATGCTTTAGACATAGGCTCTATAGTATGCTATCTTTGTGTACCGCACCGAAGTGTGCCTTGCCATGAGTCGATCAAGGGTACAAGAATGATCCAGAATGGGGATCATTGGACAGCGGTCAAAATTGTCCTTGGAGTAAATAAGGACATGTTTCTCGATTATGGAGGTGATAAAGAGTTCGGCGTAAAGGGTTACGTTGATGCAAGCTTTAACACCTATCCGAGTGACTCTGAGTAGCAAACCGGATATGTATAGTGGAGCAACCATTTGGAATAGCTTCAAGTGGAACGTGGAAGCAGCATTTACAATATGACATAGAGAATTGCAAAGTACATACGGATCTGAATACTGCAGACCCGTTGACTAAAACTTCTCCTCGACAAGCAAAACATGATCAAACCCAGAACTCATTGAGTCTTAATCACATGATGTCGTGAACTAGTTTAATGACACTAGTAAACTCTTTGGATGTTGGTCACATGGCGATGTGACCTGTGAGTGTTAATCACATGGCGATGTGAACTAGATTATTGACTCTAGTGCAAGTGGGAGACTGTTGGAAATATGCCCTAGAGGCAATAATAAATTAGTTATTATTATATTTCCTTGTTCATGATAATCGCTTATTATCCATGCTATAATTGTATTGATAGGAAACTCAGATACATGTGTGGGTACATAGACAACACCATGTCCCTAGTAAGCCTCTAGTTGACTAGCTTGTTAATCAATAGATGGTTACGGTTTCATGACCATGGACATTGGATGTCATTGATAACGGGATCACATCATTAGGAGAATGATGTGATGGACAAGACCCAATCCTAAGCCTAACACAGATCGTGTAGTTCATATGCTAAAGCTTTTCTAAATGTCAAGTATCATTTCCTTAGACCATGAGATTGTGCAACTCCCGGATACCGTAGGAATGCTTTGGGTGTACCAAACGTCCACAACGTGGCGGGTGGCTATAAAGGTGCATTACGGTATCTCCGAAAGTGTCATTGGGTTGGCACGAATCGAGACTCGATTTGTCACTCCGTGTAAACGGAGAGGTATCTCTGGGCCCACTCGGTAGGACATCATCATAATGTGCACAATGTGATCAAGGAGTTGATCACGGGATGATGTGTTACGGAACGAGTAAAGAGACTTGCCGGTAATGAGATTGAACAAGGTATCGGATACCGACGATCGAATCTCGGGCAAGTACAATACCGCTAGACAAAGGGAATTGTATACGGGATCGATTGAGTCCTTGACATCGTGGTTCATCCGATGAGATCATCGTGGAACATGTAGGAGCCAACATGGGTATCCAGATCCGCTGTTGGTTATTGCCCGAGAGCCGTCTCGGTCATGTTCTGCGTGTCTCCCGAACACATAGGGTCTACACACTTAAGGTGCAGTGGCGCTAGGGTTGTATGAATATGAGAATGCAGCAAACCGAATGTTGTTCGAGTCCGGATGAGGTCCCGGACATCACGAGGAGTTCGGAATGGTCCGGAGGTAAATATTTATATATAGGAAGTCTTGTTTTGGTCACCGGAAAAGTTTCGCACCTTATCGGTATTGTACCGGAGTGCCGAAGGGGTCCGGGGTCCACCGGGGTCCACCTGCCCGGGGCCACATGGGCTGGTGGGGTGCGCCTTGGCTTATATGGGCCAAGGGCACCAGCCCCAAGAGGCCCATGCGCCAAGGAGACTTGGGGAGGAGAGTCCTAAGAGGGAAGGCACCTCAGGGTGCCTTGGGGAGGATGGACTCCTCCCCCCTCTTGGCCGCACCCCTTCCTTGGAGGAAGGGGCAAGGCTGCGCCCTCCCCCCCCTCTCTTGCACCTATATAAAGGGAGGGGAGGGAGGGGTGGCCGCACCCTGAAGCCCTTGGCGCCTCCCCTTCCTGCTACACCTCCTCCTCCTCCCGTAGTCGCTTAGCGAAGCCCTGCTGGAGTTCTGCTGCATCCACCACCACGCCGTCGTGCTGCTGGATCATCATCAACCTCTCCTTCCCCCTTGCTGGATCAAGAAGGAGGAGACGTCATCCGCTCCGTATGTGTGTTGAACGCGGAGGTGCTGTCCGTTCGGCACTAGGATCATCGGTGATTTGAATCACGACGAGTACGACTCCATCAACCCCGTTCACTTGAAAGCTTCCGCACGCGATCTACAAGTGGTATGTGGATGCAATCACTCTCCCATGACTCGTTGCTAGATGAACTCATAGATGGATCTTGGTGAAACCGTAGAAATTTTTTTAATTTTCTGCAACATTCCCCAACATCACCGCCCCCTACTACTCCCACCGCTGGCCCGGGGTATCCCTCTACTCACCCACACCCCCTGTTATTCTGCGGCGACGGCAGCCTCATGCCGCAGCCGAACCAGTGAACCCTCAGATTCTCTCCGCTGCTGGCTACCTCAGTCGTCTTCCCGGCTCGCGTCGTCCCCTTCCTAGGCCTCGCCGTCGTCCGCACCACCGCCACGGTGCTCTCGGCGCGACGTGGTCAACGTGGTCAACGACCGACTTCCATCGGAAGAAATCTTTGTACATGGAGGGGCTGGCAATTTGGGTCCAGGCGGCCGCAAGGAAGTGCCTCCTTATTACACGCAAAATAATTATTCCTCCACCTGACAACAGGGACCCGCCGGACGGGCCACCTTATTTCGCAAAAAAAACATGTCCCCCTGACTGCTGGGACCCATCGGACAGGCCAGCGTATTTCGTGAAAAAAACGTTCCCTGTGCTGTCAGCTCGGACCCACCGGAAGTGCCTCCTTGTTACGCACAAAAAATGAATACTCCCCTTGCTAGCTGGGACCCACCATGGTGGGAGGCTGACTTGTGGGCCTACTAAGTTGATCGACGGGGCCTTTGTCAACTTTAGTCAATATGAACGATTCTAGCTCTAGTGATCGTACGATGTCCATCCAACGACCGTAGTGCTTCTTCAACCTTTGGTCTTCTTGCTCCAGCCGCCCAAAGCAGCGCCGGTCGTGCCGCATGCTCCTGCCTCCCGTGGACGGCTGTGCCGCCACGGAGGCCTCACCGCCCCTACTATTCCCACCATTGGCCAGGCCCTGCGGCGACGGCAGCCTCACACCACAGCCGAACCAGTGAACCCTCGTACTCCTCTCCGCGCGGGCTTCTGCTGCAGCGTCTTCCCCGGCTCCCCGTCGTCCCCTTCCTAGGCCTCGCCGTCGTCCACCGCCCTGGTGCTCTCGGCACGGCGTGGTCAACATGGTCAAGGAACGACTTCCATCGGACGTGGACTGTACTTGGAGAGGCTTACAGCTGGGTCCACGGCCGCAGCAAGGAAGTGCCTCCTTATTACGCGGAAAATAACGATTCCTCCACCTGACAGCTGGGACCCACCGGACGGGCCACTGTATTTTGCGAAAAAAACGTTTCCCCCTGACTGCTGGGACCCACGAGCTACATCTTCGCACGCAAGGAAGTGCGTCCGGGCAAAAAAACAAAACGATTCGCCCCCTGACCGCTGGGACCCAATAGCGACACCTTCGCACGCAAGGAAGTGCGTCCGGGCAAAAAAAAGCGATTCGCCCCACGATTGCTGGGACCCACTGGCTACATCTTCGCACGCAAGGAAGTGCGTCCGGCAAAAAAGCGATTCGCCCCACATTGCTGGGACCCACCAGCTACATCTTCGCAGTAAGGAAGTGCACGGCGGTCGACCCACCTGGTCGAAGCGTACGTAGCATTGTCATTCTGATCGCGAACATGTATGTACATACTGGTCGTTGTAGAGGCGCACACGTGTCGTAGTAGAGGCGCGCACGTAGCATGTATACGTACGTACAGCGGCGAGGGTGCAAGAAAGAAAATACGGCCACGTACGTACATACGGGCAGGGTCTCGAACGCCTACTCGCGCATACGTACATGGCTGGGTCGGAACAGAGAAACAACGTCGTCGTCGTGTTCATGGGGAGGCAACGGAATGCGTCGTGTTCATGGGAAGGCAACGGAATGCGTCGTGTTCATCGGGAGGCAACGGAACGCGTGGGAGCCAACCGGCTGGGTCGGAACGGAATGTGTGGTCGTGTTCATCGGGAGGGCTTGGACGGAACATGCGATGGAAACGAGGCCTGGCGCGCATCGCTGGCGGAGGAAACGGCCTTGTGTTCGACCGACCACGTTTGAAACGGGATCCTGTTCATCGGGAGGGGTCTGGCGTACCGCAAAACGGAGGAAACGGACCTCCTACGGTCGAAACTGGGGTCCTGTTGATCGGGAGGGGTGTGGCGTACCGCAAAACGGACGAAACGGACCTCCTACGGTTGAAAGCAGGGTCCTGTTGATCGGGAGGGTGTGGCGTGCCGCAAAAGCAGACCAAACGGACTTGTGTTGGAGCGCCTTCTGGTCGAAACAGGGGTCCTGTTCATCGGGAGGGGTGTGGCGTACGGCAAAACGGGACTCAACGGGATACTGTTCATCTCCACCGTCGACCTCCTCAGCCTCCACGGGCTCTTGTTCATCCAGCCTCCACCGCGCGCTACTCCACCGGCTACTGTTTAACCACCCCTCCACCGTCTACTATTCATCCAGCCCTCCACACCACGGGGTCCTGTTCAACCACCCCTCCACGGCCACCCCTCCACCGTCTACTATTCATCCAGCCCTCCACGCCACGGGGTCCTGTTCAACCACCCCTCCACGGCCACCCCTCCACCGTCTACTATTCATCCAGCCCTCCACACCACGGGGTCCTGTTCATCCAGAGGCAACGCCACCGCTCACTGTTCATCCACCCCCCCCCACAACGCTCACTGTTCATCCAATCGATCGGCTTCAGTTAGCAGCGATGGCGAAGAATCGCTCCATCGGGTTCGATTAACAGCCATCGATCGATCCCTCGGAGTTCAAGATGCGTAGCACTGCAGTAATCGCTTCGGGTTCAGTTAGAGCCAACGCGTCGCACGTGTACGAGAGGAACGCGCATCGCTCGGCCCCCGACCTCCCACCGTAACCCGCAACTCCCCGAAATTTTCCTCCCCCTCGCTTCTACCACGGTTTTTTCCGTCATGGACGGCCCAAGGAATGTCATGCAGCTGCGTCTCCGGCCCGCCCAAGAAGAAAAGCCCATTTTCTGTCATGATTTTTTCTAGTGTATATTCGGACACCGGAATGGTTCCGGGGGTTATCGGATATATACCGGAGTACCGGGGGGGTTACCGGAACCCCCCGGAGGTTATTTGGGCCTCATGGGCCCGAGTGGTGGAAGAGAAGAGGCGGCCAAGGGGCAGCCGCGCGCCCCTTCCCCCAAGTCCGAATTGGACAAGGAGGTGGGGCGCCCCCCCCCTTTCCTTTCCCCCTCTCTCCTTCCCTCTCCTCTCCTACTCCAACATGGAAGGGGAGTCCTACTCCGGTGGGAGTAGGACTCCTCATGGGCGCGCCAAGGGTGGCGGCCCCCCTCCTCCTCCACTCCTTTATATACGGGGAGGGAGGCACCCCCTAGAGAGATAACAATTGATCCCTTGGATCTCTTAGCCGTGTGCGGTGCCCCCCTCCACCATAATCCACCTCGGTCATATCGTAGCGGTGCTTAGGCGAAGCCCTGCGTCGGTAGAACATCATCATCGTCACCACGCCATCGTGCTGACGGAACTCTCCCTCAAAGCTCGGCTGGATCGGAGTTCGAGGGACGTCATCGAGTTGAACGTGTGCTGAACTCGGAGGTGCCGTGCGTTCGGTACTTGATCGGTCGGATCGTGAAGACGTACGACTACATCAACCGCGTTGTGCTAACGCTTCCGCTTTCGGTCTACGAGGGTACGTGGACACACTCTCCCCTCTCGTTGCTATGCATCACCATGATCTTGCGCGTGCGAAGGAAATTTTTGAATTTACTATGTTCCCCAACACCGGCTAGGGCTGAGGCTAGGGCTGGCATGTCTTTTGCTTCTATTCCAGGCGTCTGTCTGCCTGCACTGTGGATTAGCAGTATGTCATCTTTAGACTCCACTTTAAAAGTTTGACGTCATTGTCCCACTGGTTGTCCTCAGAGAGTATGTTCCGATCCAAAGCATGCATGGAACTCAATGATTCACATGCATCGAGATGTAGGGACCTCCCATCCAAGTAATTACTCTCTCAACACTCCAACTCAGTCATTTCGTGTTCGTAGCTGCTAAGAGCATTTACAGTCGAGCGTCCCAAACCCGCCTTAAACGCCCGCGCAGACGACGCCTCATATCCAGCCCAAATCTAGGGCGGATATGGGGCGCCGGGATGCGTCCGCCACATCGTCCTCGGTCCATGTTGGCCCATCCGACCCCACATATAATCCTTCCCATTCGCTTGCCAGACCAAACCCTAGCCACTTCACTCCACTCCCCTCCGCCACCCAAGCTCCCGTACGACGTTCTCCGGCCTTCTCCGGCATGACGGGCAGCGGATCCGAGTACTACACCTCCATATCCGTCGACTCCAAGCTCATCCCATGCAGCCCTGACGAGGAGATGGCCATTCGTCTTGCATTGCGCCGCTCCCGGGAGAAGGCTCGTATGAGGCAGTGCTCGGGCTCCATCCGCCAGGACTCCATTGGGTCCGCTCAAATGGTGCATGGATCCCGCTAGGTGTGCCATCGCTGCCTCATTTGGATGCAGTGCGACCCGTCTCGCGTCCGGACGTGGTGGCGGACGCGCAACCCCTCTGGTGTCCGAACACGGTGGCGGATGCACAACCCCTCTATTGGCGAGCCGAGGCCATGGATGCACCATGGGTGTCATCTGATGCAAACATGGCGTGGTGTGCCCACCGTGCGAGGCTGCGGCAGCCCTCGCGGTGGTGGGAGTTGGCGAGGCGCAGTCGCATTCTCTGGTGCCCCGTATGGTGCACACCACTCCGGATGCCGCAACCGCGTTGTGGTGGATGTCGCCATCTCGTCCTAGGACCGATCCATCATCGACCTGACGTCCATCAGCACTGTCCAGGTTCCGGGCTCCAACGAGGAAGAATAGGGGATGGGAGATGGCGACGCCTTAAGTCTTGTGAGCTGGCTCGTTCCCATGCCCTACCCTACCTTACCGGCGACCGAACCAACACTTTGATAAGCGCAGCCGGCCTCCGGACATGGACATGGTGAAGCCGGACGGGCTCCGCTTAGAGATTAGTTTACCTTGCATGTAATAATATGAATTTAAGATTTTTAATTTAAAATATCTGATTGTAGAATTAAATATTTGCGACATCGTGAACTCCGTTTGAGGGCGGATTTGATAGGTCCGATTGTAGATGCCCTAAATTCTCCCGTAAAAAATAGGCTCTAAATTCTGCCGTACGCGTGGCGTCGCGAGTCGCGACGAACAAGGAACCCGCAGCAGAGCCCTGGATGGAGATGGAGAGCGCTCACCGCGACGACGACCTCTCGCCGGAGGCGGTGAGGATGCTCGGCGAGATGGCGCTGCGGGATCGCGAGGAGGGAGTGGAGCCCGATCTGTCGGACGAGCAGCTGCGCTCCAACGACCAGCTCCAGCAAGACGAGGTATCCCCTCCCGAAACTCCGTGCTTCGCCCTAAACCTCGTTACTGATAAACCCTTGGGCCGATTTCGCACTGCAAACCCCTCTTCTGGTCGCGGCATCCACTGAGTCCTCCAAATTTTCCGAAGCTCTTGTGTAATTTCAGACCGCAAACACTAACAGTGGAAGATAGAGGTCGCAGAAAAACAGGAATATCCATTCAGTTTTTGTGATTTGGAATAAGCTGCGACTTCGACTGTAAGATCCAAGTACTTTGTTGCTCTGACGTTCAGCTAAGCAGGTTCCAAACTGAAAGCATGCATACAGTAGTATGCAAAAGTTGGTTTCAGAGTTGGAGTGGCACTTCCAGATTTCTGGAATGCAGGATATTTAGAACAGAGGAAGCTCTGACATTGGGTATCAAACAATATGTGAATGGTTTCATTCGCAAGTTAATTCCCGCCCTTTCTGTCAAGTAGGCTACTTTTTCGGGTACGCAGTCCGGAATAAGCGTTCCTGTGTATAAGATATCTTCATGCTGTCATTTTGACATGTCCGCTTCAACCCCTGTTTCGCCTCCCAAAAAGCAAAGTTGGCTTGACGAGGGCATTTGAGGAAGCGGGAGCAATAAAACCAAGAATCTCTTTCTTTTCTTTGATTACATAGGATAGGAGTATTTACTTCAAGACAAAAACAACATAAAATTTCTTATGCCAAACAACCCATGTTCAGAAACAGAAGATGAGTATTGGTCGTCTCAAACTTGGATGTAAAAAAGTTATAGTGAATTTCAAAGAGTAAATGCCGAGGTAATCTTATTCTGTGATATCTTATTTGTTTCTTAGATGTTAGCTCTGGAGGCGATTTTTGGAGACAAGCTCTGCATTTTTGGTGAAAAAAAGGCTGGACCTCGGTCTTTCCAGGAAAAACTTTTTAATTGGCCCACAGGGTCCCAGGAATCAGTAACTATCATCGACACAAAAAAATCATGATGCTTCATTTTTCAATTATTTGCAGATCCAGGTGTATTGTGAAATTCCAGATGGTATCACTGTAATGTTAGAACCATTCCAGGGTGATGATGACGACCCAAAGAGCCAGTTCCTTGAAAACTTCAGTGTCGAGCACTTGGCTCCGCTATCACTGACATGCCTCATGCCTCCATCGTACCCAAGCCATCATCCTCCATACTTCACTCTCGGTGTACAATGGTTGGATAATGTGAAGGTCTCCTCCCTTTGTCACATGCTCGACTCGATCTGGGCGCAACAAGCTGAACAGGAAGTTGTTTATGAGTGGGTGCATTGGCTGCAGAGCTCTATGTTTTCTCATCTTGGTTTTGATAACGGAATAGTCATACGACAGCCTCATATTGCGGTTGGTCCTGTGGATTTTCGGGTTGTGGGAGAGATTTTGTCTGCAGAGTCTGTCGTTCAACAGTTGATCAGCTACAATGAGGAGCAATGCCATGAATCCTTTCTCCACGGGCTTCATGAATGCATGATTTGCTTCAGCGAGTACACAGGTAACTTGAATGCTCTAGTTGATGCTCGGGTACTCTTCCTGGGGCTCATTTCTTGCACTATGCTCTGCATTATATTATCTTTACTTTTATCGTCTGAATATGCTGTGTTCTGCACATAGTAATTTTTTCAGGACTTACCATTCATCATTTCAAAATATATACATTGGATTCCGAATTGGGGTTCCATGATTTAATGAGCACGCAATTCGAGCCTATATTGGCCGCAATTTGGAAAAAATATCACATAACTGGAATCTAAATATCTGCTCAAAATTCATTTCAACTATTTAATACTCGTCAAGGCACAACATTTTAAAACTGACAAAAATATCATTTTTCGCATATTCGTCAAGGCACAATTGAGCCTCTACTAATTATGTACAACAATAAAAAATGCAGTGTCCATGTGTCACTGCGTTTCACTAATCAATAATCATGTACACAATTGAGCCTCTGCTAATTGAACCAAGGAACCATTCAAAAGCCTAAACTTACCATAGATAATCATGTCCATGTTCACCCTTCTGTGAAATAATCAATTAATCATAGGCAATCTAAGTTCCATCATGTCAGGAGACTGGATCTTGTAAGAACTAAATCTGTGTCTTTTGATTACCTCAGGCGTTGATTTTGTAAAGCTTCCATGCCAGCATTACTTTTTGCCAGAGGTGCATGGAGACTTACTCAAGGATTCATCTCAACGAAGGAACAGTACTAAAATTGGTGTGCCCTGATGACAAGTGTGGAGGCATTATTCCTCCTAATCTATTGAAGAGGTTGCTAGGAGATGCAGATTTTGAACGGTGCGAAAGGTTGATGCTTCAGAAGGCTCTAGATTCAATGGCTGATGTAGCGTACTGTCCAAGATGTGGAACAGCTTGCCTGGTAGACGAGGATAAAACCGGGTGCTCCAATTGCCTCTTCAACTTCTGCACCCGCTGCAGAGAGCCTTGTCACACAGGGAGGAGCTGCATTATTCTTACTCCAGAAGAAAAACTTCTCACCTTACAGGTAGTAAATGGATCTAGGAGTACTATGTCATATACTCTTTGAAGTCCAGCTAAACGCTACAGAATCTCTTGTTTGTCTCAATTCATTATTAGCTGTGACCTGTGAGTGTTCACAATCAGAGCCAAGTCCAACTTCCAACATATTAAAAGCATTTTCATAAAAGAAAAGGCTTATTTTCTTCTTCAGAATTTAGTAAAAAACAATTCAAACTTTAGGCCCAGCATATTACAAGCATGGATATAACCCTATGGTCACACTGGCTGCGCTCATCTGAGCTCAAAGACCACGCACTGCTGGGGTGTGATTTCCTTTCCTCGCGTTGAATAATCGTGCCTTTTATAAGACATTGCCTCTCGGAGGTTTTTGGAAAAAAAGGCAACAAAAAATATTCAGATGGGGAGCCTCCCCTCATGAAAGTTTCAATTTTTTTTCCAAGCTTCAGTGTTAATAATTGAACCATGTGTCCTACTCCCTCCGTTCCTAAATATAAGTCTTTGTAGAGATTTCACTATGCACCACATACGGATGTATGTAGATGCATTTTAGAGTGTAGATTCACTCATTTTGCTCCGTATGTAGTCCATAGTGAAATCTCTACAAAGACTTATATTTCAGAACGGAGGGAGTACTTAAGTGCTGAACAAGAAAATTTGGGATGAGGGCGTGTAGTAATAGCACGTGCCGCTGGATATGTCTCCCTACCAAATGAATCGTTGTAGAACTGATTTCGTTTGGTTAGTAGAGAAAAAGGCACTACAAGTTTTTTCATTATATTTTCATTTTGAGGGGACCACATTCTTGTACCTAAGGTTATTGTATAACATGATTTCCTGGAAATATATGTCTGGTTGATTAATGCAATGATGAATGATTACAATTATCAATGTGATGTTTGTTTTGTACAGGAACAGTCAAGGGTGCGCCAATGGAGCAAAGGCGACATTGGCAGACGAATCAACTTGGCAAATGAAATATTTAGCATCAAGGAAGTCCTCCGTTCTTCCGTTCCATGTCCTCATTGTGGTATCGCCTTCATACGTGTGTCTGGCTGCAACCACATGTTTTGCAGAAACTGTCACCGTGAATTCAACTACTTAAATGCTAGGAGGACAGAGACTGTAAGGGCACTTGATTTCATTACAGTGAATACGGTGCAGATTGAACGAAAAGTACTGAGTCTATCCGTCAGCATCAGACAGTATCCATGCCCAAAATGCCACCGACCATATCCCAAGGTAATGTTGATGTGGCTTTGAGATATCATATGGATTTAAACATCAATTTTTCATCTGATGTTGGGGAATATTTCACTGTATCTGATATGAGCAGATGGGAAACAACAACCACATCTTGTGCCTGGCATGTCAGGTTCATTACTGTGCTCTGTGTCGGAAGGTGGTGCGGAAGATCTCGGAGCACTATGGCCCCAGAGGCTGCAAGCAGCACACTGTCGACCCTGAGATTGTTAGAACAAAGAACAAGGATGACTCGGTATCAGAACTTCTGTGAAATGAATTAGAGGTCAAACATCGGTTTCAAATACATTAGGCTGTTCTTATAGGTTTATTTTTGTGCAGTTACACACATATATACAGTTTGGAATAGGAATAGTTACACCTACAACCTATTTTTATGGAACATGTTATTGAAGGTCAGTGACCCTCTGGATAGACTCAATTGACGACATTCGTTTTTTTAGGTTGGGGAGCATCAGTTATATTGTTGCGATGCCTGCCAGATTCAGTACAACACACTGTTCAAGGAATTAAGGTTTGTTGCTTGTTTGCCGCTGTCACAAGTTTTTTTTTACGTAAATGATATCTGGCGAACGTTAGCCAGGAGGCCAACCCCAGCGAACGCCTTCCCTGCTGTTGCACGTATCTTGGCACAAGGCCGATGCCATATAGATCAGCTGGAGCTGTTTGCTGATTCCCGTTTCCTGACGAACGTTCTCTTTTTTTTTCTCTAAAAAAAATGCAGGACCAAGGTGCCCGAGGAGCGGGCGACCTCTTGCGTAAGGGGCGGCCGCTTATCACTCAACTTAAGTGAGGGGTTGTGACTTGCGTTTAAACTGCTATATGTATTTTAAAGATATTTTTTAATTTGATTTTCCCCCGAAAATCCAGTTTTTTTTTAATTTTCAAGGAACAAAAATCCCAATTTTTAGAGAGGGGATATTTTCTAAAGTTTCCATGTGCATTTTAATTATAGGTAGCATGGCAATTCTTTTTTGTTTTAACCATGCCATTTTTTTTCTTCCAAAACATGGCAATTTTTAGGTTTTTTTTGTAATGCCCCCTAGCAAGCTTTGGGAAATTTTATCACTTATTCATTGCAATTTTAGAAATTTATTCTTACTTTCACATATGGCAATTTATTATTAAGACCATGATCTTTTAGTAAATAATAACGTGGATATTATTTAGAGGACGACAATTTTATTATTAAGAACATTTCATTTTTATTATTAATAACATGACATTTTTTATTAAGAGGATGACTTTTATTATTATTAATGACATTTTTATTATTAATAACATGTCAATTTTATTTTTAGGAGGATGTCAGTTTTATTATTAGTAGTATGATAGTTTATTATTTGATTTGAGAGAATGACATTTTTATTATTAAGAGGATGTCAGTTTTATTACTAAGAAGATGTCAATTTTTAATTGACATTGCAATTTAGTTTTTCATTGGCATGACGTTTTTATTATTTTTTTGGCACCGTGGACCAAATAAATCAAAAAAATTATATGATGGCATTTTGTTTTCGGTCGATGAAAAAAATTATATGATGGCATTTTGTTTTGCTAATTTTTTTAAATAATACATTTTTTATTAATTCTCATAAAATATTACGCTGGATAAAAGAATTTCAACAATAATACACCGTCGGCCCGCTGCAGGCCGACTGGGCCTAGTCGGCCCACAACAGGCCGATTGGATTCCAGTCGGCCTACAGCTGGCCGACTGGCCCCTGTCGGCCCACTGTGGGCTGATTGCGTCCTGTCGGCCCACTGTGGGCCGACTGGAGCTAATTGGCATAAAAAAATATGTTTAAGAAAATGTTAATCATGTAATTAAAAAATGTTAAACGTGTACAAAAAATGTACAATATATATGCAAAAATATTGACATAGAAAATATGTTCTGAAAAGTGTTAAGCATGTATTTAAAATTGTTAAATGTGTGTATAAAAATGTTTCTTATTTATACAAAAATATAGAATGTGTATGAAAAAAGTTGATACGAAAAAATTATGTTTGAAAAATATGTTTGAAAAGTTGACACTTTTTCAAATACATGATTCAAAATTGCTAAATGTGTGTATAAAAAATGTTCCTTATCTATAAAGAAAATATAGAATGTGTATGAGAAAAAGTTGACACCAAAAAAATATGTTTGAAAAAATGTTCCAGTTTCATACAAAAGAGCAACCAATCATATTTTTTCCACAACCTTGATTTATTTTTGTCACCAACTCACCAACATAATTTTTTGGTGTCAACTTTTTTCATACACATTCTATATTTTTGTATAAATAAGGAGCATTTTTATACACACATTTAACAATTTTTAAATACATGATTAACACTTCTTAAAACATACTTTTTATGTCAACATTTTTGCATATATATTGTACATTTTTTGTATATATGAGGAACATTTTTTTATACACATTTAACATTTTTTAATTACATAATTAACATTTTTTTAAACATATATTTTTATGCCTATTTTTTTGCAAAAACAATTAGCCCACAGCGGGCCAATTAGCTCCAGTCAGTCCACAGTGGGCCGACAGGGGCCAGTCGGCCAGCTGTAGGCCGACTTGGAATCCAATCGGCCTGCTGTGGGCCGACTAGGCCCAGTCGGCCTGCAGCGGGCCGACGTTGTATTATTTTTTAATTTTTTTTACCCAGCGTAATATTTATGAAAATTAATTAGCTTTTGTTTTCTGTCGATGAATTTTTTTTTAATCTCGGAGCACTATGGTCCCAGAGGCTGCAAGCAGCACACTGTCGACCCTGAGATTGTTAGAACAAAGAACAAGGATGACTCGGGATCAGAACTTCGACTCGGGATCAGAACTTCTGTGAAATGAATTAGAGGTCAAGCATCGGTTTCAAATACATTAGGCTGTTCTTATAGGTTTATTTTTGTGCAGTTACACACATATATACAGTTTGGAATAGGAATTGTTACACCTACAACCTATTTTTATGGAACATGTTGTTGAAGGTCAGTGACCCTCTGAATAGACTCAATTGACGACATTCGTGTTTTTAGTTTGGGGAGCATCAGTTATAATGTTGCGATGCCTGCCAGATTCAGTACAGCGCACTGTTCAAGGAATTAAGATTTGTTGCTTGTTTGCCGCTCTCACAAGTTTTTTTTTATGTAAATGATATCTGGCGAACGTTGGCCAGGAGGCCAATCCCAGCGAACGCCTTCCCTGCTGTTGCACGTATCTTAGCACAAGGCCGATGCCATATAGATCAGCTGGAGCTGTTTGCTGATTCCCGACAACGCTGACGCCCACACGTGTGGTCGGAGCCAAATCCGCCCATACACGCTATAATACACAGACTACGCCATGTCACCGCATGCATGTGAAAATCTTTTTTTATTTTTTATTTTTAAAATGTTTTATCTCTTAAATGAAAAATCCGATTGAAGATCCGTTTTCATCATTAAATCCCTCGTGACGAGAACTTCAAAACTAGATGTCATATCAGTATATTTCGACGAATTTTTTTTGGGGTTAAAATTTGTCGTGTCTATTGCACATGAATTGTCATGATGGTTACACTGAAGTAACTATTTTCTTCTACATTTAAAAGTAAATGTTAACATATTATAAAACAGGGAATTAAGAAACTAGACTTGCCATGCATCATAAATTAAAATTGCCATGATACATGCACTTAAAATTGACATGGTTCATACAAAAAAACATTTTCATGGTCAAAGTACTAGAATTGTCATCATCAAAAAACTAAAGTTGCCATGATCTATAAACTAAAATTGCCACATGGCAACTTTAATTTAAGCACTATGGCAACTACAATGTAAATATCATGGCAACTTTTGGGCAAAAAAAAAATTCGTGGAAACATATCAACATGGGGTCTAGTTTTGAAGATCTCGTCGAAACGGATTTAATGGTGAAAACGGATTTTTAATTCACTTTTTTAATTAGGAGATAGAACATTTTTAAGCCGAAAACCAAAAGGATTTCTGCTGATGTCATATGTTCATATGTGGCAAAATGAATGATGATGTAGGCGTGTGGGCAATGTGCAAACGCCCACACGTATGGGCGTTAGTTTTTCCGGAAAAAAATGCAGGACCAAGGTGCCCGAGGAGCGGGCGACCTCTTGTGTAAGAGGCGGGGGCGCTTATTACTCGACTAAAGTGAGGGGTTGTGACTTGCGTTTAAACTGCTATATGTAGTTTAAAGATTTTTTTAATTCAATTTTTAGTTGATTTTCCCCGAAAATCCTGATTTTTTTCATTTTTGAAAGAACAAAAATCCCAATTTTTAGAGAGGGGATATTTTCTGAAGTTGCCATGTGCATTTTTAATTATAGGTAGCATGGCAATTCTTTTTTATTTTAACCATTCCATTTTTTGTCTTCCAAAACATGGCAAGGTTTTTTTGTTCTTTGGGAAATGTTATCACTTATTCATGGCAATTTTGGAATTGTCTTCTTACTTTCACATATGGTAATTTATTATTAAGAACATGATCTTTTAATAGTTAATAATATGGATATTATTAAGAGGATGCATTTTTATTATTAAGAACATGTCATTTTTGTTATTAATAACATGACATTTTTTTATTAAGAGGATGACAGTTTTATTATTAAGAGCGTGGCATTTTATTATTAATAACATGTCAATTTTATTTTTAGGAGGATGCAGTTTTATTATTAATTGGATGGTAGTTTTATTATTTGATTTGAGAGCATGTCATTTTTATTATTAAGAGGATGCCAGTTTTATTACTAAGAAGCTGTCAATTTTTCATTGGCATTACAATTTAGTTTTTCATTGGCATGACATTTTTCATGATTTTTTTGAATAGTGGACCAAATAAATCAAAAAAATTGTATCATGGTATTTTGTTTTCTGTCCATGGAAAAAATAAATAAATAATGTTCTTCAAAATATGGCAGTTTTTGCACTGTGAAACATCTCCACAACAAAAATCATATTTTTTTTGTAGATCACACGACAGTTTTTCTAATCATACCATTGTAAACTTATAAATTAGAGAAATGACAGCTTCATAAAGTTATATGCCAATTTTCATATTTTCATATCATGATAATTATAATTATGTTTTCTCTGTTTTTATAAGAAAATATGTATTCGTTTTGCTCATGGCACTTAAAAAACAATTAACTGGGCCTATGGGTCAATCAGAGGGTTTGCCCTGGCCCTCCCCTGATGAAATCCAATGTGCCGCCGCAACACCTACGTTAGTTCTTCTCCAAGCCACCGCCTCCCCGAAGCCGCTGCTTCCTCGCCATGCCTTCGAAGGACAAGGGCACGACCGAATTAAAAGGGGTGTGCGGTGTGCCAATGTCCATCCGGCAACTACGACATCGAGTTCCAACATGCCAGCCAGAGGTATTGGCTCGACAGGCACTCGACGGGCGACCCCGTTGCCCACGCGTACGACGTCGCCGTGTGGAGGCTCGACCTCCCCCACTCGAAGCTCAGTTTCCAGTAGATTGAATCTTGGGCCGATGCGGAGCTCGTTGGGTCCTCGGTGACAATCAAGTCGAGCCCGATCAAGCCAGCTCCTCGCATTGTTGTCGACAAGAGGGGCAACATCCGAGAGAGCGCCGAGGAGGCCATGGCGGCGTTTGCTAGGGCACATTCGGTGTATGTGCAAGCCGAGATGGAGTTCTACTGGAAAAGGGACACCGAAAAGCGCAAGAACGACGATGAGGCAGTGCCTTCGTCATCACAGGGCTAGAAGAAGAAGAATGCAGGAGCCTCTGGTGTGGTCAACGTCGATTCTGATGGCAAGAGTGATGGGTCCGATGATATCGCCTGGGACAATCTGTAGTGATCATAGTATAAGTTGGTAGCTTGAAGTGGCAATGTCATATTTGAACTATGTTTTGCATATTTATTCTTCGGTCGAACTTTGTTTGAAATATGAATATGGTCGAACTAGTTCAAATGTTAGTTAAAAAAATGATTTTGTTGATCTGGGTGCCATATTATAGGGCTGCTATTGGAGACGACGTTTGTTTGCTCGTGCCCAAAAAAGCCCGTTTCATGCCTAATTTTTTTACTCCGCGCTGTTTTCATGCTAAAAAACAGGGCTGCTATTAGAGATGCTCTAAAGTAGTAACACTATGGTTAGTTGAGAAGATGATTTTTTTACTCCATCCGGTTTATCTATGCATTTTCGAACTTTCCATATGTTTGTTTTTCCATTTTGAGTGGAACAAATTCTTGTACCTAAGGATATTGTATAACATGATTTCCCTGTAATATATGTCTGGTTGATTGATGCTATGGGTATTGATCACAATTATCAATGTGATGTTTTTTCATACGGGGATGGTCATAGGTGCGCCATTGGAGCAAAGGCGACATTGGTAGACGAATCAACTTGGCAAATGAAATATTTAGCATTAAGTAAGTCCTTCGGTCTTCCCTTCCGTCCTCATTGTGGTATCACCATCATACGCGTGTATGGCTGTGATCACTTGTTTTTCAGGAACTGTCACCGGGAATTCAACTACTCAAATGGTAGCATCTATAATCGAGTGGACCCCCCACCCCCTGAGTAAAATTCAGTCCGTAGGCGCATCCATGGACAACGCCGTCCCGTCCCTCGAATGTCCTCCCGGTCAACCACAACCACCATTTCTGAAATCTCAAATTCATGTAGACACATGGAAATTGACCATTACACGTAAACAATGAATACCACACACAAATTAATATTATCCATACATAATAATACATAGTTCAAACATAAATTTTTCGAAGTGCATAATTGAGACATAAAATTCATTAATTTATAGCATGGATCCACATATACTCCACAAGATCATTGAGTAGTTGCATTTGCACCTGTTGATCTCGAAGTTGTCGATGCATATCTGGAAGTTCACAACATGCTTCGCATCTTATTCGGGGAGCCGGGCATGAACTCGGGACTTCTCAAAATCATGCGTGTGGTCTGCCCCTTCGTCCTCATCCTCCACAATCATGTTTCACAAGATTACAGAGCATGTCATAAAATGCCAAAGTGTCTCCCGTTCCCACATCATTGCATCTCCACGAACAATACCCCAATGAGCTTCAAGCACTCTGAATGCCCTCTCCACATCATTCCTAGCACCTTCTTGCATTTTTGCAAAGAGACATTGTCTTTCACCTTGGGGATTGGATATATTCTTCACAAACAACCGCCCACCAAGGATAGATACCATAGACAAGGTAGAATCCCATTTTATAGGTGTTCTCTTTGAAGGTGTAGTTTCACGCATGAGCATCCTCATCACAAAGTCTCTTGAACAATTGAGATCGCTGGAACACATTGATGTCATTTTGATAATCAGTCATGCCAAAGAGAACATGTCAAATGCACAAGTCCTTGGATTCCACTGCTTTTAAGTATGATGATGGCCTCTTTGATGTGATCTTGGTACTGACTACGCAAACCTTTCGACCAATTTTTCCATTGATAATGCATGCAATCAACTAAAATGAGCATATCCGGAAAACATTTTGATAGTCCAATTGCCAATAAATTTTCCTTGTCCTCCATAATTGTTCTCTCACGTACTCCGGTTCGAACACCTTCACCACATTGTGTGCAAATTTCACCATAGTCTGCAGGCATGTGGTATCTCCCATCCGGATTTCAGCATCAATGACATCCGTGACTTTGCCATAAGTAAGCATCCTGAGAGCAGCCGTGCATTTCTGCAAAATACAGAAGGAAAGTTGTCTGCAATAATCCTTCCTTAGCTTGAAATAGTCATCAACCTCTTCCACGACATTTACTACGTGCAAGAACAATGTTTTGCTCATCCGAAAGCGACGTTGAAAAAACCTTCATGGTATGTTGGGTACGTTGTGTAGTAGTCCTTATAGAGAAGCCATGCAGCAGAGATCCTATCAAGGAGAATAACTCTCCTGCTCTTTATCAAACCCTTGAAGTTAATGTTGGGGAACGCAATAATTCAAAAAAATTCCTACGATCACATGCAAGATCTATCTAGGAGATGCATAGCAACGAGATGGGAGAGTGTGTCCATGTACCCTCGTAGACCCAAAGCAGAAGCGTTTAATAACGCGGTTGATGTAGTAAAATGTCTTCACGATCCAACCGATCCAAGTACCGAACGTACGGCACCTCCATGTTTAGCACACGTTCAGCTCGATGACGTCCCTCGAGCTTGTGATCCAGTTGAGGACGAGGGAGAGTTCCGTCAGCACGAAGGTGTGGCGACGGTGATGATGAAGTTACCGGCGCAGGGCTTCGCCTAAGCACTATGATTATATGACCGAGGTGTGTAACTGTGGAGGGGGGCACCGCACACCGCTAAAACAAATCTTGGAGTGCCTTTGGGGTGCCCCCTGCCCACGTATATAAAGGAGGGAGGGAGAGAGGCCGACCCTCCTAGGGGCGCGCCAAGTGTAGGGAGTCCTACTAAGACTCCCAAGTCCTAGTAGGATTCCCTTTCCTTTTCGGAGTGGGAAAGAAGGAAAGGAGGGAGAGGGAGAAGGAAGGGGGGGGGGCGCCCCCACCCCTTGCCCAATTCGGTTTGGGGAGGGGGAGGCGCGCGCCACCTCGTGGCCCTTCTTCCCTCTCTCCACTAAAGCCCAATAAGGCCCATTAACTTCCCCTGGCGAATTCCCGTAACGCTCCAGTACTCCAAAAAAAACCCTGAATCACTCGGAACCATTCCGATGTCCGAATTGTTGGGGAACGTAGTATTTCAAAAAAATTGCCTACGATCATGCAAGATCTATCTAGGAGAAGCATATCAACAAGCGGGGAGAGTGTGTCTACATACCCTCGTAGACCGAAAGCGGAAGCGTTTAGTAACGCGGTTGATGTAGTCAAACGTCTTCGCGATCCAACCGATCCAAGTACCGAATGTACGGCACCTCCACGATCAGCACACGTTCAACTCGGTGATGTCCCTCGAACTCTTGATCCAGTTGAGGCCGAGGAGAGTTCCGTCAGCATGACGGCGTGGTGACAGTGACACTACAAAAAAATACACTTCCGTGATGATACGTGTTTTCATAGTAGGTCGCGTTTTTTGTCATGCATGTACATCCATGACAAATTTATGACAGAATTAAGATAGTCATACCTGTGCTGTCGTAGAAGTGTTGCATGACATTACGAAAATTATCATCACGGAAGTGTCCACTTCCATGACGATAAATCACGTGTCACAGAAGTGCTTTCGTCAAGGGTGACCGACATGTGGCATCCACCGTAAAGGAACACCGTTAAGCTATCGGGTCCGGTTTTGGATCCGATAACCCGTTAACAGCCCCGACCAATGGGGATTTTCCACGTGTAAAATCATCATTGGCTGGAGGAAACACGTGTCGGCTCACCGTTGGGACATATGTCATCCACTCATTGGACACAAAGCGCCTATGATACGTCGACACGTGGCACGACCCAATAGAGGCCCATTCCTGCAAAAGGCCGGCCCTTTTGACTTGGTCAAAAGGTGGCGGGCCGGCCCATGGCAAGCCTGTTAACGGCTTGTTCACATATAGCACATTTACATCCTGCTATCCCAGTGCCCGTTTACGGCCTATCTGAATTAGGCCCAGTAGCGTCATCTGGGCCGTCCAATATAATTCCAGGCCGTTTTAACTTCCGCCCCATGTATGGCCCATGACGTCTTTCGGCCCATATGATGCCCTTAGTAACCCTCGACCCCTTAACGGCCCGTGGTAAAACTGGCCCGTAATGAACAGTGTATCACTTTATACCCATTAACGGCCCATTATTCCGTTGGGCCGTTTCCAGCCCATGATATCTTTCGGCCTTCTCAGGGCCCATTTAATCTTGGACTCATTTTCAGCATTCGGTTACTTACAGCCCGTTACTGTCATTTTCTGCTTGTGGGCAAAATTCAGCCCGTGGTTACAGTCGGCCTGTTTGCGGCCCGTTAATACGTTGGGCCGTTTTCATGTCGAAAAAAACCGTTGGGCTGTTTTCATAGAGTTATCAAATACGGCCAATAAACGGTCCGTTATTGTCCATGAATAGTACGACCCATGATTGGCGAAATGATGATACGCCCCGTAGAAGGCCCATGGATCCTACGGCCCGTAAAAGGCCCATGGAGTACGACCCATAGAAGGCCCATGGATCCTACGACCCGTATAGAAGGCCAATGGATCCTATGGCCCGTAGAAGGCCCATGGATCATACGGCCCGCAGGAGGCCCATGGTTACAACAGTCCGTGTGTTGCCATGATTATTAGAAAAACACAGAAAAAGAACTGCAGTGACTACAAGCAAACAATGAAACAAGACAATAAGGAAATAAATAAGCAAGCAATTAACGGTAGCCTATTACCACTATTACACATATTACATCCACTGGGCATCAAAGTTCGCCACCAGTGCAAATATAGGGAACAAAGCAGCATATTACATACACTGGCCATCAAAATTGGCCACCAGTTTAAATAAATGCTGCAACAAAACAAGAGCATAACTGAAGCAACTTCATAAGAGCTCAAGAAACGTGGTATCCACCATGCTGGCAATAAGCTTAGCAAGCTTATTAGCTTTGTCCTGTTTGGCACTAAAATCCTCCAACGCTTGCTGTTGCACCAGAAAGTATTCATCTGAATGCTCCAGGGACTTCCGCATGATCCTTCCGCTTCTTGTCGCATGCACACCGATCGATGTCTTCGACTTGTAGTCGAGACTCAAGAAACCGAACTGATTCGCATACGGTGAGTTTGAATAGCTTGTGCAAGCGGTAGTGGCCAGTAACTCCAACACTAAACCAAGACAGGACTTTGGGGTTGTCTCACTGTCTTCGAGATAGTCTTCCTTAGCTGTTTTATCAGCTTTGTTGGAGACCAACAAGGATGTGTCACTATCCTGAACCTTATCTACATTACTTCCTTTACCATTTCTTAATAAGGCACTCTTCCCCAATATTCTGTCAGCATTCTAAAATAAGAAACAAGCAAACACATAACAGTTTAGGATGTACTAGTATATGAAAATCATTTCGGTGAACCAGTTCATTAGTAAGGTGGACATGATTAAACTACCAAGTCTTCTATTGCCAAGTACTAGTACATAATAAAAGCATCAAACAAACATATATCTATGTCCTATGGTAACTGCATTGTCTTGCCAAATCAAAATAGAGACACGGTTCAAATCATATCAGTTCAAGACAAAGCAGCAGTGAAAGAATGCAAAGCGTGGGAAACTACACGGCACAACAAGATTTCAGATGGGTACCACGGGTCTACATGTACAACAACACTATTGGCTCTGTTGTGATGCTAGTAATGTGCATGATATGAGAATTCAACTGTATACACAATTGAAATTGAAATCAACAGAGCTATTGATAAGAGCAAACATGTTAAAGAAACATGCGTGAACATACCTATTGTGCCATTGAAGTTTCGATTGGATCCTTCAATTTAAAAATAAGTTTGTATGAGTAAATACAGTGATACAAGAGCAAAGCAGTATGCACAATAGCAATCATAGTTAAAAAAGGCGCGCCTAAGCGAGCGCTTAATCACGCCTAGGCTCTAGGTGTTGGCGAAACGCATTGCGTATAACTGCGCATAAGCATGCGCTTTGGTCAGTAAAGCGCAAGGCGGTGGCAAAACACACAATTAATGCCTAGCGCTTTTTTGAACTATGATAACAATGGAATCTTAAATTAGAACAGTTTTCTTCAGGTTTAGGCACTTGTTCTACATGAACAGAGTACAGTAAGACGCAAGAATATAGTACTTAAAAATAGAAAATGAGCTCATAGACCTTACCACATTCTTGGTTCGGGACCAGTACAGAACAATGCATTCCCAGTCATTGTCCAGTAAATGTGTCTCAGGAGAACGTAAGGGAATTTGACGAGTTTCTTTGCGGTGAAGCACGTTTTCTTGAGTAATTCGACATCGCTACCAAGCATTCTTGAAGATAGCAAAGGTATTAGCACAGGTTACCTCATCCTGAGTTTCCAAATCGGTCCTTCTCTATAGAGAAAAATGGGAAAATTTCCTGTATTATAACCATCATGGAGGTAGGATGTATGGGACAAAGCAAAGTAATTGCCATGAATAACATTACTTACACATAACTCCTGGACAAACACCTGCAATCGGCATTTTCCTTCATCTTCGAGATAATATTTCCAAGATGGGAAGATACGCATACGATTTAACAACATCAAATGCGATAGATGCTAAAGTACGACTAGCTGGTTGTGCTTCCTCCACAGGAATAGGCGTACTAACTGGTGGAGTTGGGGTCCACCGTGGTAGTACTGGCCCTTTGGGCACTGGAGCTACCTTACTAACTGCTCTTGTTTGGGAGCTCTGTAGTGGAGATGGTGTTGTGTCAACAGGAACTGGGTTACTATCTGCTGGGGTTGGGGTTAGATTGGGTGAAGCTGGTTCTCTGTCCATCGCAGTAGGGGTACAATCTGCGAGAGTTTGGGTTATGTGTGGTAGGGTTGGTTCTCGTGCATGTACAACCGGGGTGCTATCTCCACCAAGAGGTAACACTGTTTTATTTGAAGACCGTGTTTTTAGTCCGCTAGATGCTGGCATCACCCGCTCCAATTCAAATGGCCGATAAACAAGAAACATAGTTGAATGTACAGACATTGTATGAGAGACAAATGCAATAGATAGTGTGGAAAAAAGAAGGCATGAAATATTTGACATGTATATTGTTTAACTAAAACGGATAGCATGACATAATTTCACATATATGATGTCTATCTAAACTGGATAGCATAGCATAACATAATTCAAAGATATGATGAATAACTAAACAGGATCGCATGACATAATTCACCTACATGTTATAATCAGGATCGCATCATTTAATTCACATATGTGATTTATATGCTAAACAGAGGGCATTAGATATGATGTCTGAACTAAGAACATGGTGTTGAATATTGTGTATATGATGTCTAATCTATGCAATGCAAGACACCATATGCATGATATGAGTAGTATAAACATGCCAAGTTAGAGCATACACCTCGGTGGGGGAATAGGACTGATCATGTGTCTCTGAATCCATCTCTGAGGAGCTATCGGGACCCAACAAGAGATCTGCTTGACGGTGTAGCATGCCTTTCGAAGGCCTTGTTGTCACTCCAGATTTTTCAATCTCCAACCCAAATGGCTTATTCATAGGAAGAGTAGTTTAATGTACAAACATTGTCGACAAATGGAAATGTAATGAAGAAAAGGATGGGCAAGATATCGTTCAAATATATGATGCTGGTTATGGCATTGCACATTTCACGTATATTATGGCTGGCTAAAAGACATGAGACTGCACAATTCCCATATATGATATAGAAACTAAACAGGTGGCATTGCAGAACATGTCTAAACTAAGCAGATGACATATATGATTTCAAAAGTAGGCACTGCAAGGCAACATATGCATGATATGACTAACATCATCATGCCAAGGTAGAGCAAACACCTTGGGGGGTAAATAGGAGTGGTCAGCGGCATCTGAATCTGCCTCAGAACAGATAGCTTCCTCCGGATTACTATCTGGAGAGGGGTGGGGAGGGTTTGCCATTGAACCCACCATGGAGCGATGTCTGCATGACATTGTATTGCCGCGCAAAACTCTTCTCTTTTTCTCTACATGTTCGGCATGACTGTGTACAATATCTGACATGCATACGAAAAAAATATGGTGAGATTATGTAAGGAGAGCATGCAGAAATTTAGAGTGATGGTAACAACCAATGGATGGATCCAAAAATAATGATAGCAGGCTGATGATTGCTTTAATTTAATAAAAAGATAGATGATGATTGCTTTACTATTTGTTTCCCACCCAAGATGAACAACATAGGCATACCCTAGGTGAACCAGATATTAGACAGAGATACTATTCATTGCTTCCTCGATATGTGCCCCATAACTAATTATGTTACTGTCGAAACTGAACGCAATGGTAGCAGAGAGGCACTTGACATGTAGTTTAGGGAGGGCCTGCAGTTCATCTGCAACCTGCACCCCCCTGAGCCGCCAGCCACCACCGGCCGAACCGCCGGCCCCAGCGCCGCCTCGCCGCCCCGAAACAACTCCCCACAGCTGGTCCACCGCCGCCCCGGCCAGCCCTATAGTCCCCCCGCCCCACCCTGAACCCTAAGATAGATAGTGGGGTACCTATCTGGCGTGCCCCCATCTCCGCTGTGGGTGGTTCTTCCTTAACTCCGGCGAGCCCCCCACCCCCTGAAAATCGACTGACCCAAAAGTCGATTCAGTCGACTGAAGTGTAGCTAAATCAGAGCAGAGCAGCAGCACGAGCGAGGGGGAGAGCAGCAGAGCGCCGAGCGAAGCGAGATTCGAGTAGCAAAGAAAGGCGAGTGAGCGATCGGCGAGAGCCGAGCAGAAGAGCAGAGTAGCGAAGCGAGAGCCGAGCAAAGCAGCGGGCGAAGCGAAGCGATCGAGCGAGAGCCGGAGCAGCAGCAGCCGGGCGAGCGAGTGATCGAGCGAGAGCCGGAGTAGCAGCAGCAGATCTGGCTGGTATGGCCGCCGCCGCCGAAGGGGCTCGCACTGGGGGGAGAGCTGCCGTGGAGATGTCGCCTGCGGCGCCGGCTTCAAGGTTGCCGCTCCATGGGGGTGCGGGATGGAGCACCGTCGGTGCCGGGAGGTCGAGCTAAGGAGAAGGTGCGATGCGATGAGTGTATAACCTCTTTGGTGGCGCCGAGTAGGCCTCAGCTTCGTCTGAGGAGTCGGTGAGGATGTTGCGGTTCTGGTGGAGCAGGTTAAGGCGGCGCTGTGGGGATGGAGCAGCCGCGATAGACGAGGCGATCGTCGAAGCAGCTCCTTGGAGGTGGAGGACGGGGCGACTGAACCGCCGGGACGACGAGATGGACGACAGATCCTCATCCGGGGAGGTGGACGAGGGACGTCGAGCTGTTGCGATGGACGACATCGTCGGGGAAGAGGCTCCGGCTGGGCAGCGGTGAGGTGGCGGACGGAGGAGGGTGGGATTTCGCGGCTGGAGCGGAGAGGTTATGGCGGCCTGGGATTTCGAATGGCAAAAAGGAGGCGATGGGAGGGGGTGAACCATGACTTGGGGACGCGCTTGTCCAAAATGTAGGGTGTGTTACAAAAGTACCCCGCACCAATTTGAACTCCCGGCCCTTTCGACTCAGGGTTAGAAGGGGGATTTCGTGTGTCGGGATTTGGCAGCTGGAGGGAGTTTTCGCGCGCGTTGTAATTTCGGGATAGCAAGGCGCGGGTTGTGAAGGCGCCAGTTTTGGGAGCACGATATCTGAATTTTCGGGATATAACAAGGCGCGGGTTGAATTTTAGGGACAAGCCTAACATGTAATATTGTACTTGTACGTACCAAATCAATTCGCACTTCCCTCAACCAAAAATAAAATGAAAAAAATAAAACGATTCACACCACACAAAGAGAGTCTTGCCCCATTTTACTATAAAAATGCTATTTAAAGCTACTCATACCAACAATTTAGTGCAATTAAATGCTATTCGGTAGTATGAATCCATGTTATGTCCAATTAATTTTTTTCGCTTGCTGTATAATGCATGTAACCTACTCATACCAACATTTTAGTGCATTCCAAATGTCTATACTACCGCTGCAATTCGAACTGAATTTGAATTCGTTTCTCTATTTCAATAACAAATCTACAATCATGATTGTTGCCAACTTCAACCATCATTCGTGTATTACCTTAATAACACACCACATGATTACTATAGAGATAGATATGAACTATGTGTACCACATGAACTCGAATTCTATTTTTTGAATACACTTGATGTTGATTCCAAATAATACTACATTTGATGTACTAACTATATATTCATAATCTAAACCATGTTCCATACGTGTACACCGTGTTTATCACACATAGTATAGTGCCCCGCCCCCTACATTATGACAAGTATTTAGACCTGAGCTGCAAAAGCCACACATTAACCCAAATTATGATCAATGTTCTATATGTTATACGTAGTACTAGCAAGATGCCCATGCATTCCACAGAACATCAACATGATCAAGGGGAGGCTAATTTGCAAATATGGAGAGGGGTGTGGGTATCTTTTTTCAAAATTTCCATAGTTTCCTTCCTATCTGGCGTGGAATTATCACGGCAGATGTCCTCTTGCAAGGACTTAGTCGTGGAGCCATCGCAACTAGGAAGCTTAAAGGGGTTAATCGGGACAAAGGACACGAGAGGTTTATACTAGTTCGGCCCCTTACGGTGAAGGTAAGGCCTACGTCTAGTTGCGTTGGTATTGCTTTCGATGACCAGGGAGCGAGATACGCTATGCCCGGCTCTCGATGAGTTGTTTCTTGCCCTAAGCCGCCAGCGGATTGTCCCCTTATATACACGGGTGGACGCCCTGCGGTCTACAGAGTCCCGGCCGGCTCATAAACAGTGTCCGCCTTGTGACTAGTTAAATCTACCTTATGATACAAGTCATGCCATCATGGCGGTTTATCACTATGGGCCTTAAGCCGCTGTAGGCCTTAGACCCTTTACTGAACCGCCATCTTCGTGCTTGGTCTTTGGGCTTCTTCCTCGTGAGTCTTATTTGCGTAACCCGGCCCCTCCTGGGCGGCTTACACAAATAGTTATATCCCCAACATTAGGCCCCAGATTGATTTGAACCGGTTCATGTCAATCTTAAAATACCTTAAAAATAAGCCTTTCTGTCTTCTGTCAGTGCAAAGGTCATAAACCGCCGTGACGTCATCTTCTGGATCCGTGTTAACCTGCCATGACATCATCTTCAATTAAATCCCTATTTTATTTTGTCATATCTTCAACGGATCTTGCCTTTACTGACCATCCCGAAAACTGAGGCGTCAGGGTCGCTGGATAATGATGCTCGGTCTCCTCGTTTCTCGCGCCGCCTCAGTCGGCCTTTCCTTATAAATAGGCACAACCTAGGCCTTCTTCATTTTCTCCTCGATGCGTCTTCCTCCGCTCGCTCTCTCCCTGTCGCTCGAGCTCCGCCGCTGCCGCCGCCGCCGAGTTCCTCGTCTTCATCAACTCAGGCCGCTGCATCACCCTGAATCTGATCAGAGAAACACGACGAACTTCCGCCGCAACCCTGCATCTGTAAGTCCCTTTTCTTTCCTGTCTTAGATCTGCATTACAGTTTTCGTCGAGTTCGTCGGTGTTCATCGCCGCCCGCTACAAACCCTTGATAGATCTCACCCCAACGCCCTTTTGTGATCATCAGATGGTATAGAGCTGCTGCGGTAGCTGTTTCACCCCCATTTTATATGCAAACGGATCCCTTTTCATTGCACAGAGGCCCTGTTCGAGCCTATGAGCTTCATCTGTGTCAGTTTTAGGTCTAGAAATTTTTCCTTTCAGAACAGCCGTTTGATCCAAAATAATAGCCGCAACTTGTGAAACCTGTTTGTTCCATACTTAGCCAAAAAACTGTATCTGTTAAATCTGCTTCACATGGTAGCTCATGTAACCGGTTTAAGAAAACAACACTGATTGTCAGCTTTGCTTGCTTCCCGCAGCTTAAGAAAATTTAACTGCCTTTGATACCTGTAGCGGTTTAAATATCACTGCATAGTTACCCATATGTCATTAGGCCCCTTCTTAAGCCGCCATTTTGAATAGACTTAAAATGTTTTCCTCCGGGTTAAATTTGAACCGGAACTTCTTATTTTTTCATAGGATTCAATTTATACAATGGCACCCAAGGCTGCCAAAGCTCTGTGACTCCAATCGGGTCAAATCCATCGTTACAAAAAGCACTTTGTCCGACTTTATGAAATCCGCCATCTGCCCAAGAGAGAGGTCATGTCTTATCGTGCTCCTAACCCGTCGGAGGAGAAGCCTCAACCCAAGGAAGGGATGTGATCGTGTTTACTGATCATATGAACCGGGGCTTCGCTCCACCCGGTTCAAAATTCTTTAGGGATGTTTTACATTTCTTCGACCTCAGACCTCAAGACATCGGGCCCAATTCCGTGTCAAATATTTGCAACTTCCAAGTCTTCTGCAAGGTGTACCTTGGGGAAGAACCCAGCTTACTTTTATTCAGAGAATTTTTTTACTTAAACCGGCAGAACGAACGCGCCAACGGGCCCAGCCTAGAACTTGGTGGCATCTCGATTCAACGGCGGAGAGACTGCCTTTTTCCTTATGCTGAACTGCCGAGTCATACAAAGGATTGAAATCAGATATGGTTCTATCATGAGGATACTTCTCCTACCGACGAAAATCCTTCCGCTTCGCTTCCGCGCCTTGCGCCTTGATTCCAACCACCCGCTGCCGGATAAACTGACTGCTGTTGAATGTCTGCCACTCGCTCCCACCATTAGTAAAATCAAAGCTCTTTTGGGAAATGGCTTAGATGGGGTTGACCTGGTCCGAGTCTGGGTCGTTTGGCGAGTGATTCCGTTAAGCCGCCGCCCCGGCTTAATGTGCACTTACTCAGGCGAGAAGAATGACCCACTGCGTCATAGTCCCGACGACTTACCAGATGATGTAGTGGATGCTACGACCCAGACGTTGCTGAAAGAGGGCACGGTGACTAGTAATGCCTTTGGCTTACTTCCTTTCTGCAAGAAGAACCCGACCCCTGCGTAAGTCATCAACCTCAATAATTACTCCTTACTGTGTTATACCTTACTTTTATTCATAACCCCTTATCATTCTTCACAGGCTGATGATAACTTCTGGAAAGTCAAGTATAACCATGAAGCGGCCAAAGAAGCTAGAGCGGCAAAAAGAGCCGAAGGGAAAGCCGCCAAGACTGGAACTTCAAAGAAGAGGAAGCCAAGCGCTTCAGATATGTTTAAACTTGACGATACTGATGATGATGAAGAAGAGGTAACTTTTTAACTCCTTTGACTCTTTATCATTACCTTGCTAACGTTAAATCTTTTCAGGAGGACACGGGGAACAGCCAAGCCGTTGAGGAAGAGGTAACTATAATCTCCTCCGACTCCGAGCCCCTGCCGCGTCAAAAAATTCAAAGAGTAACCCGGAAAGTAAGATTTTCACATCCTTTGGCTTACCAAGATCCTCAATTTCTTTTGAAGCAACAGCAATTTGAAAGCCGGAGGCGTACCCGGACCAAAGAAGGATATAGAGCTCTCCTCCGGCTTACCTGACGTAACCAGGAAGCGTCGAGCTGAGGTTATCTCCGATATACGTTCTGTTTATCCTTTGGCGGGTTTAATTCATCAACCTCTCAATTCATCTGACTCCATTTATCAGGATACCTCTCCTTCCTCCGGCGAGTCTATGCAATCTAACATGCCAGCTTTCAAAACTGCCCCTGGGTAATATAATTTTCTTTACCCTATGCTTTAATTTACTCTTGCTTTTGTACTCATCCTCCTGCCTTTGTCCACAACATACAAGTGAAAACCAGTAAGAGGGCAAAAAAGAGCAAGCCATCCCAAGACCCGGTCGTGACTGAACCGGAGCTTGGCACGGCTGCTCCTGACAGTTCTACCCATCAGCTGCCGCCTGAACTAGCCTTTGACATTCCAGTACCAGCCTCTGGTCCACCCGCCAAAGATACTCTCAACAACTCTGATAACCCGGAAGCTCCTAGCCCGGCCAAGACAATTGATCCGGAAATTGAGATTCTGAAGACTCAATTTGTTGAGCCGGGGCAACCCACTGTCCTGGCCAAGTGCTTTGCCAAGGAGGTGCTTCTGGAACGCAGAAAGGCCAAGCTAGATATTGCTGACTATACTCATTTAAGTATTGGAGATATAGTCTCTGGCTATATCAACCAAGTACATAGAAGCCGTGACCTGGAAGTTAATATGGTGAAGCAAATACAACAAAAATCTGAGGTACAACTTATGTTACTTTTCTTAACCATACTTACTGTATTAGCCCCCAAGTCTATTGCTTATGAATAAATATGCTGTTGACTTAGAAACCTGCTTAGCACTGCTTTGTCCAGTTTATAAAGAAGATATTTAACCCGGTTGTAACATGATACCTTGAATTTGCAATACACATTAGCGCCCAAGTGTCAAGTATCTTTGCTTGCAAAGTGCTTGGGACTTAATTTCCATGAACCGGCATTGTACGTTAAATTTCTTCAGCATACATTAGCCCCCAAGTGTCAAGTACCTTTGCTTGCAAAGTGCTTGGGACTTAATGATATCTTACCATGATTCTGACTATAACCCGGCATCAATGCAGGCCACCAGAAGTCAATTTGAGTCGGAGATTGCTGACCCGAGGAGCCGCCTGGCAGCTCAAGAACTTGAACTTCAAAAGGCCAACTCCAAATTTGAATTCAGCGTCTCTGAACAAGAGAAGTTGAAGAAGAATTTTGATGCGGAGAAGAAAATCTGGGCTGATGAGAAGGCCTCATTGGTGACCCGGGCCGAGACGGCAGAAACGTCACTTGCAGAAGCAACAACCGAGCTATCCGGCTTAAAGCGCCAGATATCTCAAATGGTCTCAGCAATCTTCGGTAAGTTATTATATATAACCTTGAATATTGCAATACTTCCTTTGATGACTATTTTAATTGTCATCTTCGGCTCACCTTATGTTTATGAACGTAGGCCCCAGGAGCACAAACCTCAAGCAGAACATGTTGATCAAGTCAAGGCGGTTTACACTGTTGGAGCAATCAGACACCGGGTCACAACGCGTTTTGGCCGTTGTGGCTTTATCAAATGACGTTCCCCATCTCCTGCAAGATGCGCTTAAAGCGGCTTGCCGTATACCCCAATGGATCCAAGAGCTAAGACGGCATCTGCCGTAACCGGGCTATAGCTGCCTTGAGCCGGGCCAAGGCGTTGCTTCCAGAATTAGACCTGGCAGACGTTGCTCTTGGATATCCCAGCTTGAAGGAAGACGGCTCTTCATTCGACGAGACAGACTTTACCGCTTGTGTGAAAGTCGTACGTCCTGTTGCTACTATCATTGGGAACGGTATTGACCTTACCAAGTATCACCGGCTATGACAAATGGAGAACCGGAGAATTCCAACACCTCACTATGATGACGTCAGCCTGATCCCTCCAACTCGTAAGCACACCTTTGCCTCTGAAGTTGACCCAGACGGTTTAATAGACGATGAAGCTGAGTTTGTAGCCTTAAGCAACATTGATTGGGCCTCGTCAACCTTCCAGGACAGGGCAGCAGACGGAGAGGCGGAGAAGGATAAACCGGAATCTTCAAGCCCACCAAAGGAGTGAGCCGCCAGGCGTTTATGACTTTGCGAAAACAATGCTTCATTATTCAGACTCGGGGAGTCTTGTAATAGGGTAGAAAAACCTCTCAACTTTTTCATGCCTTCGCGCATGTTTGTGGCTCTTAATACTTTCGTAAGCCGCCATCACTATATACTTTCCAGCTTATGTTGATCTTTCCTTGATGTTAAAAACTCGCTTGCCTTATCCTGCATATAAAACAAACAGAATTCCCTTGGCGTCTTATCGCATCCGGGGTCACATAAAGTATTGATAAACCGGAGTACGAACCAAAACATCATATAAAGGCCGGTTTATGATTATAATCACAATAGCATACCTGCGATCTTTTTTGGTACTCTCGCCGGCTTATGTGACCCAGATCATGAGAGTGAGTTTAACTCCTGAAAGTTGGCACATATAATGTTCACCTGGCCCTTAATAATACTTACACTTACAAAGTATAATGAATAGTAAACTTAATTTCAAAGGCCTCTGATTCGAATACGATCAGTGAACCGTTCCAAAGGGGTTAAGCTAAGATTCAGATACGATCATATAGCCCCCAATGGCTTTGGCGATGCCGATCAAGTGGGCATCGACAGCTATGTTCTCTTTGGTTCGAATACGACCTATATTTGAATAGGAAGCCCCCAAGTGACCATAAGAGTTGTTTAATGACGCTGATTCGAATACGATCCATGTCAGACCCAAAGAGGTTAAGCTATGATTCAAATATGATCAATAAGCCCCAAGTGGGTTTGGCATATGCCGATCAAGTGGGTATCGACAGCTATGTTCTCTTTGGTTCGAATCGACCTATGTTTGAACAGAAGCCCCCAAGTGATCATGGCTAGATTCAGATATGATCATAAGCCGGACCAAAGGGAAAGCCAGATTCAGATATGATCCGCTCCCTGTTGGTTGTTTCCACCACCTGATAAAGAAGACATATAAAGCTTTGAGGGTGAAAAGGACAGAGGTCCTGCTTTATTGCTTTATATAATATATACAGTTTTAAAATATATACATCTTGAGAGCCGGTGGCTCAGTTATAGTAAGGCCAAAGATGAGCGATGTTCCACGGCCGGCGGGTCTCTTCGTCCGACTTACGTGAGTCTTTGTGCTCTCGAACATCGATGAGGTAGTATGACCCGTTGTTCAGATTCTTGCGACCACAAAGGGTCCTTCCCAAGGAGGATAGCTTGTGCATATCGGTGATCCTGGATGAGCCGGAGCACTAAGTCGCCTTCCTGAAAGGCTCTGCTTCTAAGCCGGCGGCTGTGATAGCGGCGCAGGTCTTGCTGGTAAATCACCGAGCGGGCTATTGCCAAGTCTCGCTCCTCATCCAACAAGTCCAGTGCATCCTGATGAGCGTTTTCATTATCAGCTTCAACGTAAGCCGCCACGCGGGGTGAGCCGTGCCGGATGTCACTTGGCAGGACTGCTCGCCCGCATACACCATGAAGAAAGGCGATAACCTGTAGATCTGTTAGGCGTAGTGTTGATGCTCCACAAGATGCAGGGTAGCTCCTCCACCCAACAACCCGAGTTTGCTGTAAGGGGACTAAGAGCCGGGTTTAATACCCTTCAGATCTCCCGATTAGCTCTCTCGCTTGACCATTGGATTGAGGATGAGCAACAGCCAAACATCAAGCCGGATATGTTCTCGTTGACAGAACTCTTCCATGGCACCTTTGGAGAGATTAGTGCCATTATCAGTTATGATGCTGTGTGGAAAACCAAAACGAAAGATCACCTTTTTCATGAACTGAACCGTCGTGGCTGCATCACACTTACTGACCGGCTCTGCCTCAACCCACTTTGTAAACTTATCCACTGCCACCAGGAGGTGTGTTTTTTTATCCTTAGACCTCTTGAAAGGTCCAACCATGTCAAGCCCCCAGACTGCAAACGACCAAGTAATTGGAATCATCCTCAACTCTTGAGCCGACACATGAGCTCGTCGTGAGAATTTTTGACATCCTTCACATTTGCTAACCAGATCCTCCGTGTCAGCATGAGCCGTCAGCCAATAGAAACCATGACAGAAAGCTTTGGCAACAAGAGATTTTGAGCCGGCATGATGACCACAGTCTCCTTTATGGATCTCACGAAGTATCTCCTGACCCTCCGCAGGCGACACACAACGTTGAAACGCCCCAGTAACACTGCGGTGATGTAACTCGCCATGAACAATCGTCATAGATTTGGATCGCCTGATGATTTGTCTCACCAAAGTCTCATCCTCAGGCAACTCTCCCCGGGTCATATAGGCCAAATACGACACTGTCCAATCCGGGATGACGTGCAGGGCTGCCACCAGCTATGCCTCCGGTCCTGCATCGCTAATTCTTCCTCTCAGAGGTATCTTGACGTAGGATTATGCAAAACATCGAGAAAGGTGTTAGGCGGCACCGCCACGCTGAGATCCCAGCCGGCTTAAAGCATCAGCCGCCTCATTCTTCCTTCGATCAATGTGCTCCACTTGATAACCTTTGAAGTGCCCAGCCACAACACCAACTTCACGACGGTAAGCCGCCATTAAGGGATCCTTAGAATCCCACTTGCCTGATACTTGTTGAGCTACAAGATCTGAGTCACCCAAACACCTTAGACGGCTCAAATTCATCTCTTTGGTCATCCTGAGACCATGGAGTAAGGCCTCATACTCAGCTGCATTGTTAGTACAAGGAAACATAAGCCGAAGCACATAACAAAAATTTTCACCTCGAGGGGAAGTTAAAACGACTCCAGCCCCCGAGCCTTCCAACTGCCTGGACCCATCAAAGTGAATAGTCCAATATGTGTTATCTGGCTTCTCCTCAGGTGCCTGTAACTCTGTCCAATCATTAATAAAGTCCACCAAGGCTTGAGATTTAATAGCATTACGTGGCATGTACTTCAAATCATGAGGCCCAAGATCAATGGCCCACTTGGCGATTCGTCCTATGGCTTCCCTGTTCTGGATGATGTCTCCCAAGGGGGCATAACTTACCACCATTATAGGATGACCTTGGAAGTACTGTTTCAGCTTCCGGCTTGCCATAAACACTCCGTAAACAAGCTTCTGCCAATGCGGATACCTTTGCTTGGACTCTATGAGCACCTCATCGATGTAATAAACCAGCCGTTGAACCGGATGCTCCTTGCCGACCTCCTTACGCTCCACCATGATGGCAACACCGAAGCTCGTGAGTTAGCAGCCACATATAACAAAGAACGGCTCAGATTAATGGGAGCCGCAAGGACCGCGGCTTAGACAACTGTCTCTTTAAATCTTCAAAGGCAGTATTAGCAAAGATCACTCCGCATAAAAGTGTCTGTTTTCTTCATCATCTGATACAGCGGTAGGGCCTTCTCACCTAACCGACTTATGAACCGGCTTAAAGCTGCAACACGACCTGCCAGTCGCTGAACATCATTGATGCACGCCGGTTTAGCCAAAGAGGTAATTGCCTTGATCTTCTCCGGATTAGCTTCAATGCCTCTGTTTGAAACCAGGAACCCAAGAGCTTGACCGCAGTACACCAAATACACACTTTGCCGGGTTAAGCATCATCTTATAAACCCGGAGATTATCAAAGGTCTCCTTCAAATCAGATATCAAGGTTTCCTTCTCTCTGGACTTCACCACGATGTCATCCACATAAGCATGAACATTGCGCCCAATTTGATCGTGGAGACAGTTCTGCATACATCGCCGATAAGTCGCTCGAGCACTCTTGAGCTCAAATGGCATAGATACATAGCGTAAGGCTCCAAACGGAGTGATGAACACCGTCTTCTCCTGGTCCTTAACTGCCATTTTGATCTGATGATAACCAGAGTAAGCATCCAAAAAGCTCAAACGCTCGCAACCCGCCGTAGCATCAATGATTTGATCAATACGGGGGAGAGCAAAGGGATCAGCTGGACAAGCCTTATTTAAGTCCGTGCAATCCACACACATCCGCTAGGTGCCGTTCTTCTTGAGCACGAGCACCAGGTTAGCCAACCACTCTGGGTAAAAAACTTCCACAATAAACCTAGCCGCTAAGAGCCGGGCGACTTCCTCTCCAATAGCTTTCCGTCTCTCTTTGTTGAACCATCGACGAAACTGCCTGACCGGCTTATACTTCAGATCAATATTGAGAGTGTGCTCAGTGAGTTCTCTCGGTACACCCGGCATGTTAGAAGGTTTCCATGCGAAGATGTCCCGGTTCTCACGGATGAACTCGATGAGCGCGCTTTCCTATTTAGGATCCAAATTGGTACTGATACTCAACTGCTTAGATGAATCGCCTGGAGTAAAATCAACAAGCTTTGTTTCAGCAGCTGACTTAAACTTCATCGCCGGGTCATGCTCGGTGGTTGGCTTCTTTAGATAGGTCATATCCGCCGGGTCAACATTGTCCTGATAAAACTTCAGCTCCTCTGCTGCAAAAACAGACTCATCATAAGTCGCGTCGCCTTCCTCACATTCTAGGGCTACCTTTCAACTTCCATGTACGATGATGGTGCCCTTGTGACCCGGCATCTTAAGCTGCAGATAAACATAACACGGCCGTGCCATGAACTTGGCATAAGCTGGCTGACCAAATAGAGCATGATATGGACTCTTGATTTTGACCACCTCAAAAGTTAATTTCTCGGCTCTAAAATCATACTCATCTCCAAAGGCCACTTCCAGTTCAATCTTGCCAACTGGGTAAGCCGACTTACCAGGCACCACTCCATGAAAGACAATGTTGGATGTCCTCGAGTCCTTATCAGTCAATCCCATGCGGCGAAAGGTCTCATAATAGAGGATATTGATGCTGGTACCTCCGCCCATGAGTACCTTAGTGAATTTATATCCACCAACCTGAGGTGCTACCATTAAGGCCAACTGACCTGGATTATCAACCCGGAGGGGGTGATCTTCCCTGCTCCATACAATGGGCTGTTCCGACCACCTCAAATAACGGGGAACCGCCGGCTCAACAGAATTCACGGCCCTCTTATGAACCTTCTGGTCACGTTTGCACAAATTAGTGGTGAACACATGATACTGCCCACCATTCACCGCTTCGGTGGCTTTGATAACTGATCGCCGCCGCTGTCCCCTTGACTGCATCGCTGTTGATTATAACCGCCTTGATTCCCTTGAAAGCCGGAAGTTGAACCGCCGCCCGGGCCATGAAAGCCGCCGGCTCCTGAACCGCCGCCCGACCCATGATTGCCATCAAACATGTTGGAATTCTTGAAAGCCTTCATGATCATGCAGTCTTTCCATAAGTGAGTGGCGGGTCGTTCCCGGGTGCCGTGTCTTGGGCAAGGCTCATTGAGTAACTGCTCCAGAGATGGTCCTGACCCGCCAGACCGAGGGGGCGGCTTGCCCTTACGTCTTTGATTGTTACCCTATGCATTGACGTTGGCTACAAACTCCGGGTTACCCTCAGCCTTACGCTTATTGCCTCCTTGATTCGTTGGGTTATGTCAACCCTTTCCATTGCCGTTCTTCTTTCCCTTCCCTGTCTTTTCCTCATCAGACGCGGGATCCTTGGTACTATCAGAATCAGCGTATTTGACTAAAGCTGCCATCAGCGTACCCATATCATTGCAATCACGCTTAAGGCGCCCTAGTTTCTATCTCAGCGGCTTAAAGCGGCAGTTCTTCTCCAACATGAGGACTTCAGAACCGGCATCCATCTTGTCAGACGAATGTATTATCTCCTTGACCCGGCGTACCCAATGAGTCATGTATTCACCTTCCTCCTGCTTACAATTTGTCAGGTCCACAATCGACATAGACTGCTTGCAAGTGTCTTTGAAGTTCTGGATGAATCGGGCTTTCAATTCTGCCCATGAGCTAATGGAATTGGGCGGCAAGCCCTTTAACCAAGATCGGGTCGTTCCATCTAACATCATGGTGAAGTACTTAGCCATTGCTGCATCACTGACCTCCAACAGCTCCATGGCCATCTCATAACTTTCGATCCACGCCCCGGGCTGCAAGTCGGCCGTAATTCGGCACCTTCCGAGGTCCCTTGAAGTCCTTGGGTAAACTTACATTGCGTAAAGCCGACACTAAGCAAGGAACACCGCCGGTTCTGGTAGCCACTCCCGCCTCAACGGAAGTCGTGGGATAATCTAGAAGGTCCTGATGAGCCGTTTGTTGAGCCGCTAGCTGAGCCGCACGCTCGTCCTCCTGACGTATCCGGTCCTGCACCGGGTTATATCCACCGGGCGGGTTATGGCGCTGGGCGTTGCTTGACAAAGCTTCTGACTCCATGTGCCTGCTGTAACTCGGACTACGGTTTTGACGAACCGGAGCTAACCAAGGCGGAGGAGTTGAATGAATCCTGTCCCGGCTGTAAGAATAAGTCTCATGCTAAGCTAGGGCTGTATGGACGAGGTCTCTGATCCTTCGGGTCTCCACCGCCATCGGATCATCACCGTCCACTGGGAGAGCCGCCAAACGCGCCGATGCTGCGATTAAGTTCTCCATGGGGTTGGAAAAATGACCCGGTGGTATTGGTACATAGCGGGGCGGGGCCATACTCACATGAGGAGGTGCCATCTCTCGAGGCTGAGCCGGTCCTCCCGCTCCGGCCGTCATAAACTGATTTGCTTCGGGAGGGTTGCTAGGACCGGCACCGGGTGTAGCGAAAAGGTTCCGAGGGTCGTAAACCGGAGGCAAACAGGATTGAGTTTTCTGGTGCCTCCTTCTCATCACCTCATTAGATGCATTCAGGCTCATATTAATCTGGAAAGCCTCTGACTGGAGTTGCTGCGCCCGTGCATCCAAAGCCGCCCGTTCTGTAGCTAACCTGGTGTCCTCAGCTGCCAAGGCCTCCTTGGCCCGAGCTATCTCCTCACGCACCTTTGCCACCTCCGCGTTATGCTCATCTTGATTTGCAGGAATAACCGTGGCGGTTAACAGGGCCGTCAGCTTATCCATGAGATCCATCAGCACCTGAGCCGACGGGCGCACAGGGCCTCCTACCCCGGCCGCTCCTGACCCGGACGTTATTGCTGTTGCAGCTGTTGAGTTTTGATCGGGTTGAGTACCAGCCATGAAGACTCCTGCCCAGCTTGGCGGCTCATAGGAGTCCGGAATACTAGAGCCATCAGAACAACCCCCAAGCATGCCCTCTTGTACTTGATACAGCGAATCTGTTGAACTGACGGACGAATCACCGTCAGAGAGGACGACCATCTCACCACCATCTTCAGATACTTTAGAAAGTTCCTGTCCGTGGATGCAGCCCACGAAGGCACGCTTCATGCCGGGTTGAACTCGGGCGGGTCTTGCGTGCTGAGCCGTCTCGACGAGGTCGACGCCATTGTCCGGCCAGGTCTGCCCGCCAATCCGGTGATGAAGACGTGGATTCCGCCAAGGGGACCCGGTACCAGATTTCAATTGAGTCGGCGTCGGGCCCCAGCCTTCATTGTCGATGTAGATCTTGCCGCGACGACTCTTGGTCATCCGCCCATCACAGATCCCTTGAGCCCTTCAAGCTTCACTTCAAGAACTCAAATCCATCGCGGCGCCGCCCCACGGTGGGCGCCGATCGTCGTGGAATTGTCACGGCAGATGTCCTCTTGCAAGGACTTAGTCGTGGAGCCATCGCAACTAGGAAGCTTAAAGGGGTTAATCGGGACAAAGGACACGAGAGGTTTATACTAGTTCGGCCCCTTACGGTGAAGGTAAGGCCTACGTCTAGTTGGGTTGGTATTGCTTGATGTTTCGATGACCAGGGAACGAGATACGCTATGCCCGGCTCTCGATGAGTTGCTTCTTGCCCTAAGCCGCCAGCAGATCGTCCCCTTACATACACGGGTGGACGCCCTGCGGTCTATAGAGTCCCGACCGGCTCATAAACAGTGTCCGGCTCGGTGACTAGTTAAATCTACCTTATGATACAAGTCATTCCATCATGGCGGTTTATCACTATGGGCCTTAAGCCGCCTGTAGGCCTTAGACCCTTTATTGAACCGCCATCTTCATGCTTGGTCTTTGGGCTTCTTCCTGATGAGTCTTATTTGTGTAACCCGGCCCCTCCTGGGCGGCTTACACAAATAGTTATATCCCCAACACTATCCGTCAGATATAAATCGGACGACCTATATTGCAGGATGGCACCATCATCAACAACTCTGTTTTTTATAAGAGTAGAGATAAAATATATTATATGTAGTATAACATGTTCATAACCACACCATGTGTATCACCGTTATATATATTCACACATGCATCGGTTTAAAAAACTATGATAAATTCTTCAAATATCCGATTTCACTTTTTATAATGAAGTATGATCTCTATTCGTCTTTTACACCCACACAATCCTCTTATCTTTGTAGCTAGCTAGCGCTAACTTTCTATCGTGCATGCAGACGCCCGCATCCCTCTAACCCTCCCTCGGATTCTCTAGCTCCATCAGCAAGAAATTCGCCTTTTTCACTTTAGGTCGTTCACCCATGGTGTGTGTAGGCCCCCCAGCTCCTTTTTACGGCACACATCGATCGATATGCCTCTCTAGCCAGGTGTGCCTAGCACAAAACACAAGCTTCCCCTCTTGTCTTATCACCGTCCATGCCTCACTCCCACCACTCTTTTCATCGATTTCGTACTCGCACACTTCTCCCCCCTCGATATAGTATGACTCTCGCACCACCTCCTAGATGCATCCCTCTCTCTCTATCCTTCTCATCGTGCCTCATTTGCTTCTAACACACACATGCATGTATACCGATCGATCTCCCAACATATACGTAGGTCAACTTTAACTATTCCCCCCATCGATCGACGTACCTCACAAGTTATGTCTCTCCTTTCTCCGACAAAGGACGCATTGATCTTCCTATGTAGTTATGTCCGCTCACCACATCAATATCGCCCCCATCATTCGTGCATGCCTCCGACCCGTCTCTCACACGCACATGCATGCAGTGCAGCCATCCCCTCTCTTATTGATATTGCAGGCGTGCCCTCCGGTTGTCTAGCAATCATATCCCACCATTTGTTAGAAGCAACTCCACTACCACCCCCTCCAACACTCTAGCTCTGTCTCTCTCCCAACCTTATTCCTCTCCTGCACATATGCATGGATGCCAATCAATCTCCCTTAATACATGAGGTAGGCCTCTCTCCTCCTCCATACATATACCAGCCATTGTACCTCTATAGTTAATTAGGCCTCCCTCCCCCCACCACACACCGATAGTCGAGCGATGTAGGTAGCTATCCATGCCACAAAGACAAACCGCACCTGTCCCCTCTCTCGTTCTAGTAGGCCAGCCACTCTATATCTTTGACGTGGGCACACACAAATTCGATGGCACTCTTTATCGACCGCGCACGCACACACACACACACATCATCCCTCTCTTATCGTGGATCGCCCCCTCTATATATGATATATCCAGGACTCTATTTCACACACATTGCATATGTTACATTTTTTGATTGACCCCCCCCCCCAAAAAACTCTCACTAACTCACACACTATATCTCTCTAATTTTGTATCTCTCTCACAACCCAAAATATGTGGTGTATGTATACAAGAAGAGAATAGGTTCTCCGTGCATGTACTCACGCCAGTGCCCAGCCACACTGCTGGTACACGGTGGAGCTCATTTCAGACGAAATGGCAGCCCACGTGCTAATTTGAACGGGTGTAGCGGTTGTTTACCTCACGGAGGTCGTGTACCACGCTGCGTACGAAACAAAGTTCGACTTGATGCGTTGGCGTTATTTTAAATAAAGTTATATCACTCAATGGCACGTACATAGCATATAAACCGATTTTTATGGAGAAAAAGGTAGTCCGCTCCACTATATACAATGGAGCCTGCCTGCCTGGTTTGTCTCTCTTTAGAGTATCTCACACAAGGCTGCGGTGGCCTCTCTCTCTCCCTCTCACCGTTGGTCACTGATCCGGCTGCATCCCGTCCGCCGGCAGAAAGGGAGGACGTGCATCGTTTCTCCGTTCGACGGCGCCGAGGCAGCATGTCCCGATCTGCGGTACATGCCGTTCTCTCTGACCAATCTCCGGCGTGGTAGGGCCTACACCACCTGCTCGCTGCCGCAGTATGGGCAGATTCCGCCCGCCGCCGCTCACCTAGTTACATCTCGACGACCTCTAGGTATCCCCTCCGGCCTTGCTCCACTGCCCGTCTTCCCACGTCGCTGCATGTGGATCTTCCATAGTTCTTTGCACAAAACGTAGCTCGTCCGACGTAGTTTCCATATTGCAATCTCGTCCTCACACCATTTTAGTCAAACACAACCGTGTTGTTATCTTCCCTTAGGACAAGGAATATGCTTCTTTTTTGTCGTCGCAACTGTCATCAACAATATTTTTCTTTTTACAAATTTCAAATGGGCATATTTTAGAGTGTAGATTCACTCATTTTGCTTCGTATGTGTACTCCCTCTGTTCCTAAATATTTGTCTTTCTAGAGATTTCAGCAAATGACTACACATGGAGCAAAATGTGTGAATCTACACTCTAAAATATGTCTATGTACATCCGTATGTAGTAGTCCCTTTGAATCTCTAAAAAGACAAATATTTGAGTAGTCACTCGTTGAAATCTCTAGAAAGACAAATACTCCGGAGTATATTTAAGAACCGAGGGGGTAGTGCACAGCCGCATGGGAGACTCAGACCGGTCGTTTTGCCGCATTAATAGTGAGTAATGAGCAGTCAAATCATAAGCCCCACCTTTCCCACTGTAAGTTGCTCAGAAGAAGAAACCATCAATAGCTCTTCTTTGAATCCGCTCATACTACTCCATCCACATCGCTTATAGAGCGCTTAAAAAGAGAAAAATCTCTGGGACCAAGGCGACTAGCGATCGGCCTGAAAAATAGCATTGGTAGTTATAGCACGGCGTCTATTACTAGAGGAAATAATGCGTACACACATGCATGCAGTGCTTCCACCCTGGGTAGACACATGCATGCACTTACTCCACTCCGTAGTACTACATCGAGAGAAACTGTGGTTACCAGACCCTAATTAATTGAGCATTAAACCAAACGCGTATAAAGTCTCTCTGGTGGTGGAAATGCATTGAGAGAAATGCATCATAATGAAGCGCGCCCTGTAAACCGTGACGGAGGGAGGAGTAGTATGAAGGTACAAAACCAAGTACGCGTATGGCCAGTCGGTCAACGCACCTCGTCTTGGCATCACTACAAAAAAAAGACACATCCGTGACATTTTGGGCCGAACGAAATTTTTTCTGTCATACATATGACACTTCTATGATGATAATTGTGACAAAACCCTGTATCATCATAGATGTGGTGGGCTCCTACTTCTATGACAAAAATCATGACAGAAAATGGGCTTTTCGTCCTGGGCGGGCCGGAGACGCAGCTGCATGACATTCTTTGGGCCGTCCATGACGGAAAAAACCGTGGTAGAAGCGAGGGGGAGGAAAATTTCGAGGAGTTGCCGGTTACGGTGGGAGGTCGGGGGCCGAGCGATGCGCGTTTCTCTCGTACGTACGCACATGTGTGCGAGGCGTTGGCTCTAACTGAACCCGAGCGAGGCGTTGGGCTCTAATCGAACCCGAAAGGACAGATCGCAGGCTACGGGTTACTCAACCCGAGCGATCAATCGATGGCTGTTAATCGAACCCGATGGAGCGATTCTTCGCCGCTGCTGCTAATCAAGTCGATCGATTGGATGAACAGTGAGCATTATGGGGGATTGGATGAATAAAGGAGCGGTGGCGTTGCCTCTGGATGAACATGACCCGTGGTGTGGAGGGCTGGATGAACAGAGACGGTGCAGGGGTGGCCGTGGAGGGTGGTTGAACAGGACCCCGTGGTGTGGAGGGCTGGATGAACAAAGAACGGTGGAGGGGTGCTCGTGGACGGGTGGTTGAACAAGAGCGGTGGAGTAGCGCGGTGGAGGCTGGATAAACAGGAGCCCGTGGAGGCCGGAGGAGGTCGACGGTAGCCCGTGGAGGCTGGAGGAGGTCGACGGTAGCCCGTGGAGGCTGGAGGAGGTCGACGGTGGAGATAAACAAGATCCCGTGGAGTCCTGCTTTTGCGGCACGCCACACCCTCCCGATGAACAGGACCCTGTTTCCACCGTAGGAGGTCCGCTTCTCCGCTTTTGGCGGCACGCCACACCCTCCCGATGAACAGACCCTGCTTGACCATAGGAGGTCCATTTCCTCCGTTTTGCGTACGCCACACCCCTCCCGATCAACATGACCCCCGTTTCGACCGTAGGAGGTCCGTTTCCTCCGTTTTGCGGTACGCCACACCCCTCTCGATCAACAAGACCCCCGTTTCAACCGTAGGAGGTCCATTTCCTCCATTTTGCGGTACGCCACACCCCTCCCGATCAACAGGACCCCGTTCCGAAACTAGGAGGTCCGTTTCGTCCGTTCTGCGGTGCGCCAGGCCTCGTTTCCATCAGCTGTTCCGTCCAAGCCCTCCCGATGAACACGACCACGCATTCCGTTCCGACCCAGCCGGTTGGCTCCCACGCGTTTCGTTGCCTCCCGATGAACACGACGCATTCCGTTGCCTCCCCATGAACACGACGCATTCCGTAGCCTCCCCATGAACACGACAACGACGCTGTTTCTCCGTTCCGACCCAGCCATGTACACGAGCCCTCGCCGTACGTATGCGCGAGTAGGCGTTCGAGACCCCGCCAGATATTTACACACGCGGGTCAGATTTTCTTTCTTGCACCCTGGCCGCTGTACGTACGTGTACAGGCTACATGCCTGCCTCTACTACGACACGTGCGCGCCTCTACATTCACCAGTATATATGTACGTACACGTTCGCGACCAGAATGATAACGCTATGTACGCTTCGACCAGGTGGGTCCCGACTGTCAGGCACTTCCTTTCTTGCGAAGATGTAGCTGGTGGGTCCCAACAGTCAGGGGGGCGAATCTTTTTTTTTGCCCGGACGCACTTCCTTGCGTGCGAAGATGTAGCTTGTGGGTCCCAACAGTCAGGGGGGCGAATCGTTTTTTTTGCCCGAACGCACTTCCTTGCGTGCGAAGGTGTAGCTGGTGGGTCCCAGCAGTCAGGGGGGAAACGTTTTTTTCGCGAAATACGGTGGTCCGTCCGGTGGGTCCCCGCTGTCAGGTGGAGGAATAATTATTTTGCGCGTAATAAGGAGGCACTTCCTTGCTGCGGACGTGGGCCCAGTTGTCAGCCTCTCCACGCATAGTACTCTTCCGATGGAAGTCGGTCGTTGACCACATTGACCATGCTGCGCCGAGAGCACCACGGCGGTGGACGACGGCGAGGCCTAAGAAGGGGACGACATGGAGGCATGGAAGACTCGGCAGTTGTTTCCCACGCGGAGGGGAGTATGGCTGTACGAGGGTTTACTGGTTCGTCTGCCGTCGCCGGAGAATAACAGCAGGTGTGGGTGAGTAAAGGGATGGCTAGGCTAGCGATGGGAGTACTGCGTAGGCGGTGAGGCTCGTGGCAAAGACAAACCGGCATGGAGGAGGGAGCAGCAGTCCTGGAGCTTGTTTGAGCGGCTGGAGCAGGAAGAGCAGAGATTGAAGAAGCACGACGGCCGTTGGATGGACATCCAACCGTCACTGCTTGTGCGTCAACCTTCTTTTAGGAAAGCCTCAAATCTGTGGAATACAACATACAACCCATCTGCCATTATTTCTAATAATTTACAGCCCATTTGCTAATTCTTAAGGTTTTTTTTGGAGCCCATATTCTTTTTGTTAGCATTACAGCCCATATTGTGGCCACGGTTAAAAAGTTATACGAAATTTTGCATATTTCAAAAGCGGTCCGAACTATTTTAATCCCGAAATTTCGACTCACATTCAAACTGATTTTAAAAATAAATGTATATCAATATAGAATCCAACAAATTCTCCATGCAAAAAAATTAATGTAATTTAAAATCTTGAAATGAAAAAAATATATTTGAAACTAATTGCCGGTTTGATGTGTTTTAAAAATGTACATCCCATTTCTCATTACTGATGGGCCATTTTCTCGGCCAGCCGAATGAAAGCTCTCCTCGTCTTGAAATATTTGCAGCCCAACAGGCCCGACAAAGCGACTTACTTGGCAAATCACAAAAAACTGGGCTGTGGTCAGGACCCAGCTATCGGCCTCTCCACGTCAAGATTACTCTTACGCTAGAAGTCGTTCCTTGACCACGTTGACCATGCCGCTGGAGAGCACCACGGGCGTGGACGCATTTACGAGGCCTAGGAAGGGACGACGCGGAGCCGGGAAGACGCGCAAGGAAGCCCGCGGAGAGGAGTACGAGGGTTCACTGGTTCGGCTGTGGTGTGAGGCTGCCGTCGCCGCAGGGCCTGGCCAGCGATGGGAATAGTAGGGGGCGGCGAGGCCTCCGCGGCAGCACAGCCGGTCACGGGAGGCAGGAGCATGCAGCACGACCGACGCTGCTTTGGGCGGCTAGAGCAAGAAGACCAGAGGTTGAAGAAGCACTACGACCGTTGGATGGACATCGTACGGTCACTGGAGCTAGAATCGTTCATATTGACTAAGTTGAGAAAGCCCTTCATCCCCGTCAACTTAGTAGGCCCATTAAGACAGCCTCCCACCAAGGTGGGTCCCAGCTAGCCGGGGAGTATTCATTTTTGTGCGTAATAAGAAGGCACTTCCGGTGGGTCCGAGCCGACAAATGGGGAACGTTTTTGCAAAATACGGTGGCTCGTCCTGCAAGGCCCCAAAGCCGTGGGGAAACAATTTTTTATGCAAAATACTGTTGGCCCGTCCGGTGGGTCCCCGCTGTCAGGTGGAGGAATAATTATTTTTCACGTAATAAGGAGGCACTTCCTTGCGTCTGCCGTGGACCCAGCTGTCAGCCTCTCCACGCAAGATACTTCCGATGGAAGTCGGTCGTTGACCACATTGACCACGCCGCGCCGAGAGCACCACGGCGGTGGACGACGGCGAGGCCTAGGAAGGGGACGACATGGAGCCGGGCCACGGGAGGCAGGAGCAGGCGGAAGCACAGCCGGCCACGGGAGGCAGGAGCAGGCGGCACGACCGACGCTGGTTTGGGCGGCTGCAGCAAGAAGACCAGAGGTTGAAGAAGCACTATGGCCGTTGGATGGACATCATACGATCACTGGAGTATTGACTAAGTTGACAAAGCCCTCCGTCCCCGTCAACTTAGTAGGCCCACAAGTCAGCCCAACAATATGGTGGGTCCCAGCTAGCAGGGGGTATTCATTTTTTGGGCGTAATAAGGAGGCACTTCCTTGCGTGCGAAGATATAGCTGGTGGGTCCGACCTGTCAGCGGGGGGAACGTTTTTTTTCGCAAAATACAGAAGCCCTTCCCGTGGGTCCTAGCTGTCAGGTGAAGGAATCATTATTTTGCGCGTAATAAGGAGGCATTTCCTTGTGTGTGGCCGTGGACCCAGCTGTCAGCCTCTCCACGTACAGTCCACTTCCGATGGATGTCGTTCATTGACCATGTTGACCAGGCCGCCGAGAGCACCAGGCGGTGGATGACGGCAAGGCCTAGGAAGGAACGACACGGAGCCGTGGAATACTCGGCAGTTGTTTCCCATGCGGAGGAGTACGAGGGTTTCTTGGTTCGCTCACCGTCACGGAGAATAACACCATGTATGGGTGAGTAGAGGGATGGCTAGGCTGCGACGGAGTACGGTGGGGTCAGGAGGCTCACATGGCAAAGCATAGCCGCCACGGAGGAGGGAGCAGGCAGTCCCGCCGGCGCTTGTTTGAGCGACTGGAGCATGAAGAGCAGAGATTGAGGAAGCACAACAGCCATTGGATGGACATCCAACAGTCGCTGCTCTCGTGTGTTGACTAAGTTGACAGGGCGTTGTGTGTGCGTCAACCTTTTTTTTATGAAAGCATACGCGTCAATTTGTAGTAGGCGCACAAGTCAGCCTCAAATCTGTGGAAAACATCATACAACCCATCTGCCATTATTTCTAATAATGTACATCCCATTTGCTAATTCTTAAGGTTTTTTTGGAGCCCATCTTCTTTTTGTTAGCATTACACCCCATATTGTGACCACGGTTAAAAAGTATACGAAATTTTGCATATTTCGGTGCGGTCAACTGTTTTTAATCCAGAAATATCGATTCACATGCAAACTATTTTGAAAAATAATTTATATAAATATAAATCCAAATAATTGTCCACGCATAAAAATCAATGGAATTTAAGATCTTGTAATGAAAAAAATTGAAACTAATTCCCGGTTTGATGTGTTTAAAAAAAGTACAGGCCATTTCTGGGCAAACCAAATGAAACTCTCATCGCCTTGAAAGATTTGCAGCCAACAGTACGATAAAGCAAGTAGGCCTTGTTTGGGTATTTTTTTAAAAATAGAACTGGCTAGCCACTTTCAGCAAGAAAAAAACACAACTGGGCTCATGATGTGGTAAACATAAATAAAACCACGGCTAGGCAGACCCCGCACAGCCCCCCGTTGTTACCCTCGATCCGTCGCTAAAACTAGTATAAATAACAACCGCTTGTTCCTCAAAAAAAAACTGCGCGACTTGTCGGGTCCCCGTGTCACCGCCAGAGTGTAATTCTCTCGCTTATTGACTACGTTGACAATGGCGTGAGCCTCGGTTGTCCAACCATTAGGAGGAACCATAATTTTGGGCTTGTACTATAGAGGCACTTGCTTATGCATCGCCATGACGCTGGTGGGTCCCTACTGTCATCCTCTCCACGTACAATCATCTCCTTGTTCCTCTCGGTTGTTGACGATGTTGACAACACAAGAGGGTGGCGCACCGCGCACGGCGAGTGAACCAAGGCCGCAAGGCAGAGGACAACGGCGAGGCCTCGGACGGAACGAACAGGAGCCGTTGAAGATGCACTGGTCCAGTCGCAGGCGGAGGGGAGTACGAGGGTTGACTGGTTCGGGCATGGGTGCGTGTTAGGGCTGACGTCGCCGGAGAATAACAGGACATGTGGGGGAATAGAGGGAGGGACTGGCCAACGTTGGAGGGTACGTACGGTAGGGCGGCGGAGGCGCAGTCAGCCATGGGAGGAGGGAGCAAAGTGAGCCGACGGGTGGTTTGGTTTGGGCGGCCGGAGGAAGAAGAAGACAAGAGATAGAAGATACACGACACATGTTGGATGTCAATCCAACGGCCGGTAGGCGTAATCGTTTGTTGACCGGCTAGTAAGTCGACACCACCTTGGATAGGCTATTTCCTCATGGTCCCAAATGTTAGAATCCAAATCATCACGGTCATGCAGCCTTTCCTATGAAAATTTACAGCCCATTTGATGTGCTAGTTCGAAATAAGTTTGTGGATGCTGGTGGGGGCTAATCACTTGGCTTCTGTAATGCACAGTGAGATCAAGCAGCCGGCGTGAGTGATGTTATTTCCCTTGGTTGTGGTTTGTTACAATATTTCACTCTAAATTAAACGAATGGCTAGCCATTTGCGTTGTTTCAAAGAAAATATGATAGTCACAGCCGAGTTGAAAAGGGCAGGAACATCTAACTCCAGCTTACAAACTGTACAAAAGCACGAGGGTTGATTGTTCATCGTGTTTACAAAAAACCAAGATTGAAAAGGGCAACAACATCTAACTCCAGCACAGTTTTCGGCAGTGACAGTCAAATGGATCGGTCAAGTCCATAGAATGAACATCCTGGGTCGTAAAATTTACTGGATTATGACCACAATATGTTGTAAATAGAAGCCCGGCATGTTCAGAAGCTCTTTTGACCACCTGAAACTCCTTTTTTTGTTCTTCGACAAACCCATCCGTCAAAACCATGCTGCTGATAAACTTAAGCCTGATGGACAATAGTAACCTCGCATTCAAAGAGAAGAATGTGACAAATCTTGTGTTTGCACGGTTGGCTACATATCGTTCTAGCGTTATTGTCTTCAATCGAATCTCATGAGAAGTGAGAAAATCCCGATGCTTACGAATCCACCGATTGGTTATAACTTTCTTACCCCGTCCTGTTGTCTAAATAGACATGAAGATTGAAAACAGTTAAGGTCTAAAAGAAGAGTGTCAAAAGAGCAACAACTGAATGGTTAATTCTAGTACACTATATGCGAGCTTCCAATGTGCGTGAAACTCTTCATTTATATACAACTTCTCCAGACATGGAAAGCATTGCAGCAAGCCAATAATCTTGTTCAGATCAAAACTATTCATTTGGATATATAAGATCTTGGAGAATCCAGCACCATTGATAGGCCATCCATGGAGAAACTCTTCATTGAGCATAGAACATAATATTAGTACAAAATGTGTACTCCAAGATGATATATAAATTATGCGCAGAAATTTAAAATGCAGCTTATGGTTACAAGTGTAGATGATAATATAAAGTACCTGAAGAACTGTGGAGCCAAACACCATATTGAAATGAGCACAGAGATCATGTATTACACCAAAGGTCTCCAGTTTAGGCGCAGAGAGGACGGTTATTTGCAACAGTGAATAACTAGAATCAAGGATCAACCTTTGAAGTGAAGGGGCATCTTGGATGATGAGCTGCCTTCCGTCAAAAGAAATTCCAATTCTTACAAGGTTAGGCGACTTTATTTGGAGACAACCGATTCTAACTGTGAAAACAAGCACCAAGCACTCTAGCACAGGGCAATTGGAGTGGATGATGCTGTGCAATGAGGTCTCCGATATACGAACCCGCACAAGTGAAAGTTTCTTGAGAAATGGGAGTCAAAGGTTTAGTACCAGATTGTCTGGTAGGTAGCACAGCGCAAAGGTGGCGGTGTGGAGAGAGGAGGAAAACTGCGAGATGGACATCGGTGCTGAGGGCACAAGTTCATGGCATTCGGTATGTGGTATGTGATTTCCAGGGGAATAGTAGAACTCAAGCAACTGTAGTTCTGTGAATTCAGGGGATTTCAGCCAGGCGTCCATCGTGTAGGGCATGGTATGCTTGCTCAGGTAGCATGACGGGATGTAGAGGCTTTGAACGGAGCCCCGTGGGAGGAGATGATGGCTCTGGGGATTTCAAAATCATTGAAGAGAGATAGCTGACGACAGTCGAGATTAAGGGGCACGACGCGCCATAGAGGGCGCCACCGAATTGAGAGGACTTGGGTGCGGCAGCAATCCTTGGTGGGGAGAAGCGATATGATCTCCCAAAGGATGGCGTCCGGGAGATCGCTGATGCGGTCCACCCGAGATTCTACGGGTTCCTGGGATCCGGTGGGGGCGGGGTCGCCGCTTCTCCCCGCGCTGCCGGGTGCGGGATCTACAACAGGCGTCACCGCTGGCGGGAGCCTCATCTTCTTGGCGCTGGGGTCAGCCGACTCCATTTTCCTCGAGGGCGTCGCGTCGCGCTCACGGATTTGAGCAGAGTAACGAATGACGAGCCTAGTTGTAGTCTTGACGAAGAAGAAGGGGAGCTGGGGGTTTTCTAGGAGTGAGGAAGAAGGGGAGCTGGGGTTTTCAGAGGAGTGAGGTGAGGAATTTGGGGGAGTGCAGTGGGCGAGCTGACGTGAGGTGGGTGGGAGCGAGGAGGAAGAAGAGCACCCAGGATTTTTTTTGGGGGGGGGGGGGTGTGCTGGGTGTGGGTAGCGCCTAGAGAAACAATTACTACAAGTAAAGTGGAGACACTCTACAGCTACCCAGAAAAACAATTACTACTAGTACAGTGGAGACACTTGACCGCTTCTGGCTCCTCCTAGGTCATCAAACGTCTCCCTCTCATCAATGCCGTTATACTTTTGTTCACCGACATGCGGGCCATGCAGCGCGCGGGCCCAAATGCCATCCACCAAATTAGTAGGCAGTATGAAGGCGGAGAGTCAACCTGGTCGTAGCGCGGCAGTAACGAGCCGTCGTATCACAAAACCCCACCTCCCCGCAGTCTAAGTTTGACGGACGAAGCAACCATCATTTCACTCTTTGCTGAATCCCCTTCTCCCTCACCGTCTTCAAGAAAGGCAACACTCGCATCTGCCACTGTTCTTCTCTCCCAATGAAGGGAAGGTAAGCGGATCCGTGATGTTGGTATATTTTTGTTCAGAGAAAAAAAAAGAAATTTTCCAAAGCAGTAACCGATCCTCACTCTCTTTTTTGTTTCATTGTCATTGCGATTGTGTTTTCCTTTCAGTGATCTCCTAGTAATCGTCAGTTTCATGATGGACCAAGGAGAACCAGGCAAAGATCTGCCGATATTGGAGCAGACTCGGGAGGCTGATCCCCACGAGACAGAGAGCTCCAAGAAGATGGAGGCAACCACTAAGGCGACCCCAGATACGCTCACGACCACTACTGAGATGGTCAACACCCCGTTTGAGGTTACAGCCCCCGTGGCACTTCAGGAGCAGTTTTCCCCCATCGAGGATGTGTCCCCCCCCTCGCTGAGCTGCCAAGGTGATTTCCTTCTTTGCCGATCTCGGTTGTGGTTTTTCATCTAAGTATGTGGTGATTTTTTTAGAAAAGGAAGTATGTGGTGATTAATAATGCAAAATTTTATTAGCTTCGATGCCATGCTATACATAGTGGTTTAAATAACTTGTGTTTCTTATACTGAAAAGTAATTCAGAATTTGTTTCTGTTTCAATTAGAGCCCTGATGCAGACAAGGATTGTGTGGTTGTGCATGTCACTTGCTATGAGGCGGACGACCTGAATATACGCGACCGGGAAAACAGTGTTCTTAGGCTGTTGGATCCTGGAAGCCATTTGCGGTTATACCAATGAAGAGTTGTATTCCAGCCTCACTATTGTCAGGCGTGTTGTCCAGGGTGTACTGAAGCACAAGAAGTTCAAAGCTACTCCTTCGTTTGTGAGGAATACTGTTCTTGTCAAGCTTACGCAGGAAGATGACATGGCATGCCTCCACAAACAAGTTTATCAGTCGCAAGGCCACAATGTTGTGTTCATGAAGGTTCACAGGATTGAGCTGTTGCGGGACGTCCTCGATGATGTTCATGGCAAGGTCCGTCTTGTGTCCAGCCCAAATTAGATCGAGGCATGAAATAGTTGCCCCAGCTAGTGTTCAATAGTAGTTTGGATTGTGTCTAATTATCCGAACCTTGCCTATTATCGACCCATCTGGGGCTAGTACTCTGTTTGAATCCATCTATGGGAACTGCTGCTACTTTTGTGTGCCCGTGAATCATATAAGAAACTATGTATCTTGTTACAGTGGTTCATGCAGTTAATTGAGGCCACAATGTAATAAATTCCAAACGTTCAATGCTAGTCCGGCGCTCATGTGGAACACTCACATTAAACTCGTCTTCATAAAAATCTTGAAAAGCATAAGTTAAGCAGTTTTATACATCTCAATGATTCATAGAACATAAAAAACATATACTAGTTCACAGCAAAAGACAAAGTTGTGAGAAGGTTTACAAATCAGGAAAAAACAAGCAAGGCTTCTCTGAGCAAAGGGCCTCCCGCACTTAAATTTCCCGGAGTTCACTCTGGTTTTTCTTGTTGCCACCATCCGTGGTTAGGTTCTCTCATTCCGTAATAACCAATTATAATTGTGGTCTCAGCTGGAATGCATAATCGAACCATGCGATTATCTTGACCAGGTGAAATTCTTGTGCATTCCACTAAATTTAAGCACCGCTATTTGCAGAAATAAGCAGACCACAATGCCTCTTGTCCGCGCACCTGTCCAAAAAACCGCCGTGCAGCCGTGCCAGCTAGTCCTCGGTCCATGGATGAACTGGTAGAAAGTGCATTCTGGACTAGGATGCAGTTGTTTTCGCTCATCCCTGCACTGCAATCAGGAAGTAAAACGCATTTAATCAGCTTCGTTTAGATTGCGTTGGTCATTCTACCTTAGTTACTACCAATGTAGGGATACCTGAAAGACGGGAGGTTAGACGACGACAACGAGGGATAGCCATCTCATTTTGCGCAGTTGTACTAAAACTGAGGTGTGTGCTTTTGATTGCGCGGATAGAAACGATACGGAGACAGACATCCCGAAACGATATGGAGACAGACATCCCTGTTTGCGCAAATACGAAAAACGGTTATTTAAACAGTGACAGATATTACTACTTTCCCCCGTTTCCTCTTAGAACCAAGTCCTAGATTCATGCTACAACTTTCCCACTTTCTTCCCTGTTTGAACCAATGCTTTGAGTTGACTGTATGAACTAGATTTACTTCTAATAATAGTAGAAGTCTAGGTGGCTTTGGAACAGCGGACGGAAGTAGAAAAGGATCCACATGCAGGGACTTGTCAATTCGTGCAGTTGCCGAGGCGTCGTGGGGAAGCAGGGGCGCCCACATCCAATCAACCGCCACGCGGCGCCCGAGGCCGTAGGCTGTTAGGGTCAGCGGCGCTTCGCACTTGCCCCTTCGCTTCTCTGCTCAGCCAAGTCCAGGCGCGCCTTGGGCCCGGGGGCTACTGTCGGCATTCTTGGAACAGGGGTACCTAGACTTGCCTGCCTGCGGCCTGCGACGTGGCTCAAGGGGTGTCCCAGTACGGCCCATCTTCATCAGCGCAAGCTCAAGACCCTCGCGAGGGGCCAAGCCTCGCGGGGCGGACGACAGGAAGCTTCCTCAGGCACGGCCTCATCAGGCTGGCTCGCGAGGAGGAGGAGAGATCAAGGCGGGGTACCTCACGAGGTGCCCGTGACGCAAGCCATGACTACCAAGAGGCGCCCAGGCGCCCGCCAAGCAGTGTCCTCATTTCCTCTTTGGTGCAAAGGGGGCAAGCACATGTGAGAGCATCAAGCAAAGGCACCCGTTTCGGTGCAATGAGACCAAGACCGTCGCAACGGCAGGAAGGAAGTCATCATGGAGCCCAAGCCAAGGCGTCACCACCAGAGCCTTTGACAAAGCGAGGACCAACTTGAGTCAGGATAAGTGTACTAGATGTTCCCCTTTAAAATGGCCAATTATTGGCGCCCTTCCCGCTCAATATTTGGGAAGAGGCCCAGGGCCTCTGCCTATAAATAGGACTAGCTACCCACAGAATGGAGGATCGATATCTTAGAGAGAGGCATCTTAGAGAGATCTAGACATCTCGCCTCATCTTAGCTTGATCCAATCCGATCGAGAGCCTAGCCACAAGAACACCTCACCCTCGCGAGGCTGTTCTTCCTTGTATTGTTCATCATCATCCCAAGAGGCAATCCACAACACCACACACTGGAGTAGGGTGTTACACCACAATGGTGGCCCGAACCAGTATAAACCTTGTGTCTCTTGTGTTGTTCCTTTGGTAGTTTAGATCCTAGCAAGGCGACGAGGTGCAGGTAGGCAGGGGGCGAGATCTCCGCGCGCACCCCAGAGTTCGAACCTAGAGGGTCTGCCGGAACCCGAAATCCGACAGGCTATATCACCACATTGTTTTCTACTGCTGGTTCACTGGGCTACCGTGGTTTGCACTGCTGGTTCACTGGGCTGCCGTGGTTTGCACTCCTCCCACCTGAGTAGTATAGTACTAGTATATACCGCATCATTCTTTGCTCCTTCTTACTACTCCGACATGTGGGAGAGCCAGCATCCGGGTCGACGTGTCATGCACCAGATTAGAGCGCGGAACGGAAGGGGGGCATCACCCCGGTCGGAGCGCCAGTAATTCATGACTACTAGCTCAAACTAACTCTAACCCATGGATCCAAACAGGGCCTATGGCCAGTCTCGACGCGGAGCAGTCACGTGCATCGGGAAAGGGCGCTCTCTCGGCCGTCGCGCCACTTCAAAGCCGGCGCCAGTGAGAGGTCGCCTCCGCTCTGGCCGGGCATTAATGCGGCACTGACGCTCTAGGGCGACGCTGACCGTTTCACGTGGGAAGCGCGCGCTGGCAAGGGAGTATAGGTTTCGAACCGTTTCAGGTGTAGTACTGGTAGTTTGCAAAACTACTCAATTATTGCATTCAGTTTCCTAAGAAATTGTGGTAAAAAACGTACTCCACCGCCCGCTTCCCTTCTCCTTCCTCTTCCACCGCCCACGCACGTCCGCAGGAAGCGACCAGTCAACCCTTATATAGGAGTGCTAGCACAAAAAGATGCATGCATGACCACTAAAATTTCCATATTAAAGCGCCGCTCCGGCGGGAGTATGGCGTATGTTGTTACCTTCAGCCGACCCATGGCTACCGGGCGACGGTGACCAGAGAAGAGGCGGCAGGAGGGGAATGAATGCAGCTACTGTTTGGGTTTGCCTTCCGGCTTAAATAAATGCGCAACATCACGTGTACCCGCGGGTGCACAAATTGTAACATACGTGTGTGCTTAAGTGGGCATCACGTAACTGGTGTGTGTGTGAGAGACATATTCTGAGAGACAGAGTGCGCGTGTGCGACTCTACTCTTCGGACATGTACTCAACCTTTTGCATCGGGATATAAGTATAATGGTATTTACTTTAGCTAGTGATTTACGTGGCCATGTTAACATGGTTGTGTCAAAAAAAAAAATGTCACTTCCTGCTCGTGATTTGCGTTATATAATTACAAGCAAGATTCTCGTGCATTGCACGGAACATCAATATGCATTTTTTACAAAACACCTGTTGTGATTGACCCATGCAGGAGTAATCCCATGTGAAAAAACTAATGATATCTCGAGAATTTTATCGGAAAACTGGTATCTCAAGAATGTCATCGAAAAAATGAAAGATGAGAGATAAGGTGAGGAGGAGTGGAGCGTGGTGGTGACCGGTGGTCGGAATGGGCGGAGGCATGGGGATGGACGGTGCCGGCAGGCGGCAGCGGCCACCATGAATGCTAGATTGTTCCAGAGACTTATTCCTTTTTTAATTGCTGAGCAATGAGGTTGCGGGAGATAATGATGTGGAGAGAGGTGCGGGTATCTTTTGTAAAATTGTCATAGTTTGCTTTCTATCCGTCAGATATAGATCATACGGTCTGTATTACAAGATGGCAGACACACCATCATCGCCAACTCATTTTTTATAAGGGTATAGATATATATATATATATAGATATAGATAGTGAGTGGTCATATAACAAGTCTTTTCAGAAGTAACGCGCCGTCAAATCGCACAGCCCCACTCGCTCACCCTCCTTGCCTCTCTGTCAAACCACCTACCCGAAAACTGCCGCGCGTACTGCCCGAGAAAAGCCCCGCACTCAACTTTTAACTACGCGAAAATAGTTCGAGCTTGTTCGTTCTATATAAATACAGTACTTACTGTATGTTTATTCACCCGTGGGGTTGTTCAATGAATGGAGGGGCGGGGAGCACAAGTGAACAATACTGTAGTACTACTAGTAGTAAGTAGGAGTCGTCAAAGAGTCACCTTAAATAAAGAGTTTCTTTTCTTTAATGCCACGTACACAAATTGAAACGCTTGTTGTGGAGAGAAAAAAGATAATCACTCCACTATATATGGACACAGGGGCCCGAGCGCTTGCTTTACTAGGGTTGCTCTCTTCATTCTCTCATCCTCTCCAGATATAAACAAGACAGCGGTAGCGACATTTTCTCTCTGCTCATCGCTGGTCACAGATCCGGCCAGATCCCTTCGGCCGGTGTGTGTAGAGGACTAAAAGGTGCATCATTCACGTGGTCATCACCGCCGAGGGAGGAAACCCACAGCTGCCGGAGGGGCCCGATCCTCTGCCCTGCCGTTCTCTCCGACACAGCGCCGGCTCAGGAGGTCCTCCGACCCTTCTTCCTCCCTGCCGTATTGTCCATGAGATCCGACCTGCCGCCGACATCCCGGCGACCCTCAGTGTAAGTTCTTCGAAGCTGCCTTGTTTCATCGCCCCAGCTCCCCATGTGTCTGCATGTGCATCTTTTTCTACTCCCATCAGCTCTTCCAAAGCCACCTAAATTTTTAGTATTATTAGAGGTAAAGCTACCTCATGCATTCGAATCTAGGGCTTTGTTCAAAACAACGAAGAAAGGGGGGAAAGTTGTAGCATGAATCTAGGACTTGATTCAAAGAGGAAATAATATGGTGAAAGTAGTAGAGACTGGATACCCAACCGGTCTCTTGGTTGAAAAGGGAAATAATGGGAAAACGCAGTACAAAATGGATAAGGAACAGATATTATTGGTTGAAAAAAGGATAGAAAGTGGCGTCTGGTGGACAAGTCAACAGGATTAGATTTGCTGCCATCACATAGTAAAAGGTCTCCAGGATTAGATTTGCTGCCCTCACATAGTAAAAGGTCTCAGGATTAGATTTGCTGCCCTCACATAGTAAAAGGTCTCCAGGATTAGATTTGCTGCCCTCACATAGTAAAAGGTCTCCAGGATTAGATTTGCTGCCCTCACATAGTAAAAGGTCTCCAGGATTAGATTTGCTGCCCTCACATAGTACAAGGTCTCTAGGATTAGGTTTGCTGCCCTCACATAGCATGAACAAACTCGGCATCACCACTATATGCCTCCTTGTAGGTACATTGTGCTGATGTGTCCACTGTCGCATGTCCTTATACCAACCTTTTGCTGTTGTTAATGTAAGGGCGCATGTAAAATGAAGCGATCACACTGTTACCTTAGGGACATGTCTAACCAGTGTTATTGTTAATCTAATGCCTCAAGTGATAAGATGCAATTAAACTGTGTTACAAATGGCACTCCTGCTGTTTTCCCCATTATGATAAGTAAGGTGCTCCTTTACGTTCTTTGAGTGTCCTGGTGTCCCCACAGTCCCATGCCCTTAAACCAACTCTTTAGCCATTGTTGATTTCTGTGTATGCAGTAAACAAGCAATGCCACCATTAAAGTAATCCCATATTTGAGGAATCTCATTTTTTATCGTAATGCTTCGGTAACATGAAGCATTGTCGACGCTTTTAAAATTTCTACCGTCCTTGCATGATTGCCATGAACATAATTAAGATGCTTCTTTTCATTTTGTATATGTTTCAGATATTCTTATTGACCAAAGCAACTGTTTACTTTCTATATTTTTGTGCATATAGGGATATCCATTTCACCTTGTTGCTATTGTGACCTTTTGGTGAACTGCACAAAACACTTTTTTTGGAATGAGTGTCTTGTGCAGTTCAACTAAAATGTCACGTGGGCAACATTTCTCAATTTTGGTGGAACTGCACAAAATGGTGATTGGAGTTTCCAAAATCTCATCACAAGTTCTGCTGGTAATCTCGTGCAACATTTTATTAGCCTTTGCAAGATGGAGCCGTCACTGTCACCACAATGACACTTTATTTTAGTGGAACTGCACAAAAGGATAAGAAAATTATAGTTGCACCTTACATGAGCCGGACAGCCACCCTTAATGTTCCTCAATTTTAGTGCAACTACTAAAGAAGAACCTGCCATCTCACAAGAGCAAGTACTTCTTGCTAGCTGAATGATGCAATCTTTGCTTCATTTCAGGTGAACTACAGAAAAAGGCGCATAAATTGAAACATGGAACTCGAGGCAGACCTCATCCAAGTAGAGCTGGAGGTTGAGTTCAAGGAGGCCGCTATTAAAGCGAAATCATGCTCTCCTGTCTCCTTGTTTGTGCTGTGCAAACATGTTGTGCAAACAGGAATACTCTACTACAGATGTTGTGACGGTCAAGAGCATTCGCCAAGTTCTTCGATTGTATGACATGGCTAGCCAAGATGGATTTAATCCCGATATTCACTTTATCAAAAGGATCTAATGGGTTGGTTCTGAATCTTTCAAGATGGGAATCATTGTGATGTGTAGGAATTTTTGTTGTATTTATTATTTGAATCTTATTTGTTGGTTATGAATCTTGCAAGCTGGGAATCAATGAGATGTGTAGTCATCTTTGTTGTACTTATTATTTGGATCTTATTTGTTGGTTACGAATCTTGCAAGCTGGGAATCAATGAGATGTGTAGGCATCTTTGTTGTACTTATTATTTGGATCTTATTTGTTGGTTCTGAATCTTGCAAGCTGGGAAACACGGCATGATGATGCAGAGGACAACAACCATAACAAACAGTTCAAACTTGGTAGTATTATCTTTGTGAAAGTGCAACAAATGTGCTGATCGTGTGCGTCCTGAGAATAATAATTCTAATTGTTGTGCATGTTGATCCTATGGCTGTCAGGACCCCGATTCCAAGTCACATCGACCTAGCCGGTAACACCTCATATCACTTTGCGGCCTCATGCACGGTATTCCCATGGGTGTCGCCTTACCATGGCCGGGACCGTTTATGCCTTTTGGCACATCGTATATGATAGTGTCGCTAGCATCCACATGACAAAGAACCCGGCCGACATGGCTAGTCGTGAACCCAAAGCGGCACTAACCTATGGGGACAGCATACATGAATCACATCGAGCACGTCGGTCATCAACGATAAATTCGGGCTGTAGCACTGGCTAACAGGACTCCGGTATCCCGGGCTGTAGCAGGCTAGGCAGACTCGAATAACACCAAGGTGACATTTCCCGAAGGACAGACATAGGAATGAAGTGAAACACATGCCAGCCAGTCAAGTGTCCAAGCAGTAGTGTGGGCTAGCGTGACTCCGGTGAACCGGGCTATAGCGGACTACTATCGCTCGTAAGCACGAGACTACATTTCCCCATATGAGAGGCTGCCAAGGATAAACAACTAGTTTGTCGGATCCCACACATACCAAGCATTTCAAACATACACACAATATGCTCAATATGTGTAGATACAACATGGCATCACAACATAACTCTACGACTCAAATATTTATTCATTAGGCTCGAGGAGCGAGATATTACAAACATGGGTCTCATGACCCAACACTCGTGAGCATACAAGTCGAAGCACAAGCGGAAGCTAAACATGTCCGAGTACGCATAACTATAAATGAAGAAGGCTGAGAAGCCTAACTATCTACCGAGATCCTGCCGAGGGCACAAGATCGTAGCCGAGGTAACAACCTAACCGTCAAGTCCAAGCGGAACTACTAGCGAGACCGAAGTCTCTCGCAAAACATAAAATAAGCAAACGTGAGTACAAACGCATTTCAAAGAAGACTTACATTAGAACTAGCTACATATGCATCATTATCAAAAGGGGTGGTGGAGTTTGATCGCAGCAAGCCAGCTTTGACTCGGTGGCTATCCCGAACTACGACTGCAAGTAACTCTTTTGAGGTGGCGCACACGAGTCCACATATTCACCATATCAATACACCACTATGGACCCGCTCCCGCCTCCCTACGAGAACGCCATCCATAGCACTCACGCTTATCTTGCGCATTTTAGGGTATCCACTTTCACTTGTCTATGAACCGATATAGGCAACCCGAAGTCCTTTTCGCGGACACGGCTATCCGAATAGATGATGTTAACCCTGCAGGGGTGTACTTCTTCACACACACTCTCAACACTTATCGCCTTTTACACGACATGTACTCGGCAACCTTCAATGAAGCCCAACGTGGGTGTCGGCCACGACCTACCTAAACACACAAGTCCCAAGTCCGTGTTTATCGCCTATTCGGGTTCCATCCGCAGGAGTCCGCCGAGGTTTCCCATACAGCCCCGAACGATGTGTGCGGGGTTCCCGAGACACCAAACGGGTGAATCGGTACATCAACCCAGTGCCTACCGCAACACAACCCACCCCTATGGTCAGCGTTATGCGGCCCCAAAGATGCTACAAACACTGTAAACTACTTGCAACTCCCCGGACAGAGAACAAGGGTGGTTAAGAAGCCGAGAGGGTCCATTGGTTTCGGGCCCAATGCGTGGTAGTAACTGTTTCATGGTTCATGAACCACGTAACTCAGTTCACGAGGACGGCTGCAATGAGACAACCCACCATGTACTCCTACATGGCCTCTCACCGCTACCTTTACCAAATCGTTTTCACACACTTAGCTCACACACGCAGAGAGGACATGTTCACACACCTCCGATTCATCCCGATGAATCGGACCTGACTCAACTCTAAGCGATGGCAGGCATGACAACAAGCATGAATGAGTAGGCACAACATGGCTCAAACAACTCCTACTCATGCTAGTGGGTTTCATCTAATTCTTGTGGAATGACAAAAGTCATCACGAGAGGATAAAGGGGTTCAGCTACCGCAGCAAGTAACACATGAGTCGTTGTTGTCCTAATGCAGTAAAATAGAGCAGGAGCGAGAGAGTAGGATTATATCGGAATGGACAAGGGGTTTTGCTTGCACGGCACTTCGAAGATAATATAGTTCTTCATCGGTGTCATCGAACAATCGTCTAACGCCGCTTCACCGAGAGGGGGCAAACACCGGCAGCTGAGAAGGAACACAATCAATGCAAAGCACAATCACATGAATGACATGTCATGTTAAGGTACTGAATTCACCTAATGCAAAATCTAGTCAAGTTAATTGAAGTGGAATTCAAACAAGAACAAATTCCAACTCCAAATGTTATTTCATAAATTGCCCTAATCATGATTCATCCTATTCAGTGAGGTTAACTTGTTTAATCATGCATGAAAGTGCCATAAACAGATTCTTCATATTTTTCTGATCATTTTTCATATATAAATTATTTAATTTGGAGTTACAGATTAAAAGTTATGAATATTTGAAGTTTGGGGTATTTTCTGAAATTTCCTGAATTAAATTAAATCCAGAAAAAGGTATAACTGCGTCAGCCTGACGTTAGTGTGACATCAGTGGTCAACGGGACATGGTCCGGGTCAAACCTGACGGTGGGTCCCGCGTGTCAGCATAATTAGCCTAACTAAAAATTAATTAAAACTAATCCTAAATAGTTAACTGTGGCTGGGCCCACCGTCATTGACTCATCAGAGTCAACCAGGCCCACCCTGGTCAAAGTCAAAGTCGGCTGCCGTCTGCCTAGTCAAGCAGTAGCGACGCTGCGGCGAGAGTGGTTTGGCCACTCCGCGACCAAATGGCCCGCGGAGGGCATCTAGGAGGCTGGGATGAGTCAAGCTCTTGGTGGAGTCAGTTGAGCTCGGGGTGGTCGGAATCGGCGCCGGCGACGACCTAAGGCGGCCACGAGTTCGGCCGAGGTCGAACACTGGCGCTAGGGAGCACGGCGAGGCGCGTGGTGTAGCGCTTTGCGCTCCTGCGAGTCGCAGTGAGGGCGGTGGTGTGCTCGGAAGCGGCGTCGGTTGTGGCTAATGACCGCGCCATGGCCGGGCGGCGAGGAGCAATCGGCTCCGGTGGAATTTGGCGTTAGCGAGAGGAAAGGAGCCAGGGGAGAGAGGGGTTCGACGCAGCGGCTCACAGCGCGTCCGATGGCGTCGTCGGCGAGGTCGGGGACGGTCCGGAGCCGACGAATCGGGCGGCAACGACCCGGGTCCGAGGAGGGAAAAGCGGCGCGGGCGGCGCCTGGGCTTCTCCGGTCGGGTGACGGGCGGGAGGACGAGGATGGAGTGGCGGAGCTTGTGGGCTAGTCGAGGAAGTGAGGGAGGGCCTGTGGCCGCGGTGGTGGCGAGCGGCGGCGACGAGCTCCGCTCGGTGGGAGAGGGAGGGAGCCAGAGGAGGGGACGAGGCCGCGGTGAGGGAGGGAGAGGTCAGGGGGGTGCGTGGCGACGCATGGAGGCCTCCAGGGGGAGGAGGAGGCAGCCAGGCAGGGAGGAGGTGGCCGGCGTGTGGCCACGCGCGCCGGGCACGCGCCCCTGCCTACTGGCGCGAGGAGGAAGGCGACAGGGAGCCAGGCGGTGGTGGGCTGGGCCGCTGGAGCTGGGCCGGTTGGTGGGCGCCAGATAAGTCCAGGTAAGATTCTCTCTCTTTCTCTTTATTTCTGTTTTCTATTATTCTGTAATTTTCAGGGCTTTATTAAAAATACTAAAGCTACCCCAAAAATCATGAAACTTTCTCAGGCCCACTATTTGGAAAATATCCAACAGCAAACATTTAAGTTTATGATTATTTGAGCATTTAAAATATTTTATAGCATTTAAATGCCGAAATGCAAATACTTAATGAATTAATCCAGTGACCAAATATGTCATGAAAAATGTGCAGTACCTCTGGTTCTGGTTTAAAGCATTTTTCCAGAAATGATGAACATTTTCTAAAGCCATTTGAAATCACTGAAAAATATTTTAGGTGAACCTAGTGGATTCCTTTAATGCTAGGGTTTAGGCAATCCCCATTTCAAGTTTCTTAAAATTTAAACATGATGCATGGATGCTAAAGCAAAAACAAACAAGGGCTGATCTGGGTCAGTGATAACTCACCCCCACTAAACAAGAATCTCGCCCGAGATTCAAGACGTGAGGTAAGAGGAAAAGGAGTCACAAAACTATCACAATCTTCATGATCCAGCTTGCCCTTCTCGAAGATGTTGATTCATTCCATCATCTTGGTCTTGACGTCTTTGCTTTCGAGATCTTCACTCAACATGACAACAGAAAGAAGGGGGAAACCCTACAAGATTTAATCTTCTTGAAGATCGAGCAACTCACAATCAACTCACGGAATGAGAGGGTGAACATATCGAGTTGAGACACAAAACACATCGAGAGGGATGGAAGAACAAACGACGGGGTTTGATTGGTGGGCAACAATTCCACGCTTAGAAGGATGGTGGATGGTGTCAAGGTGGCGAGGAAATATTTGTCATGATTCAATAACGGGGCACCCCAGGGGAGGTGACGCGAGGAACTATTCCCTTAAGTGGCAAAAAGAATTACTTTTGATATAACATCATTGAAACTCTTTATACCAGCCTAAGGCATTCGCAAATGATCGTCTGGTGGAGTGCAAGGAATGGCATACCCAGACTAGAATGGATGATGTGGACTACCTTGTTGAAGACAACGCAATGGATGACTTTTGCTTATCACTGGAGATGGATGGGACCCATGGTAAGTCCACTTTTGAAGATGAACCTGGACAACAATTACTGAGAGGGCAGCCCATGGAAATTGGCGCAATGGCGGTGCGAGCTGGGAACAACATGCAACTGTTGGGAATGTTCCAACCATCATATCTGCCTGAGATTCAGATCTGGTTGGTGTTAGGATATTCCAGATTCATCGAGTCCAGAAATAAAAATGAAAGTTTGCAACACAAATCGACGAGAGGATGTTGCGAGATTCTCGGGAATGAACTACGATAGCAAGCTCCAAAACATGAGCTGGTCCTGCTACTAATAAGTGAACACGTTGTCCTAGACAAGCATTACCACCTAGTAGTCTTATAATAAAACACTATCGAGTTCAGGTTGGGCACCATCAATAAGGATATCGAAGTCGTGTGCATGAACTAGTATTCGCACATCAACTCCTTTTCCTTGAACAAATCAATCAGTGGCTTGGTGTGCTATGGAATTCATATGGAATGAAGATGATCAGTCTATCAGACCATAGAATACTTCGCACATGCATGACTGACTTGGGATGATTCCAAAGGAAACAAAACAAACCCTTCTCAAATTCATGGCGGCAACTTACACCTAAAGCACATGAATTCGAGGAAGTCACTCATTCATCCAAACATATGCTTCATGAACAAAACACAAAGAAATGCTTACACAAATTTCCAACACTAGGTTGATGTTCAACATGACTCATGGGGGGAGACAAAATGCTGCTGATGGGCTCAACAACAACTCATCGGAATTTCCATATCACTGGACTTCCACCATAATGTGAACACGGTGATAGCACTGGTCAGACCAAAAGATGTAATGGGGTATGCTCGAGGGATCAACCACGAGTAAGACAACATTATGAATATCGTTGGTTCTGATTTGACTTAATAATAGCCCATACTCAAGTCAAAAGATTGATAAGACAATAGGTGTTGGGGAACGTAGAAATTTCAAAATTTTTCCTACGCACACTCAAGACCATGGTGATGGCATAGCAACGAGAGGGGAGAGTGTCTGTCCACGTACCCTCGTAGACCGAAAGCGGAAGCGTTATAACAACGCGGTTGATGTAGTCATACGTCTTCACGATCCGACCGATCCAAGCACCGAACGTCGTCACCTCCGAGTTACGCACACGTTCAGCTCGATGGCGATCCCCGGACTCCGATCCAGCAAAGTGTCGGGGATGAGTTCCGTCAAGACGACGGCGTGGTGACGATGATGATGCTCCACCGACGCAGGGCTTCGCCTAAGCTCCTGACGATATGACTTTTCCGACGCAGGGCTTCGCCTAAACTCCGCGACGATATGACCGAAGTGGAATATGGTGGAGGGGGGCACCGCACACGGCTAAGGAACGATCCGTAGATCAACTTGTGTGTCTATGGGGTGCCCCTTGCCTCAGTATATAAAGGATGGAGGAGGAGGAGGCCGGCCAAGGCAATAGGTGCGGCCAGGGTGTGGAGTCCTACTAGGACTCCAAGTCCTAGTAGGAGTCCACCAAGAGGGAGGAAGGGAGAAGGAAGTGGAGGAGAAGGAAAGGTGGCGGCCCCTTTTCCCTAGTCCAATTCGGACTAGAGGGGAGGAGGGGGCGCAGCAGCCCTTGGCCCTTTCTCCTCTTCCCACTAAAGCCCATCAAGGCCCATTGCTTCTCCGTAACTACCGGTACTCCGAAAATACTCGAATCATTCGGAACCTTTCCGATGTCCGAATATAGTCGTCAATATATCGATCTTTACGTCTCGACCATTTCGAGACTCCTCGTCATGTCCCCGATCTCATCCGGGACTCCGAACTCCTTCGGTACATCAAAACTCATAAACTCATAATATAAGCATCGCCGAAACTTTAAGCGTGCGGACCCTACGGGTTCGAGAACTATGTAGACATGACCTAGAACTATTCTCGGTCAATAACCAATAGCGGAACCTGGATGCCCATATTGGCTCCTACATATTCTATGAAGATCTTTATCGGTCAAACCGCATAACAACATACGTTGTTCCTTTTGTCATCGGTATGTTACTTGCCCGAGATTCGATCGTCGGTATCCAATACCTAGTTCAATCTCGTTACCGGCAAGTCTCTTTACTCGTTCCGTAATACATCATCTCGCAACTAACTTATTAGTTGCAATGCTTGCAAGGCTTATATGATGTGTATTACCGAGAAGGCCCAGAGATACCTCTCCGAGCAATCGGAGTGACAAAACCTAATCTCGAAATACGCCAACCCAACATGTACCTTTGGAGACACCTGTAGTACTCCTTTATAATCACCCGATTACGTTGTGACGCTTGGTAGTACCTAAAGTGTTCCTCCGTAAACGGGAGTTGCATAATCTCATAGTTATAGGAACATGTATAAGTCATGAAGAAAGCAATAGCAACATACTAAACGATCAAGTGCTAGGCTAACGGAATGGGTCATGTCAATCAGATCATTCTCCTAATGATGTGATCCCGTTAATCAAATGACAACTCATGTCTATGGTTAGGAAACATAACCATCTTCGATTAACGAGCTAGTCAAGTAGAGGCATACTAGTGACACTCTGTTTGTCTATGTATTCACACATGTATTATGTTTCCGGTTAATACAATTCTAGCATGAATAATAAACATTTATCATGAAATAAGGAAATAAATAATAACTTTATTATTGCCTCTAGGGCATATTTCCTTCAGTCTCCCACTTGCACTAGAGTCAATAATCTAGTTCACATCATCATGTGATTCAACACTAATATTCACATCTGTATGTGATTAACACCCATAGTTCACATCGTCATGTGACCAACACCCAAAGGGTTTACTAGAGTCAATAATCTAGTTCACATCGCTATGTGATTAATAGCCAAAGAGTACTAAGGGATGATCATGTTTTGCTCGTGAGAGAAGCTTAGTCAACGGGTCTGTCACATTCAGAGCCGTATGTATTTTGCAAATATTCTATGTCTACAATGCTCGCATCGGGCTACTCTAGCTAATTGCTCCCACTTACAATATGTATCCAGATTGAGACTTAGAGTCATCTGGATCAGTGTAAAAAGCTTGCATCGATGTAACTCTTTCTGACGGGCTCTTTTATCACCTCCATAATCGAGAAATATTTCCTTAGTCCTCACTAAGGATGTTCTTGACCAATGTCCAGTGATCTACTCCTAGATCACTATTGTACTCTCTTGCAAAATTCAGAGCAAGGTATACAATAGGTCTGGTACATAGCATAGCATACTTTCTAGAACCTATGACTGAGGCATAGGGAATGACTTTTATTCTCTTTTCTATTTTCTGCTGTGGTCGGGATTTGAGTCTTACTTAATTTCACACCTTTGCAACACAGGCAAGAACTTTTCTTTGATCGCTCCATTTTGAACTACTTCAAAATCTTGACAAGGTATGTTCTTATTGAAAAAACTCATCAAGCGTTCTTGATCTATCTCAATAGATCTTGATGCTCAATTTGTACGCAGCTTCACCGAGGTCCTTCTTTGAAAAACTCCTTTCAAATACTCATTTATGCTTTGCGAATAATTCTACATTATTTCCGATCAACAATATGTCATTCACATATACTTATCGTAAATGTCTGTAGTGCTCCCACTCACTTTCTTGTAAATACAGGCTTTTCCAAAAGTCTGCATAAAACCATATGCTTTGATCACACTATCAAAGCGTTTATTCCAACTCCGAGATGCTTGCACCAGTCCATAGATGGATCATTTGGAGCTTGCACATTTTGTTAGCTCCTTTAGGATTGACAAAACCTTCTGGTTGCATCATATACAACTCTTCTTTAATAAAACCATTAAAGAATGTAGTTTTGACATCTATTTGCCAGATTTCATAAAATGTGGCAATTGCTAACATGATTCGGATAGACTTTAAGCATCGCTACAGTTGAGAAAATCTCATTGTAGTCAACACCTTGAACTTGTCGAAAACCTTTTTGCGACAAGTCGAGCTTTGTAGATAGTAATACTACTATCAGCATTTGTCTTCCTCTTGAAGATCCATTTATATAATATGGCATGCCGATCATCGGGCAACTCCATCAAAGTCCACACTTTGTTCTCATACATGGATCCCATCTCAGATTTCATGGTCTCAAACCATTTCATGGAATCTGGGCTCATCATCGCTTCCTCATAGTTCGTAGGTTCATCATGGTCTAGTAACATGACTTCCGTAATAGGATTACCGTACCACTCACAGTGCGGACTGTACTTTGGAAGACCTACAAGGTTTTGTAGTAACTTGATCTCAAGTTTCATGATCATCATCATTAGCTTCCTCACTAATTGGTGTAGGAATCACTTGAACTGATTTCTGTGATGAACTACTTTCCAATTTGGGAGAAGGTACAAATTACCTTATCAAGCTCTTACTTTCCTCCCACTCACTTCTTTCGAGAGAAACTTCTTCTCTAGAAAGGATCCACCTTAGCAACGAATAACTTGCCTTCGGATCTGTGATAGAAGGTGTACCCAGTAGTTGCCGTTGGGTATTCTATGAAGATGCACTCCTCCGATTTGGGTTCGAGCTTATCAGGTGAAACCTTTTTCACATAAGCATCACAATTCCAAATTTTAAGAAACGACAGCTTAGGTTTACTGTTAAACCATAGTTCATACGGTGTCACCTCAACGGATTTAGATGGTGCCCTATTAAACGTGAATGCAGCTGTCTCTAATGCATGACCCCAAAACGATAGTGGTAAATCGGTAAGAGACATCATTGATCGCACCATATCAAAATAAAGTACGGTTATGACGTTCGGACACACCATAACGTTGTGGTGTTCCGTGGCGTGAGCTGTGAAACTATTCCACTTTGTTTTAATTGAAGACCAAACTCGTAACTCAAATATTCATCTCCACGATCAGATCGCAGTAAACTTTATTTTCTTGTCACGATGATTTTCTACTTCACTCTGAAATTCTTTGAACTTTTCAACTATTTCAGACTTATGTTTCATCAAGAAGATATACGCATATCTGTTCAAATCATCTGTGAAGGTCGAAAATAATGATACTTGCCACGAGCATCAACACTCATTGAATCGCATACATTGGTATGTATTATTTCCAATAAGTCAAGAGCTTGTTCCATTGTTCCGGAGAACGGAGTTTTAGTCATCTTGCCCAAAAGGCACGGTTACGCAAGCATCAAATGATTCATAATCAAGTGATTCCAAAAGTCCATCGGCATGGATTTTTCTTCATGCGCTTTACACCAATATGACCTAAACGGCGATTACCACAAATAAGTTGCACTATCATTATTAACTTTGCATCTTTTGGTTTCAATATTATGAATATGTGTATCACTATGATCGAGATCCAATGAACCATTTTCATTGGGTGTGTAACCATATAAGGTTTTATTCATGTAAAAAGAACAACAATTTATTCTCTTACTTAAATGAATAACCGTATTGCAATAAACATGATCAAATCATATTTATGCTCAACACCAAGTAACACTTATTTAGGTTCCACACTAATCCCGAAAGTATAGGGAGTGTGCGATGATGATCATATCAATCTTGGAACTATTTCCAACACTCATCGTCACTTCCCCTTCAACTAGTTTCTGTTCATTCTGCAACTCCCATTTCAAGTTACTACTCTTAGCAACTGAACCAATTATCGAGATACCGAGGGGTTGCTACGAACACTAGTAAAATACACATCAATAATCAGATATCAAATATTCCTTTGTTCACTTTGCCATCCTTCTTATCCGCCAAATACTTGGGGTAGTTCCGCTTCTAGTGACCAGTTCCATTGCAGCAAAAGCACTTAGTCTCGTGCTTAGGTCCAGACTTGGGCTTCTTCACTCGAGCAGCAACTTGCTTGCCGTTCTTCTTGAAGTTCCCCTTCTTCCCTTTGCCCTTTTCCTTGAGACTAGTGGTCTTGTCAATCATCAACACTTGATGCTCTTTCTTGATTTCTACCTTCACGATTTCAACATCATGAAGAGCTCGGGAATCGTTTCGTCATCCCTTGCATACTATAGTTCATCACGAAGTTCTAGTAACTTAGTGATGGTGACTAGAGAATCACTATCTTATCTGGAAGATTAACTCCCACTTGATTCAAGCGATTGAAGTACCCAGACAATCTGAGAACATGCTCACTAGTTGAGCGATTCTCTTCCATATTTTAGCTATAGAACTTGTTGGAGACTTCATATCTCTCAACTCGGGTATTTGCTTGAAATATTAACTTCAATTCCTGGAACATCTCATATGGTCCATGACGTTCAAAACGTCTTTGAAGTCCCGATTCTAAGCCGTTAAGCATGGTGCACTAAACTATCAAGTAGTCATCATATTGAGCTAGCCAAACGTTTATAACGTCTGCATCTGCTCCTGCAATAAGTCTGTCACCTAGCGGTGCATCAAGGACATAATTCTTCTGCGCAGCAATGAGGATAAACCTCAGATCACGGATCCAATCCGCATCATTGCTACTAACATCTTTCAATACAATTTTCTCTAGGAACACATATAAAAACATAGGGAAGCAACAACGCGAGCTATTGATCTACAACATAATTTGCAAAATACTACCAGGACTAAGTTCATGATAAATTTAAGTTCAATTAATCATATTACTTAAGAACTCCCACTTAGACTGACATCTCTCTAGTCATCGTAAGTGATTACGTGATCCAAATCAACTAAACCATGTCCGATCATCACGTGAGATGGAGTAGTTTCAATGGTGAACATCACTATGTTGATCATATCTACTATATGATTCACGGTCGACCTTTCGGTCTCCGTGTTCTGAGACCATATCTGTTATATGCTAGGCTCGTCAAGTTTAACCTGAGTATTCCGCGTGTGCAACTGTTTTGCACCCATTGTATTTGAACGTAGAGCCTATCACACCCGATCATCACGTGGTGTCTCAAAGACGAAGAACTTTCGCATAGCGGTGCATACTCAGGAGAACACTTCTTGATAATTTTAGTGAGAGATCATCTTATAATGCTACCGTCAATCAAAGCAAAATAAGATGCATAAAGGATAAACATCACATGCAATCAATATAAGTGATATGATATGGCCATCATCATCTTGTGCTTGTGATCTCCATCTCCGAAGCACCGTCGTGATCACCATCGCCACCAGCGCGACACCTTGATCTCCATCGTAGCATCGTTGTCGTTTACGCCATCTATTGCTTCTACGACTATCGCTACCGCTTAGAGATAAAGTAAAGCAATTACAGGGCGTTTGCATTTCATACAATAAAGCGACAACCATATGGCTCCAGCCAGTTGCCGATAACTTCGGTTACAAAACATGATCATCTCATACAATAAAATATAGCATCACGTCTTGACCATATCACATCACAACATGCCCTGCAAAACAAGTTAGACGTCCTCTACTTTGTTGTTGCAAATTTTACGTGGCTGCTACGGGCTTAAGCAAGAACCAATCTCACCTACGCATCAAGACCACAACGATACTTCGTCAAATAGACTCCGTTTAACCTTCTCAAGGACCGGGCGTAGCTACTCAGTTCAACTAAAGTGAGAGAGACAGACACCCGCCAGCCACCTTTAAGCACGAGTGCTCGTAGCGGTGAAACCAGTCTTGCGTAAGCGTCTGCGTAATGTCGGTCCGGCCGCTTCATCTCACAATACCGCTGAACCAAAGTATGACATGCTGGTAGGCAGTATGACTTGTATCGCCCACAACTCACTTGTGTTCTACTCGTGCATATGACATCAACGCATAAAACCAGGCTCGGATGCCACTGTTGGGGAACGTAGAAATTTCAAAATTTTTCCTACGCACACTCAAGACCATGGTGATGGCATAGCAACGAGAGGGGAGAGTGTCTGTCCACGTACCCTCGTAGACCGAAAGCGGAAGCGTTATAACAACGCGGTTGATGTAGTCGTACGTCTTCACGATCCGACCGATCCAAGCACCGAACGTCGTCACCTCCGGAAGTTCTGCACACGTTCAGCTCGATGACGATCCCCGGACTCCGATCCAGCAAAGTGTCGGGGATGAGTTCCGTCAGCACGACGGCGTGGTGACGATGATGATGCTCCACCGACGCAGGGCTTCGCCTAAGCTCCGCGACGATATGACTTTTCCGACGCAGGGCTTCGCCTAAACTCCGCGACGATATGACCGAAGTGGAATATGGTGGAGGGGGGCACCGCACACGGCTAAGGAACGATCCGTAGATCAACTTGTGAGTCTATGGGGTGCCCCTTGCCTCGATATAAAGGATGGAGGAGGAGGAGGCCGGCCAAGGCAATAGGTGCGGCCAGGGTGTGGAGTCCTACTAGGACTCCAAGTCCTAGTAGGAGTCCACCAAGAGGGAGGAAGGGAGAAGGAAGTGGAGGAGAAGGAAAGGTGGCGGCCCCTTTTCCCTAGTCCAATTCGGACTAGAGGGGAGGCGCAGCAGCCCCTTGGCCCTTTCTCCTCTTCCCACTAAAGCCCATCAAGGCCCATTGCTTCTCCCGTAACTACCCGGTACTCCGAAAATACTCGAATCATTCGAACCTTTCCGATGTCCGAATATAGTCGTCCAATATATCGATCTTTACGTCTCGACCATTTCGAGACTCCTCGTCATGTCCCCGATCTCATCCGGGACTCGAACTCCTTCGGTACATCAAAACTCATAAACTCATAATATAAGCATCGCCGAAACTTTAAGCGTGCGGACCCTACGGGTTCGAGAACTATGTAGACATGACCTAGAACTATTCTCGGTCAATAACCAATAAGCGGAACCTGGATGCCCATATTGGCTCCTACATATTCTACGAAGATCTTTATCGGTCAAACCGCATAACAACATACGTTGTTCCTTTTGTCATCGGTATGTTACTTGCCGAGATTCGATCGTCGGTATCCAATACCTAGTTCAATCTCGTTACGGCAAGTCTCTTTACTCGTTCCGTAATACATCATCTCGCAACTAACTTATTAGTTGCAATGCTTGCAAGGCTTATATGATGTGTATTACCGAGAAGGCCCAGAGATACCTCTCCGACAATCGGAGTGACAAAACCTAATCTCAAAATACGCCAACCCAACATGTACCTTTGGAGACACCTGTAGTACTCCTTTATAATCACCCAGATTACGTTGTGACGTTTGGTAGTACCAGTGTTCCTCCGTAAACGGAGTTGCATAATCTCATAGTTATAGGAACATGTATAAGTCATGAAGAAAGCAATAGCAACATACTAAACGATCAAGTGCTAGGCTAACGGAATGGGTCATGTCAATCAGATCATTCTCCTAATGATGTGATCCCGTTAATCAAATGACAACTCATGTCTATGGTTAGGAAACATAACCATCTTCGATTAACGAGCTAGTCAAGTAGAGGCATACTAGTGACACTCTGTTTGTCTATGTATTCACACATGTATTATGTTTCCGGTTAATACAATTCTAGCATGAATAATAAACATTTATCATGAAATAAGGAAATAAATAATAACTTTATTATTGCCTCTAGGGCATATTTCCTTCAATAGGTCCAACAACTGATCACAGGGACCAATTGATGAAGATATCATCTTTCTTCAACACACACTACACAAGAATATCCCTTTGGAACGAACTGAGTTAGGAAAGCTTTTATCTTCCAACTCTCCAAGTTGTTGTCTAGCTTAACCAACTAGCTCAGGGATATCCAACACAGATTCTTGGAGAAAGGGTGGTTCACAAGAAACCAACTTGATCACGAGCTCAACATAACAATCAGGAAACAACCCGGTAACACTTCCAAGAAGATATTTGGAAAGTCACGAACCACCGGTATGTTACTAAGCTCGAGATCAATCTTGCTTTTGAGGGCAAGACGATATGATCAAATGAGTGAGGACTTGACAAGATCCTAACTCATAGATCGAAGAGTGCACCAGGACTAAGGACTAGGTAGCACGATCAATCTTAGTATGATGATTTAATAACCAACACGCTAAGAATGAGGATATTTTCCATTAACTACCAAGCAACGAGGTTGCTAGGAGTATCGATTTCACACATCACAATTCACTTGTCGGCATTCCGGTTGCATCAACACGGGACCGAGGAATGAACAATGATGGCGAGAAGTATCACTACGACAAGAATTCATAAGAGAAGGTGCAATTCTCATGATGTTCCTGACATAAAGATGGTAACACTCCAAGGTAGAGCAGAATCAAAGCTGAATTGACATTTTAATCTGCGGAATAAAACTACTTTGACCCAATCCTCGAAATGGACAAGGTACTGGAGTTTGTTTCTCCTAGTCATTCCAGAACAGAATGGCTTGACGGACCACAAGGATAATAGGCATCGATAAATGAATGCACACATACTCTTGGTTATCAATTGATAGAAGATGGTCGGGATACAACTAAAGAGAGCAACTCAAAGGAACATATAATTTTTTTTTGAGTTGTGGGGCATGGATTAGTATATCGAGCAAAGCTCAACATTTCTCCCGGATAACCCATGCAGAAAGGTAGAATTGGCAGATTCACAATTATGAATGGAGAACTACTCAAGAGTACTCTGATTGTGATCTTTTAATTCAAAGAACTTCTGCCTTAACTAGTTCATGGTATTTGGAGGAAGGAAATGCCACGAACCTCGAGGACTATCGCAAAGTTACTAATATCCTAAAGGAGCTAGTAAACACTATCAAAATTAGGTAAGTAGGGTGAATCTCGGGTTCAAGAACCCAGGAATAGGATGCCTACTAACTAATAACATCACGGGATGCTTTCAAGAATAATGGCCAGAATCATCACACTGGGGATACAAAAGCATTGCTAAATTGCTAGGCGACTTCCTAACAACTAGGGTCATAATAATAGCTCCAACATCTATGCCGAGGCAGCGGAGTACCTCAACATACTAATTTGTGTGATTATTCTGGTCAAAAGGACATCGGAACGGAAGGAAAGGATTTGCAAATGCATCGGACTATTCAGAGACCTGGGATGACTCGGACAGCATAACGGCTGTAAATGCTCAAAATGATTTGAGACATCTTGCAAAATGGTGGCATAGCCACTTAACAACATCATATCAAGGTTCCGAGATCAACAATTATCATATAGAAATAGTAGGAACTGAACTGGGGCTTAAATCATCAATCTTAAAGGTCTATGGATCAGTAACACGTCATCCTGATAGATAGATGAGAAGCCTAGTTCTTAAACCCCGTAGAAGAGAAGAGGATGACTCAGATCAGAAGGCCATGAGATATACGGAGTAAAAAGAGCCTTACGTTCCCTTCCACAATCAATTCCCTTACATAACTAAAGCATTTCTAGACACAACCCGACCGGTTTGGCTTGGTAATCCTCTGAGCAGTCGACTCGATACCAACGCTGTCGGGACCCCGATTCCAAGTCACATCGACCTAGCCGGTAACACCTCATATCACTTTGCGGCCTCACGCACGGTATTCCCAGGTGTCGCCTTACCATGGCCCGGGACCGTTTAAGCCTTTTGTCACGTATATGATAGTGTCGCTAGCATCCACATGACAAAGAACCGGGCCGACATGGCTAGTCGTGAACCCAAAGCGGTGCTAACCTATGGGGACAGGCATACATGAATCACATCGAGCACGTCGGTCATCAACGTATAAATTGGGCTGTAGCACTTTGGGCTAGCAGGACTCCGGTATCCCGGTCTGTAGCAGGCTAGGCAGGACTCGAATAACACCGCGTGACATTTCCCGAAGGAACAGACATAAGGCAGTGAAACACATGCCGCCAGTCAAGTGTCCAAGCGGTAGTCTTTGGGCTAGCAGGAGTCCGTGTACCGGGTCAGAAGCGGACTACTATCGCTCAGAAGCACGAGACTACATTTCCCCATATGAGATGCTGCCAAGGATAAACAACTAGTTTGTCGGATCCCACACATACCAAGCATTTCAAACATACACACAATATGCTCAATATGTGTAGATACAACATCGCATCACAACATAACTCTCTGACTCAAATATTTATTCATTAGGCTCGAGGAGCGAGATATTACAAACATGGGTCTCATGACCCAACACTCGAAACATACAAGTCAAGCACAAGCGGAAGCTAAACATGTCTGAGTACGCATAACTATAAATGAAGAAGGCTGAGATACGACTATCTACGAGATCCTGCCGAGGGCACAAGATCGTAGCTGAGGTAACAAGCTAACCGTCAAGTCCAAGCGGAACTACTAGCGAGACCAAGTCTCTCGCAAAACATAAAATAAGCAAACGTGAGTACAAAGCGTACTCGGCAAGACTTACATCGTAACTAGCTACATATGCATCATTATCAAAAGGGGGTGGTGGAGTTTGACCGCAGCAAGCCAGATTTGACTTCGGTGGCTATCCTGAACTATGACCGCAAGTAACTCTTTTGAGGTGGCGCTACGAGTCCACATATTCACCATATCAATACACCACTATGGACCCGCTCCCGTCTCCCTACGAGAACGCCATCCATAGCACTCACGCTTATCTTGCGCATTTAGGGTATCCACTTTCACTTGTCTATGAACCGATATAGGCAACCCGAAGTCCTTTTCATGACACGGCTATTCGAATAGATCATATTAACCCTGCAGGGTGTACTTCTTCACACACGCTCTCACCACTTACCGCCGTTTACACGACATGTACTCGGCAACCTTCAAGCGGAAGCCCAACGTGGGTGTCGGCCACGACCTACCTAAACACACAAGTCCCTAGTTCGGGTTTATCGCCTATTCGGGTTCCATCCGCAGGGAGTCCGGCCGAGGTTTCCCATACAGCCCCGAACGATGTGTGCAGGGTTCCCGAGACACCAAACGGGCGAATCGGTACACCGGGCCACGGTGCCTACCGCAACACAACCCACCCCTATGGTCAGCGTTGCGTGCGGCCCCCAGCATGCTACAAACACCAGAAACTACTTGCAACTCCTGGACAGAGAACAAGGGTGGTTAAGAAGCCGAGAGGGTCCATTGGTTTCGGGCCCAATGCGTGGTAGTAACTGTTTCATGGATCACAGACCACGTAACTTCGGTTCGAGGAGGGCCGGCTGCAATGAGACAACCCACCATGTACTCCTACATGGCCTCTCACCGCTACCTTTACCAAATCATGTTCACACACTTAGCTCACACACGCAGAGACATGTTCACACACCTCCGATTCATCCCGATGAATCGGACCTGACTCAACTCTAAGCGATGGCAGGCATGACAACAAGCATGAATGAGTAGGCACAACATGGCTCAAACAACTCCTACTCATGCTAGTGGGTTTCATCTAATTCTTGTGGAATGACAGTCATCACGAGTGGATATAGGGGTTCAGCTACCGCAGCAAGTAACACATGAGTCGTTGTTGTCCTAATGCAGTAAAATAGAGCAGGAGCGAGAGAGTGGGATTATATCGGAATGGACAAGGGGTTTTGCTTGCCTGGCACTTCTGAAGATAATATAGTTCTTCATCGGTGTCATCGAACAATCGTCGGAACATCGTCTACTGAGAGGGGGCAAACACCGGCAACTGAGAAGGAACACAATCAATGCAATGCACAATCACATGAATGACATGTCATGTTAAGGTACTGAATTCACCTAATGCAAAATCTAGTCAAGTTAATTGAAGTGGAATTCAAACAAGAACAAATTCCAACTCCAAATGTTATTTCATAAATTTCCCTAATCATGATTCATCCTATTCAGTGAGGTTAACTTGTTTAATCATGCATGAAAGTGCCATAAACAGATTCTTCATATTTTTCTGATCATTTTTCATATATAAATTATTTAATTTGGAGTTACAGATTAAAAGTTATGAATATTTGAAGTTTGGGGTATTTTACGAAATTTCCTGAATTAAATTAAATCGAGAAAAAAGGTATAATCACGTCGACTGACGTCAGTGTGACGTCAGTGGTCAACGGGACATGGTCCGGGTCAAACCTGACAGTGGGTCCCGCATGTCAGCATAATTAGCCTAACTAAAAATTAATTAAAACTAATCCTAAATAGTTAACAGGGCTGGGCCCCACCTGTCATTGACTCAGCAGAGTCAACCAGGGCCCACCCCTGGTCAAAGTCAAAGTCGGCTGCCGGCGTCTAGCCGCCGGCGAGCCCAACGCGGCGGCGAGAGTGGTTTTGGCCACTCCGGCGACCAAATGGCCCGCGGAGGGCATCTAGGAGGAGCTGGGGATGAGCCGAAGCTCTTGGTGGAGTCGGTTGAGCTCGGGGTGGTCGGAATCGGCGCCGGCGACGACCTAGGCGGCCGCCGGAGTTCGGCCGAGGTCGAACACAGCGCTAGGGAGCACGGCGAGGCGCGTGGTGTAGCGTTTTGCGCTCCTGCGAGTGCGGTGAGGGCGGTGGTGTGCTCGAAGCGAAGGCAGTGATTGTGGCCACAGCTGCGCCATGGCGTGGCGAGGAGCAATCGGCTCCGGTGGAATTTAAGCGTTAGCGAGAGGAAATGAGCCAGGGAGAGAGGGTTCGACGCAGCTCTCACAAGCGTCAATGGCGTCGTCGGCGAGGTCGGGGACGGTCCGGAGCCGACGAATCGGGCGACGGCGACCGGCGGGTCCGAGGAGGGGAAAAGCGGCGGGGCGGCGCCTCGGGGCTTCTCCGGTCGCAGGTGACGGTGGGGAGGACGAGGATGGAGTGGCGGAGCTTGTGGGCTAGTCGGGGAAGCGAGGGAGGGCCTGTGGCCGCGGTGGTGGCGACCGGCGCCGACGAGCTCCGCTCGGTGGGAGAGGGAGGGAGCCAGAGGAGGGGACGAGGCCGCGGTGAGGGAGAGAGAGGTCAGGAGGGTGCGTGGCGACGCATGGAGGCGTCCAGGGGGAGGAGGAGGCAGCCAGGCAGGGAGGAGGTGGCCGGCGTGTGGCCACGCGCGCCGGGCACGCGCCCCTGCCTACTGGCGCGAGGAGGAAGGCGACAGGGAGCCAGGCGGTGGTGGGCTGGGCCGGTTGGTGGGCGCCAGATAAGTCCAGGTAAGATTCTCTCTCTTTCTCTTTATTTCTGTTTTCTATTATTCTGTAATTTTCAGGGCTTTATTAAAAATACTAAAGCTACCTCAAAAATCATGAAACTTTCTCAAGCCCACTGTTTGGAAAATATCCAACAGCAAACATTTAAGTTTATGATTATTTGAGCATTTAAAATATTTTATAGCATTTAAATGCCCAAATGCAAATACTTAATGAATTAATCCAGTGACCAAATATGTCATGAAAAATGTACAGCACCTCTGGTTATGGTTTAAAGCATTTTTCCAGAAATGATGAACATTTTCTAAAGGCATTTGAAATCACTGAAAAATATTTTAGGTGAACCTAGTGGATTCCTTTAATGCTAGGGTTTAGGCAATCCCCATTTCAAGTTTCTTAAAATTTAAACATGATGCATGGATGCTAAAGCAAAAACAAACAAGGGCTGATCTGGGGCTGTGACAATGGCACTGATAGAACGAGCGAATGCATTGCTTGTTTTAAGTAAAAATTTCTATTAAAGCTAATTAAATTTAAGTAAAGTGACAACTAACTCCTGTTATTACAGTACCAATACAGACCCGCTCATGAACCGACGTGTGGCCGGAGTAGGTTTCTTAATGGAGGCATAAGAATGCGCCGAGGGTGCATCTTATGCCGGGCGTGCAGGAGACGAGGGAGGTAGTAATGCTTGTTGTCGCTGTACACACTCAGCTTCATTGAATCCAGTTCCCAAGAGCTGAAAAAGCGAACTCTTTGCCGCCGCCTACACACTCGTTCACTTGAAGAGACTCCAATGGCGATCCGAGGGGTGAGCCTGCTGGATATGGACTTCAGCAAGGAGTTCCCCTTTGAGTTCGCCGTTCAGTCCTATGGCTGCACCACGTTGAATGTGATGTACACCAATGATATGGACTCGGTGAAGCTCTGCCTCGCCTCAGTCCTATGGCTGCACCAGGTTCTGGAGCATTCGCCCGTTTCATCGGCAGCGCTGACTGCACCTTAGCTACGGTGGAGAGAAAGAAGAACGCGACAATTCGGCCATCTGGTGCAACAAGCTTGTCGACATCCAGAAGCAATACAAGATCATCAGCAACGGGCAGGAGAAGGACTCCGTGGTTGACCTTGCTGAGAGCATCATCGACCCCTGATACGCCAACATGAAAGAAGACGACCTGAACACGTGAGAGGTACCTCTGAATCTAGCCTACATAACCTACGCAGCCAAGGATGCATACGCATGCTACGACATGTACAGGCAGATATTGGTCATGAGGGCGTGTCTGCTTCCCGTAACCGACGAGTACACGGACAGCCGCAGCGTCATGATCAAGCGTGCCAGGAAGGTCTAGATGTTGTACTTTCTCTGTTTATAAGTACCTTTATCATCTGAGTGTTTCATGCATTAGCCTATGTGTCGTAATTATCTGTTTTGTCCGAAATATTTCTTTTAAGAATCCATTAACCTGATTGCTTTTTAGTGGCTATTTGCTTATCTATGTAAACTAGTTCACTTGTCCGTAAAAAAAACTAGTTCACTCGGCTGCCGTGCTTTGAATCTTCTTCCTCCCAACATATTCCCCTCCTCAGGTGGACCCAGCAGGTCTCTGAATTTTCTCCCACTTTGTTTTTCGATGTAAACTGAGTTTTCTCCCAGTACTTTCCCCTAGAACCAACTCAACTGTCCCACGTCTAGCCTAAAAAATAATAGTACCCAACGTACTATGAACTCATCAAATTAGAATGATGTTTTATTTCGTAAGTTGAAAGTTCTTACAAAATAATAATAATTGTTTATATATAACTTGGCAAGTTAACTCCTAGTGATTGCGTACATAAGCTTGCAAAGATTTTACTGACGTGCAATCATGTATTTATGTTTTTATAACATTTCTCCGTCTAGCCCAATATGATATTTTCACCCAGCCCAGCAAGTCCGCAGATTTCGAGAAAAATGCAAATGGGATTTAAACGGGCTGCATATATGCTACATCATTGTTTCACCAGCCCACCAAATGGACTAAAAACCAAATGGACTGGCTGACATGTGGGCCAGTAGGTCGAAGTCTAAGAAGGCGTTGGATTTACATCCAACGGCCAGCATTCTTCTTCAATCTCTCGTCTTCTTCCCCCAGCGCTGCCGGAACCGCCTGCTCCAGCCTTCGGCGTCCAACGGCGTTGTTTTGCACTCCTCAGCGAAACGCTAACCCGCCGACGGCCAGGCCATCGCTCCACTCCGCACCTCCTGTTATTCTCTGCCGAGTGTAGGCCCACCCAGCACCCAAACCAGTCAAGTTTCCCACTCCTCTCCGTCTGCGACTCCACTGCCGCATCTTCCCCATCTCCGGGTCATTCCAGTCCGGGGCCTCGCCGTCGTCCACCGCCTCGGTGCGCTCGGCGCGGCGTGGTCAACATATGAGAGTCATCGGAAGAAGACTGTACGTGGAGAGCCTGACGGCTGGGACCCACGAGGTCCATGGTCGCACGCAAGGAAAGTTCCTCCTTATTACGCACTATACGTGCACTGTACGTGGGAAGGGCTTCTGTATTTCGCGAAAAAATGTTCCCCCCGCTGACAGGTCGGACCCACCAGCTATATCTTCGCACGCAAGGAAGTGCCTCCTTATTACACACCAAAAAATGAATACCCCCTGCTAGTTGGGACCCACCATAGTGGGTAGCTGAATTCTGGGCCTACTAAGTTGACGAGGACGGAGGGCTTTGTCAACTTAGTCAATATGAACAATTCTAGCTCCAGTGACCGTACGATGTCCATCCAACGGCCATAGTGCTTCTTCAACCTCTGGTCTTCTTGCTCCAGCCGCCCAAAGTAGCGCCGGTCGTGCCACGTGCTCCTGCCTCTCGTGGCCGGCTGTGATGCCGCGGAGGCCTCACGGACCCCTACTACTCCCACCGCTGGCCCAGGGTATCCCTCTACTCACCCACACCCCCTATTATTCTGCGGCGACGATAGCCTCACACCGCAGCCGAACGAGTGAACCCTCGAACTCCTCTCCGCGTGGGCATCCACTGCAGCGTCTTCCCCGGCTCCGCGTCGTCCTCTTCCTAGGCCTCGCCGTCGTCCACCGCCTTGGTGCTCTCGGCGCGGCTTGGTCAATGTGCTCAACGACCGACTTCCATCGGAAGAGTACTATACTTGGAGAGGCTGACAGCTGGGTCCACGGCCACAACCCAGTTTTTTTGTGATTTGCCAAGTAAGTCGCTTTGTTAGGCCTGTTGGGCTGCAAATCTTTCAAGACGAGAAGAGCTTCATTCGGCTAGCCGAGAAAATGGCCTATCAGTAATGAGAAATAGGTTGTACATTTTTTAAAACACATCAAACCGGCAATTAGTTTCAAATATCTTTTTTTCATTTCGAGATTTTAAATTACATTAATTTTTATGCATGGAGAATTGGTTGGATTTTATATTGATATACATTTATTTTTAAAATCAGTTTGAATGTGAGTCGAAATTTCCGGATTAAAAACAGTTCGGACCCGGCTATGAAATATGCAAAATTTCGTATAATTTTTTAACCGTGGCCACAATATGGGCTGTAATGCTAACAAAAGAATATGGGCTCCAAAAACCTTAAGAATTAGCAAATGGGCTATAAATTATTAGAAATAATGGCGGATGAGCTGTATGCTGTTTTCCACAGTTGAGGCTTTCCTAAAAAAAGGTTGGCCTTTGCGTTGGATCGTTGGATGTCCATCGAACGGCCGTCGTGCTTCTTCAATCTCTGCTCTTCCTGCTCCATCTGCTCAAACAAGCGCCGGCGGGACTGCCTGCTCCCTCCTCTCCGTGGCTGGCTGTGCTGCCGCGCAGACCTCACCGCCCCACCGTACTCCCATCGCTGGCCTAGCCATCCCTCTACTCACCCACACCTGCTGTTATTCTCCGGCGACGGCAGACGAACCAGTAAACCCTCGTATAGTAGTATTCCCTCCGTGTGGGAAACAACTGCCGAGTCTTCCCTGCCTTCGTGTCGTTCCCTTCCTAGGCCTCGTCGTCGTCCACCGCCCTGGTGCTCTCGGCGCGGCCTGATCAACGTGGTCAACGACCGACATGCATCTGAAGTGGACTGTACGTGGAGAGGCCGACATCTGGGTCCACGGCCGCACGCAAGGAAATGCCTCCTTATTACGCGCAAAACAATGATTCCTCCACCTGACATCAGTGACCCACCGAAAGTGCCTCTGTATTTCGCGAAAAAAATGTTGCCGCCGCCGACAGCTCGGACCCACCAGCTATATCTTCGCACGCAAGGAAGTGCCTCCATATTACGCACAAAAAATGAATACTTCCCCTGTTAGCTGGGACCCAGTATAGTGGCAGGCTGACTTGTGGGCCTACTAAGTTGACGGGGACGGAGGGCTTTGTCAACTTAGTCAATATGCACGATTCTAGCTCCAGTGACCGTACAATGTCCATGCAACGGCCGTAGTGCTTCTTCAACCTTTGGTCTTCTTGATCCAGCCGCCCAAACCAGCGCCGGTCGTGCCTCGTGCTCCTGCCTCCCGTGGCTGGCTGCGATGCGGCGGAGGCCTCATCGCCCCCTATGATAACCCACAAGTACAGGGGATCGCAACAGTTTTCGAGGGTAGATTATTCAACCCAAATTTATTGATTCGACACAAGGGGAGCCAAAGAATATTCTCAAGTTTTAGCAGCTGAGTTGTCAATTCAACCACACCTGGAAACTTAATATCTGCAGCAAAGTGTTTAGTAGCAAAGTAATATGATAGTGGTGGTAACGGTAACAAAAGTAAAGACAACAAAAGTAATGTTTTTGGTATTTTGTAGTGATTGTAACAGCAGCAATGGAAAAGTAAATAAGCGAGAACCAGTATATGGAAAGCTCGTAGGCACCAGATTAGTGATGGATAATTATGCTGGATGCGGTTCGTCATGTAACAGCCATAACATAGGGTGACACAGAACTAGCTCCAATTCATCAATGTAATGTAGGCATGTATTCCGTAAATAGTCATACGTGCTTATGGAAAAGAACTTGCATGACATCTTTTGTCCTACCCTCCAGTGGCAGCGTGGTCCTATTGGAAACTAAGGGATATTAAGGACTCCTTTTAATAGAGAACCGGAACAATGCATTAGCACATAGTGAATACATGAACTCCTCTAACTATGGTCATCCCTGTGAGTGGTCCCGATTATTGTCACTTCAGGGTTGCCGGATCATAACACATAGTAGGTGACTATAGACTTGCAAGATAGGATCAAGAACACACATATATTCATGAAAACATAATAGGTTCAGATAGCAAAATCATGGCACTCGGGCCCTAGTGACAAGCATTAAGCATAGCAAAGTCATAACAACATCAATCTCAGAACATAGTGGATACTAGGGATCAAACCCTAACAAAACTAACTCGATTACATGATAAATCTCATCCAACCCATCACCGTCCAGCAAGCCTACGATGGAATTACTCACGCACGGCGGTGAGCATCATGAAATTGGTGATGGAGGATGGTTGACGATGACGACAGCGACGGATCCCCCTCTACGGAGCCCCGAACGGACTCCAGATCAGCCCTCCCGAGAGAGATTAGGGCTTGGTGGCGGCTCCGTATCGTAAAACGCGATGATTTCTTCTCCCTGTTTTTTTTCGCCCCGAAAGCCAATAAATAGAGTTGGCGTTGGCGTCGGAAGGTGTCCAGGGGGACAACGAGGTAGGGGGGCGCGCCCAGGAGGGGGGGGGGGGCGCCCCCCCCCCCCGTGAAAAGGGTGTGGGCCCCCTGGTCTTCATCTTTTGCAATGATTTTTTATTATTTATTCTAAGATATTCCGGATACAAAGGTTCTCTTAGGGTGGCCTTCAGGATACAAAGGTTCCTGAGTCATTCTACCAGTTCTAGTAGCCACTCTAACAGCATAATCATTTTTCTTACTATTCATTTCATCAAGCACTTCTTTCTGAGCCTTAAGTACTTGTTCTACTTGAGTGGTAACCATAGAAGCATGTTTGCTAACAAGTTTAAGTTCACCTCTAATATTAGCCATAAAATCACCCAAGTGTTTAATCATATTGGAATCATATTTCAATTGTCTACCAAAATAAGCATTAAAGTTTTCTTGTTTGACAATAAAATTATCAAACTCATCGAAGCATTGCATGGCAGACTTATAATGAGGAATATCACCTTCATCAAATCTATAGAGAGAATTTACCTTTACTACCCGTGTCGGGTTATTGGGATCAGGAGGTTCTTCAATAAGTAATGGATCAATATCATAAGTTTCTTCAACAGGCGGTAGATTAAGACCATGTATTTCTTGAATAGGAGGTAAATTGTTAACATCTTCAGCTTTAATACCTTTTCTTTCATAGATTTCTTTGCCTCTTGCATATCTTCAGGACTGAGAAATAGAACACCTCTCTTTTTCAGAGTTGGTTTAGGAATAGGCTCAGCAATTGGCTCAGGAGCTGGCTCAGTAGGTGGCTCAGGAGGTTCCCAATTATTTTCATTTGTCAACATATTATTCAATAGAATTTCAGCTTCATCCGTGTTCTTTCCTGAAAAGGAACCAGCACAACTATCCGTAATCTCTGGAAGCATCGGTTAGTCCATTATAAAAGATATCAAGTATTTCAGGTTTCTTAAGAGGATGATCAGGCAAAGCATTAAGTAACTTGAGAAGCCTCCCCCAAGCTTGTGGGAGACTCTCTTCTTTAATTTGCACGAAGTTGTATATTTCCCTCAAAGCAGCTTGTTTCTTATGAGCAGGGAAATATTTAGTAGAGAAGTAATAAATCATATCCTGGGGACTACGCACACAACCAGGATCAAGAGAATTAAACCATATCTTAGCATCACCCTTTAATTAGAACGGAAATATTTTGAGTCTATAAAAGTAGCGCGATCTCTCATCATTAGTGAACAGGGCGGCTATATCATTTAACTTAGTAAGATGTGCCACAACAGTTTCAGATTCATAGCCATAAAAAGGATCAGATTCGACCAAAGTAATTATATCTGGATCAACAGAAAATTCATAATCCTTATCGGGAACACATATAGGTGAAGTAGCAAAAGCAGGGTCGGGTTTCATTCTGTCTGTAAGGGATTCTTTACTCCATTTAACTTGCAGCATCTTAAGTTCGTATCTATCCTGGCAAGCAAAAATAGCTGTAGAAGATTCCATATCAAAAAGATAACCCTCAGGAATAGCAGGCATATCTTCATCATCACTTTCAACAATATTATCAGTTTCAATAAATTCTCTCTCTCTAGACCAAGAAATTTGTTCATCTAGAAATTCACCAAGGGGCACAGTAGTATCAGGCATAGAAGTAGTTTCATCATAAGTACCATGCATAGCGGAAGTGGCATCATCAATAACATGCGACATATCGGAATGAATAGCACAGGTTTAGGTGTCGCTAGCTTACTCTAGAAGGTGAATCAAGTGCAGAGCTAGATGGCAGTTCCTTACCTCCCCTCGTAGTTGAGGGATAAATTGTTGTCTTAGCGTCTTTCAAGTTCTTCATAGTGTCCAGCAGATATAAATCCCAAGTGACTCAAAGAATAGAGCTATGCTCCCCGGCAACAGCGCCAGAAAAAGGTCTTGATAACCCACAAGTATAGGGGATCGCAACAGTTTTCGAGGGTAGAGTATTCAACCCAAATTTATTGATTCGACACAAGGGGAGCCAAAGAATATTCTCAAGTTTTAGCAGCTGAGTTGTCAATTCAACCACACCTGGAAACTTAATATCTGCAGCAAAGTGTTTAGTAGCAAAGTAATATGATAGTGGTGGTAACGGTAACAAAAGTAAAGACAACAAAAGTAAAGTTTTTGGTATTTTGTAGTGATTGTAACAGTAGCAACGGAAAAGTAAATGAGCGAGAACCAGTATATGGAAAGCTCTTAGGCACCGGATTAGTGATGGATAATTATGCGGATCTGTTCGTCATGTATGATCATAACATAGGGTGACACAAAACTAGCTCCAATTCATCAATGTAATGTAGGCATGTATTCCGTAAATAGTCATACATGCTTATGGAAAAGAACTTGCATGACATCTTTGTCCTACCCTCCCGTGGCAGCGGGTCCTATTGGAAACTAAGGGATATTAAGGCCTCCTTTTAATAGAGAACCGGACAAAGCATTAGCACATAGTGAATACATGAACTCCTCAAACTATGGTCATCATCGGAGTGGTCCCGATTATTGTCACTTCGGGGTTGCCGGATCATAACACATAGTAGGTGACTATAGACTTGCAAGATAGGATCAAGAACACACATATATTCATGAAAACATAATAGGTTCAGATCTGAAATCATAGCACTCGGACCCTAGTGACAAGCATTAAGCATAGCAAAGTCCATCTCAGAACATAGTGGATACTAGGGATCAAACCCTAACAAAACTAACTCGATTACATGATAAATCTCATCCAACCCATCACCGTCCAGCAAGCCTACGATGGAATTACTCACGCATGGCGGTGAGCATCATGAAATTGGTGATGGAGGATGGTTGATGATGACGACGGCGACGAATCCCCCTCTCCGGAGCCCCGAACGGACTCCAGATCAGCCCTCCCGAGAGAGATTAGGGCTTGGTGGCGGCTTCGTATCGTAAAACGCGATGATTTCTTCTCCCTGATTTTTTTCTCCCAGAAAGCCAATAAATAGAGTTGGAGTTGGCGTCGGAAGGTGTCCAAGGGGACAACAAGGTAGGGGGGCGCGCCCAGGAGGGGGGGCGCGCCCCCACCCTCGTGAACAGGGTGTGGACCCCCTGGTCTTCACCTTTGGCGAGGATTTTTTTATTTATTCTAAGATATTCCGTGGAGTTTCAGGTCATTCCGAGAACTTTTGTTTTCTTCACATAAAACAACATCATGGCAATTCTGCTGAAAACAGCGTCAGTCCGGGTTAGTTCCATTCAAATCATACAAGTTAGAGTCCAAAACGAGGGCAAACAGCATCAATCCGGAGACGTATCACCCTAATACTCCCACCGCTGGCCAGGCCATCCCTCTACTCACCCACACCCCCTGTTATTCTATGGCGACGGCAGCCTCACACTGCAGCGAACCAGTGAACCCTCGTACTTCTCTACACGTGGGCATCCACTGCCGCGTCTTCCCCGACTCCGCGTTGTCCCCTTCCTAGGCCTCGCCGTCGTCCATCGCCCTGGTGCTCTCGGCGCTTCGTGGTCAACGTGGTCAAGGAACGGCTTCCATCGGACGTGGACTGTACGTGGAGAGGCTGACAGCTGGGTTCACGGCCGCAGCAAGGAAGTGCCTCCTTATTACATGCAAAATAATTATTCCTCCACCTGACAGCGGGGACCCACCAAACAGGCCACCGTATTTCGTGAAAAAAATGTTTCCCCCTGACTGCTGGGACCCACCAGCTACACCTTCGCGCGCAAGGAAGTGCAATCGGGGAAAAAAATAGAACAATTTGCCCCCTGACTACTGGGACCCACCAGCTACATCTTCGCACGCAAGGAAGTGCCTAACAGTCGGGACCCACCTGGTCGAAGCGGACGTAGCGTTGTCATTCTGGTCGCGAACGTGTACGTACATACTGGTCGATGTAGAGGCGCGCATGTGTCGTAGTAGAGGCGGCGCCGCGTAAGTAGTAGAGGCGCGCACGTAGCATGTACACGTACGTACAACGGCCAGGGTGCAAGAAAGAAAATACGGCCATGTATGTGTACATACGGGCGGGGTCTCGAACGCCTACTCGCGCATACGTACGGCAAGCGCTCTTGCACATGGCTGGGTCGGAACAGAGAAACAGCGTCGTCGTCGTGTTCATGGGAGGCAACGGAATGCGTCGTGTTCATGGGGAGGCAACGGAATGCGTCATGTTCATCGGGAGGCAATGAAACGCGTAGGAGCCAACCGGCTGGGTCGGAATGGAATGCGTGGTCGTGTTCATCGGGAGGGCTTGGACGGAACAGGCGATGGAAACGAGGCGTAGGATGAAGATGGTCTCTCTCAAGCAACCCTGCAACCAAATAACAAAGATTCTCTTGTGTCCCCAACACACCCAATACAATGATAAATTGTATAGGTGCACTAGTTCGGCGAAGAGATGGTGATAAAAGTGCAATATGGATGGTAGATATAGGTATTTGTAATCTGAAAAATATAAAAACAGAAAGGTAACAAGCGGTAAAAGTGAGCGTAAACGGTATTGCAATGATAGGAAACAAGGCCTAGGGTCCATACTTTCGCTAGTGCAAGTTCTCTCAACAATAATAACATAGATAGAACATATCAAAAGCCCTCAACATGCAACAAAGAGTCACTCCAAAGACACTAATAGCGGAGAACAAACGTAGAGATTATGGTCGGGTACGAAACCACCACAAAGCTATTCTTTCAGATCGATCTATAAAAGAGTTCGTACTAGAATAACACCTTAAGACACAAATCAACCAAAACCCTAATGTCACATAGATACTCCATTGTCACCTCAAGTATCCGTGGGCATGATTATACAATATGCATCACACAATCTCAGATTCATCCAACCAACATTAAAGTACTTCAAAGAGTGCCCCAAAGTCTCTACAGGAGAGTCAAGAACGTGTGCCAACCCCTATGCATAGGTTCCCAATGTCACGAAACCCGCAAGTTGATCACCAAAACATACATCAAGTGGCACATGATATCCCATTGTCACCACAGATAATCACGGCAAGACATACATCAAGTGTTCATAAAAACTCAATCCGATAAGATAACTTCAAAGGGGAAACTCAATTCATCACAAGAGAGTAGAGGGGGAGAAACATCATAAGATCCAACTACAATAGCAAAGCTCGGGATACATCAAGATCGTGCCATAGAGGAACACGAGAGAGAACACGAGAGAGAGACAGAGATCAAACACATAGCTACTGGTACATACCCTCAGCCCCGAGGGTGAACTACTCCCTCCTCGTCATGGAGAGTGCCGGGATGATGAAGATGGCCACCTGTGATGGATCCCCCCTCCGGCAGGGTACCGGAAAGGGGTCCCAATTGGTTTTTGGTGGCTACAGAGGCTTGCGGCGGCGGAACTCCCGATCTATCTTCTGTTCTGGAAGTTTTAGGGTACGACGGTATATATGGGTGAAAGGAGAATGTCGGTGGAGCTACGGGGGCCCCACGAGGCAGGGGCGCGCCCAGGGGGGAGGGCGCGCCCCCACCCTCGTGAGCACCTCCCGTATCTTCTGACGTGGGGTCCAAGTCCATCAGGCAGGTTTCCTTCCAAAAATAACTTCTCCAGTTGATTTCGTTCCGTTTTGACTCCGTCTGATATTCCTTTTCCTCAAAACACTGAAATAGGCATAAAACAGCAAATCTGGGCTGGCCCCCCGGTTAATAGGTTATTCCCAAAAATAATATAAAAGTGGATAATAAAGCCCAATATTGCCTAAAACAGTAGATAAAGTAGCATGGAGCAATCAAAAATTATAGATACGTTGGAGACGTATCAAGCATCCCCAAGCTTAATTCCTGCTCGTCCTCGAGTAGGTAAATGATAAAAAAGAATTTTTGATGCGGAGTGATACTTTGGCATAATTTCACTGTAAATCTTCTTAATTGTGATATGAATATTCAGATCCGAAAGATTCAAGACAAAAGTTCATATTGACAAAAAAATAATAATACGTCAAGCATACTAATCAAAGCAATCATGTCTTCTCAAAATAGCATGGCAAAAGAAAGTTCATCCCTACAAAATCATATAGTTAGGCTATGCTTCATTTTCGTCACACAAAGATGTTCCCAACTTCTATACCCCCGATGACAAGCCAAGCAATTGTTTCATACTTAAATAATCTCAAACTTTTTCAACCTTCACGCAATACATGAGCGTGAGCCATGGATATAGCACAATGGGTGGAATAGAATATGATGATGGGGATTGCGTGGAGAAGACAAAAAAGGAGAAAGTCTCATATTGACGAGGCTAATCAACGGGCTATGGAGATGCCCATCAACTGATGTCAACATGAGGAGTAGGGATTGCCATGCAACAGATGCACTAGAGCTATGAATGCTCAACAAAAGAAAACTAGTGGGTGTGCATCCAACTTGCTTGCTCATGAAGACCTAGGGCATTTGAGGAAGCCCATCGTAGGAATATACAATCCAAGTTCTATAATGAAAAATTCCCACTAGTATGAAAAAAACAACTTATGAGACTCACTATATGAAAAACATGGTGCTACTTTGAAGCACAATATATGAGACTCACTACATGAAGAACATGGTGCTACTTTGAAGCACAAGTGTGGAAAAAAAGGATAGTAGCATTGCCCCTTTTTTTTGGGCCTTCTTTTTTTTCTTTTTGTCCTGTCTCTTTTTTTGGGCAATGCTCTAATAATGATGATCATCACACTTCTATTGATTACAACATAAGGATTACAACTCGAAACTAGAACAAGGTATGACTCTATATGAATGCCTCCGGCGGTGTACCGGGATGGTGTAAACAATCAAGAGTGACATGTATGAAAATTATGCATGGTGGCTTTGCCACAAATACGATGTCAACTACATGATCATGCAATGGCAATATGACAAAAGTAACGTATGTCATAATGATGATAAACGGAAAGGTGGAAAGTTGCATGACAATATATCTCGGAATGGCTATGGAAATGCCATGATAGGTAGGTATGGTGGCTGTTTTGAGGAAGATATAAGGAGGTTTATGTGTGATAGAGCGTATCGTATCACGGGGTTTGGATGCACCGGCGAAGTTTGCACCAACTCTCAAGGTGAGAAAGGGCAATGCACAGTACCAAAGAGGCTAGCAATGGCGGAAAGGTAAAAGTGCGTATAATCCATGGACTCAACATTAGTCAAAAGAACTCATATAATTATTGCAAAAATTTAGAAGTCATCACAAATCAAGTATTACGCACATGCTCCTAGGGGGATAGATTGGTAGGAAAAGACCATCGCTCGTCCCCGACCGCCACTCATAAGGATGCACAAGCCAGGTACACTTCATGTTTTAAATTTGTTACACAACTTTAACCATACGTGCATGCTGCGGGACTTGCTAACTTCAACACAAGAATTTCTCAAATTCACAACTACTCAACTAGCACAACTTTAATATCACTACCTCCATATCTCAAAACAATTATCAAGCATCAAACTTTTCTTAGTATTCAACGCACTCAAAAGAAAGTTTCACATATCTTGAACACCAAGTATATTAACATTAAGCAAATTACCATGCTATTAACGACTCTCAAAATAATATAAGTGAAGCATGAGAGTTCATATATTTCTTCAAAATAAAACCACCATTGTGCTCTAAAAGATATAAGTGAAGCACTAGAGCAAACAACAAACTACTCCAAAAGATATAAGTGAAGATCAATGAGTAGCCGAATAATTATGCAACTATGTGAAGACTCTCCCATTTAATAATTTCAGATCTTTATACTTTATTCAAACAGCAAGCAAAGCAAAATAAAATAAAATGACGCTCCAAGCAAAACACATATCATGTGGTGAATAAAAATATAGCTCCAAGTAAAGTTACCGATGAACGAAGACGAAAGAGGGGATGCCTTCCGGGGTATCCCCAAGCTTAGGCTCTTGGTTATACTTGAATATTACCTTGGGGTGCCTTGGGCATCCCCAAGCTTAGGCTCTTTCCACTCCTTATTCCATAGTCCATCGAATCTTTACCCAAAACTTGAAAACTTCACAACACAAAACTTAACAGAAAACTCGTAAGCTCCGTTAGCGAAAGAAAACAAAACACCACTTCAAGGTACTGTAATGAACTCATTCTTTATTTATATTGGTGTCAAACCTACTGTATTCCAACTTCTCTATGGTTTATAAACTATTTTACTAGCCATAGATTCATCAAAATAAGCAAACAACACAATGAAAACAGAATCTGTCAAAAACAGAACAGTCTGTAGTAATCTGTAACTAACGCAAACTTCTGGAACTCCAAAAATTCTAAAATAAATTGGTGGACCTGAGTAATTTTTCTAGTAATAATCTGCAAAAAGAATCAACTAAATAGCACTCTCCAGTAAAAAGTTAAAGCTAATCTCGTGAGCGCTAAAGTTTCTGTTTTTTACAGCATGATCATAAAGACTTCACCCACGTCTTCACAAAGGTTCTACTTGGCACAAACACTAATTAAACATAAAACCACATCTAAACAGAGGCTAGATGGATTATTTATTCCTAAACATAACCAAAAAGCAAGAAACTAAAATAAAATTGGGTTGCCTCCCAAAAAGCGCTATCGTTTAACGCCCCTAGCTAGGCATTATGATGTCAATGATGCTCACATAAAAGATAAGAATTGAAACAAAAATAGAGCATCATGAAGAATATGACTAGCACATTTAAGTCTAACCCACTTCCTATGCATAGGGGTTTTGTGAGCAAACAACTTGTGGGAACAAGAATCAACTTGCATAGGAAGGTAAAACAAGCATAACTTCAAAACTTTAAGCACATAGAGAGGAAACTTGATATTATTGCAACTCCTACAAGCATATATTCCTCCCTCATAATAATTTTAAGTAGCATCATGAATGAATTCAACAATATAACCAGCACCTAAAGCATTCTTTTCATGATCTACTAGCATAGAAAATTTATTACTCTCCACATAAGCAAAATTCTTCTCATGAATAATAGTGGGAGCAAACTCAACAAAATAACTATCATATGATTGAGAATTAAGATCAAGATGACAAGTTTCATGGTTATCATTATTCTTTAAAGCATACGTGTCATCACAATAATCATCATATATAGGAGGCATGCTTTCATCATAACAAATTTGCTCATCAAAGCTTGGGGGACAAAAAATATCATCTTCATCAAACATAGCTTCCCCGAGCTTGTGGATTTGCATATCATTAGCATCATGGATATTCAAGGAATTCATACTAACAACATTGCAATCATGCTCATGATTCAAAGATTTAGTGCCAAACATTTTAATGCATTCTTCTTCTAACACTTGGGCACAATTTTCCTTTCCATCATACTCACGAAAGATATTAAAAAGATGAAGCATATGAGACAAACTCAATTCCATTTTTTGGTAGTTTTCTTTTATAGAATAACTAGTGCTAAAACAAGAAACAAAAATATTCGATTGCAAGACCTAAAGATATACCTTCACTTACCTAGCCTCCCCGGCAACGGCGCCAGAAAAGAGCTTGATGTCTACTACACAACCTTCTTCTTGTAGACTTTGTTGGGCCTGCAAGTGCACAGGTTTGTAGGACAGTAGCAAATTTCCCTCAAGTGGATGACCTAAGGTTTATCAATCCGTGGGAGGCGTAGGATGAAGATGGTCTCTCTCAAGCAACCCTGCAACCAAATAACAAAGAGTCTCTTGTGTCCCCAACACACCCAATACAATGATAAATTGTATAGGTGCACTAGTTCGGCGAAGAGATGGTGATACAAGTGCAATATGGATGGTAGATATAGGTATTTGTAATCTGAAAATATAAAAACAGAAAGGTAACAAGCGGTAAAAGTGAGCGTAAACGGTATTGCAATGATAGGAAACAAGGCCTAGGGTTCATACTTCCGCTAGTGCAAGTTCTCTCAACAATAATAACATAGATAGAACATATGACAAGCCCTCAACATGCAACAAAGGGTCACTCCAAAGACACTAATAGCGGAGAACAAGCGTAGAGATTATGGTCGGGTACGAAACCACCACAAAGCTATTCTTTCGGATCAATCTATAAAAGAGTTCGTACTAGAATAACACCTTAAGACACAAATCAACCAAAACCCTAATGTCACCTAGATACTCCATTGTCACCTCAAGTATCCGTGGGCATGATTATACGATATGCATCACACAATCTCAGATTCATCCAACCAACATAAAAGTACTTCAAAGAGTGCCCCAAAGTCTCTACCGGAGAGTCAAGAACGTGTACCAACCCCTATGCATAGGTTCCCAATGTCACGAAACCCGCAAGTTGATCACCAAAACATACGTCAAGTGGCACATGATATCCCATTGTCACCACAGATAAACACGGCAAGACATACATCAAGTGTTCATAAAAGACTCAATCGATAAGATAACTTCAAAGGGGAAACTCAATTCATCACAAGAGAGTAGAGGGGGAGAAACATCATAAGATCCAACTACAATAGCAAAGCTCGGGATACATCAAGATCGTGCCATAGAGGAACACGAGAGAGAGATCAAACACATAGCTACTGGTACATACCCTCAGCCCCGAGGGTGAACTACTCCCTCCTCGTCATGGAGAGCGTCGGGATAATGAAGATGGCCACCGGTGATGGATCCCCCCTCCGGCAGGGTACCGAAAAGGGGTCCCGATTGGTTTTTGGTGGCTACAGAGGCTTGCGGCGGCGGAACTCCCGATCTATCTTCTGTTCTGGAAGTTTTAGGGTACGACGGTATATATGGGTGAAAGGAGAACGCCGGTGGAGCTACCGGGGCCCCACGAGGTAGGGGGGCGTGCCCAGGGGGAGGGCGCGCCCCCACCCTCGTGAGCACCTCCCGTATCTTCTGACGTGGGGTCCAAGTCCATCAGGTGGGTTTCCTTCCAAAAATAACTTCTCCAGTTGATTTCGTTCCGTTTTGACTCCGTCTGATATTCCTTTTCCTCGAAACACTGAAATAGGCATAAACCAACAAATCTGGGCTGGGCCTTCGTTTAATAGGTTAGTCCGAAAAATAATTTAAAAGTGGATAATAAAGCCCAATATTGCCTAAAACAGTAGATAAAGAAGCATGGAGCAATCAAAAATTATAGATACGTTGGAGACGTATCAGCCTCCACCGCGCGCTACTCCATCGGCTACTGTTCAACCACCCCTCCACCGTCTACTGTTCATCCAGCCCTCCACACCACGGGGTCCTATTCAACCACCCCTCCACGGGCACCCCTCCATCGTCTACTGTTCATCTAGCCCTCCAACACACCACAGGGTCCTGTTCATCCAGAGGCAACGCCACCGCTCACTGTTCATCCAACCCCCCCCCCCCCCCCGCAATGCTCACTATTCATCCAATCGATCGGCTTGATTAGAAGCGATGGCGAAGAATCGCTTGATCGGGTTCAGTTAACAGCCATCGATCGATCGCTCGGGTTCAGTAACGCGTAGCCTGCAGTGCAATTGCTCGGGTTCAGTTAGAGCCCAACGCCTCACTCGGGTTCAGTTAGAGCCAACGCCTCGCATACACGCGCGTATGTGTACGAGAGAAATGTGCATGGCTCGGCCCCCGACCTCCCACCGTAACCGGGAACACCCCGAAATTTTCCTCCCCCTCGCTTCTACCACGGTTTTTTCCGTCATGGACGGCCCAAAGAATGTCATGCAGCTGCGTCTCCGGCCCGCCCAGGGCGAAAAGCCCATTTTCTGTCATGATTTTTTGTCATAGAAGTAGGAGCCCACCACATCTATGATGATACAGGGTTTGTCACAATTATCGTCATAGCAGTGTCATATGTATGACAAAAAAATTTCGTTCGGCCCAAAATGTCACGGATGTGTCTTTTTTTTTGTAGTGAACACGAGCCCGTGGATGAACAGTCGCAGGTGGAGGCTGGATGAACAGGAGCCCGTGGATGATCAGTCGCAGGTGGAGGCTGGAGGGGGTTGACGGTGGAGATGAACAGTATCCCGTGGAGTCCCGTTTTGCGGTACGCCACACCCCTCCCGATGAACAGGACCCCCGTTTCGACTGTAGCGCTCCAACACAAGTCGGTTTCCTCCGTTTTGCGGTACGCCACACCCCTCCCTATCAACAGGACCCCCGTTTCGACCGTAGGATATCCGTTTCCTCCGTTTTGCAATACGCCAGACCCCTCCCGATGAACAGGATCCCGTTTCGAACGTGGCCGGTCGAACACAAGGCCGTTTCCTCTGTTCCGCGGTACGCCAGGCCTCGTTTCCATCGGCTGTTCTGTCCAAGCCCTCCCGATCAACACGACGATGCATTCCGTTCCGACCTAGCCGGTTGGCTCCCCATGAACACGACGATGATGCTGTTTCTCCGTTCCGACCGAGCCATGTACACAAGCACTGGCCATATGTATGCGCGAGTAGGCGTTCGAGACCCTGCCCGTATGTACGTACGTGGCCGTATTTTCTTTCTTGCACACTGGCCGCTGTACGTACGTGTACATGCTACGTGCGCTCCTCTACTACGACACGTGCGTGCCTCCACATCGACCAGTATGTACGTACACGTTCGCGACCAGAATGACAATGCTACATACGCTTCAACCAGGTGGGTCCCGACTGTCAGGCACTTCCTTGCCTGCAAAGATGTAGCTGATGGGTCCCAGCAGTCAGGGGGGTGAATCGTTTTTTTTGCCCAGACGCACTTCCTTGCGTGCGAAGATGTAGCTGGTGGGTCCCAACAGTCAGGGGGGCGAATCGTTTTTTTGCCCAGACGCACTTCCTTGCGTGCGAAGATGTAGCTGGTGGGTCCAGCAGTCAGGGGGAAACATTTTTTCACGAAATACAGTGGCCCGTCTGGTGGGTCCCCGCTGCTAGGTGGAGGAATAATTATTTTGCGCGTAATAAGGAGGCACTTCCTTGCTGCGGTATGGACCCGGTATCAGCCTCTCCACGTCTGATCCACATCTGATGGAAGCCGTTCCTTCACCATGTTGACCACGCCGCGCGGAGAGCACCAGGGCGGTGGACGACGACGAGGCCTAGGAAGGGGACGACGTGGAGCCGGTGAATACGTGGCAGTGGATGCCCACGCGTACAGGAGTACGAGGGTTCACTGGTTCACTGCAGTGTGAGGCTGCCGTCACCGCAGAATAACAGGGAGTGTGGGTGAGTAGAGGGATGGCCTGGCCAGCGGTGGGAATAGTAGGAGGTGGTGAGGCTTCCACGACAGCACAACCGGCCACGGGAGGTAGGAGCATGCGGCACGACCGGCGCTGCTTTGGGCGGCTGGAGCTACAAGACCAGAGGTTGAAGAAGCACTACGGTCGTTGGATGGACATTGTACGGTCACTGGATCTAGAATCGTACAGATTGACTAAGTTAACAAAGCACTCCGTCCCCGTCAACTTAGTAGGCCCACAAGTCAGCCTCCCACCAAGGTGGGTCCCAGCCAGCAGGGGGAGTATTCATTTTTTTTGTGCGTAATAAGGAGGCACTTCCGGTGGGTCCGAGCTGACAGCGGGGGGGATGTTTTTTTCACGCAATACAGTGGCCCGTCCGATGGGTCCCAGCAGTCAGGTGGGAAACATTTTTTTTGCAAAATAAGGTGGCCCGTCCGGTGGGTCCCTGCTGTCAGTTGGAGGAATCATTATTTTCCGCATAATAAGGAGGCACTTCCTTGCTGTCGTCGTGGACCCAGCTGTCAGCCTGTCCACGTACAGTCCATGTCCGATGGAAGCCGTTCCTTGACCATGTTGACCATGCTGCGCCGAGAGCACCAGGGTGGTGGACGACGGCGAGGCCTATGAAGGGGACGACGCGGATCCGGGGAAGACACGGCAGTGGAAGCCCGCGCGGAAAGGAGTACGAGGTTTCACTGGTTCAACTGCGGTGTGAGGCTACCTTCGCTGCAGAATAACAGGGGTGTGGGTGAGTAGAGGGATGGCCTGGCCAGCGGTGGGAATAGTAGGGGGCGGTGAGGCCTCCGCGGCAGCACATCCGGCTACGGGAGGTAGGAGCATGCGGCACGACAGGCGCTTCTTTGGGCGGCTGGAGCAACAAGACCAAAGGTTGAAGAAGCACTACGGCCGTTGGATGGACGTCGTACGGTCACTGGAGCTAGAATCGTTCATATTGACTAAGTTGACAAAGCACCCCGTCCCCGTCAACTTAGTAAGCCCACAAGTCAGCCTCCCACCAAGGTGGGTCCCAACTAGCAGGGGGAGTATTCATTTTTTTGTGCTTAATAAGGAGGCACCTCCGGTGGGTCCGAGCTGACAACGGGGGGAACATTGTTTTCACGAAATACGGTGACCCGTCCGGTGGGTTCCAGCAGTCAGGGGGGAAACATTTTTTTCGCAAAATACGGTGGCCCGTCCGGTGGGTCCCTGCTGTTAGGTGGAGGAATCATTATTTTCCACGTAATAAGGAGGCACTTCTTTGCTGTGGCTGTGGTCCCAGCTGTCGGCCTCTCCACGTACAGTACACTTCCGATGGAAGTTGTTCCTTGACCACGTTGACCACGTCGCGTTCCGTTGCATGCATGCGTCCATGGGCGTGGTGTGTCCCTACTATCAGCTTCTCACGTACAGTCATGTTCCAATGACTCTCGGTTGTTGACCATGTTGACCATACCGTGTCGAGCGCACCAAATGCCGGTGGACGAGGCGAGGCCCCAGACTGGAACAACCCGGAGATGGGGAAGACGGGGAAGTGGAGTCGCAGATGGAGAGGAGTGGGAAACTTTACTGGTTCGGGTGCGCGGCAGCACAGCTGCGGTGCCACCCACGGGAGACAGGAGCAAGAACAGAGGTTGAAGAAGGAGCACGACTTTTGGATTAACATCCAACGGTCCAGCTGCTAGATTCATTTGTTGATTAAGTTGACAATGCCCTGCGTACACGTCCGTTTAGTAGGCCCACAAGTCAGCCACCAAATCTGACTTCCTTCCGTGCGAAGATACAGCCGGTGGGTCCCAGCTGTCAGGTGGAGGAAAGATTTTTTTAGCTTAATAAGGAGGAACTGTCCTTGCGTGCGACCATGGACCTCATGGGTCCCAGCCGTTAGGCTCTCCACGTACAGTCCTCTTCCGATGACTCTCATTTGTTTACCACGACGCACCGAGCGCAGCGAGGCGGTGGACGACGGCGAGGCCCAGGATGGGAACGACTCGGAGATGGGAAGACGCGGCAGTGGAGTCACAGATTGAGTGGAGGAGAAGGGTTATAACTGGATTACAGTGCGGCGTGGGGCTGCGGTCGGTGGAGAATAATAGGAGGTGTGGAGGGTGGAGGGATAGCCTGGCGGCGGTGGGGTAGCGCTTCCACGGTGATGCGTGCTAAGCGAGCCGCTAGTCACGGAGGCCGGACCAAGCGGTCCCATGACTGGAGGAAGAAGACGAGAGATTGAAGGTGCATGCCAACCATGTTGACAATGCCCTGCGTAGGCTTCGACCTATTGGCCCACATGTCAGCCTGCAAAAATGTGGCATATATTTAACCCATGTTTTCTAGAATGTACGGTCCATTTGCTGGGCTGGGTGAACAAATAATTTCGCGTCAATGCGGCCCATTTATATTATCTAAGAAATCTCATCCCATTTGCACTTCGTTCAAATACACGAATTAGCTGTGCTCGTTATATATATAATGTTATGTTAGAAGGAGCAATTAATATCAAAAATAAACCGGAGAGGCACATTTTTTATATACATAATTAACAAATTGGCGAGTTATTGCTTAAAATAAAAATGAGCGCGTTATTATTACATTGGTCCTTAAAATCCTCGCAAGCTTTTGTACGCAATCACAAGGATTTTCCTTGCCTGTGAGTCAAAAACAACCAGGATTTTCCTTGCCAACTTCTGTTAAACATTTACTTTTATAAGTTAATAACACATGGGATGTTTTCATAATGCATATATAAGTCTCTATAAAATATACGATAATAGTAATAATATAAATATATATAATGTGGTTAAAAAAATACATTGGGCTGCCGATCTTTAAGAAAAAGCCCATAGGCCGGTATGGACCTCAAAAAATAAGTTGAAACCACTGTCACCCGTATGTCGTAGGCTACACATGTTAAAATACAAAACCTAGGCCTAGCTGATACTTGTTCGCCCTCTGGAAAAAATGATACCAGATCCCCGAGAGAACTGGATTATAGAGGGGGCCGGCGGCATGACTGAAGAAGCACATCAGGAGAGATTTTTTTTCTTCAGTGGATGGCTCTCGATGGCGTTTTTTTACTTGCCTCTGCACCATACAACTTGTATTTTTAGCCTCCCAATCCGTGGTGGACCAGCAGCCCATTTGCTGGGCGGGCCAACCTACAGAAACCAGCACTCAATTTTTCATCAAGTCCCAAAAACAACGCAGTACTATGTTTGTTTTGAGGCCGAAAACATTACGGATGGGGTTGTGCGGGGGAGGGGGCAAGATAGCGCAAAAAGATTAAAAAGAGCTGATGCGCCATTGCTACCCTAACAAAGCAGGTGCAATTCTTCTCGGGAAGAAGGTGTGCCGTTGACACCCACACGTCACATACCCCACAGTATGCATACTAACAAGTTCACACACAAGCACAATGTAAAAGGTAAACATTCGTATCAAACTCAGGTTCACAGGACACGTTCATATTCATAGCCAACATTCACTATCAACAACTCAAAAGGTTCATATATACACGAGTTCAGCATGTCTATGGATCCAAATGGTTGATAGATCACACAACAATATTCATAGATAATTCACAAAAAGATTCAGATATACACATGTTTAGTATGTTTATGCATCCAAATGATTGAGATCACAGCCAATATGATCCATGGACGAACTTTAATTACCTAGGGTACAGACCGGTAAATGGTGTTCAATGGAGGTACTTCTTGCTAAAATTAATGCTTGTACGAGTAAACTTTCGAGTACATAAGAGGCAGCACAGACAATCTGAACTTTGCTTGTAGGTTTATCCTCAAATAGTGGCCTCGTGCCAAGGGAGGTTTGAGCAACTTGGCCACTACTTTCATCCAACTAGTTTACTGGCTCATCTTGGTCCTATATCTCGCCAAAATTCTACATTGCAGACGAGAAAGGAGGCGGTTGAGAAAATGAACCACCCGACTTTTTGTGCAGTTCAACTGAAATGGAGCATCCCCGTGCAAGTGCCGATTAAGTGCCAGATGAATATTGGCATCAACCAACTTGTCTGGAATCTTTAGACTCCATGCCATACAGTTCGCTACCATATGTGCAGATAACCAAAAGGCACAAGTTGGGACCAAAGACTGGACTCCGTTTTTCTGGGTTATGCGCCAAGCAATATTTTTGGCGTTCACTCTCCTAATACTTGGAGTTTGACAATTGGTTGACACCGGTTGATACTCGAATGAATATCGGCACTTCTTCTTGTCAACATCGATGCTTGTCGGAGTGAACTTTGGAGTACATAGCAGCAGCATAAGTACCTGTCCATCTGATCTTTTTGTGCAGTCCTACTGAAATCACCCGATGTAATGATTTGCCTGCGGGTTCAGGCTCCAAGTTACTCCTTTATGAAATCAGCAAACAGTAGCACAATACCAAATTACCAATACATATGACAAGCACAATAATCAGTATAAAGACCAGTACCAACCTGTGTGAGGTAGCATATCAATTACTATTTCCTCTGACTGGAGGCCGAGATAAGCCAAGCGGTGACAAAGAAAGGAAGAATGCAAGCGAGATTAGCGACTAACAGGAAAGGAAGGAAGCTGTCGAGGCAATGAAGCACCCAAAGGTTTTGTGCAGTTCCACCAAAATCAAGCATCCCTGTTGGCACATATATTGAGAGAGTGAGATTACTGTAATAGTGGGACTAGTTGATGAAACATACACTAACAAATAGAAGCACCCTCATTATCTTAATGGGTAAAGTTAGCATTCCCTCCCTGCTCCACCACAAGATTCACCTAATAGACAAACATACACACGTGCATGATTCAACATAGGGTGCTACTAAAGATTTGTTTAACTCCGACATGAAAATTAGGCAGCAATAAATTAGTGGTACTTAAGTACTCCTAACTAATTAAGTGAGACAACAGAAGTGGAAGGGCTCCCTGGAGGATCGTCTCACATGTAAGGTAGTCGTTGCCGGAGCCCTTGAATGGCCTCGACTGAGGCCTCTGGCTTTAGCAAGAAAGCCTTGGAACTGTTTACTCTTCTTCTTCTTCCTCTTCATGCTCTGTTTCTCAGTCCCCTCACCAGTTGGTGAAACCAAGTACATGATTGGCCTTCTATTTCAGAATTGGTTTTGTCAGTGAGGGAGTACAAGTATACTAGTAAAAAATAGCATTATTTTCTCATGGCGATGCATAAAATAGAGATGAACACATGCATTAAATATCATTCTTACCTAAAGGAAGGTTATCATGCCAATATGGATGATGAGGATTGGAACATAGATCTCCCTTTGTGCAGTTCCACCGAAATGAACCAACTATTCCATTCCGACATTCCAGTTAAACAACACAAAATCACTTATTTTAAGAAGAGTTTTTTGCAGTGCACCAAAAGGTCACAACAGCAACCAGGTGAAATGGATATCCCTGTTTGCACAAAAAGCTACAGAGCAAACAGTCAGAGTCTCAAACAATTACAGGCAAAAACATTTGGCTAAACTTGTCATGGCTTATAACAGTGGCATGGCTTCATTTTTACCAGGGGAATTAGATTAAGAACAGCTAAATATTTGGTATAAGGGCATGGGACAGTGGGTGCACCAGCAGTCCAGCACCATGTACCTAAATAGGGGCATAAAGTGGTGATTCATAGTTTGTTGCCCCGAGAAACAAACATCCAAGAAACATATCTGGGTTGGTCCCATTTTTGTTCACTCTAGCCACCTACTTCTATGTGTGGATAGCAAATCTAGTCCTGGTCATACCACTGTGTACAATGTTACACCTATATTTCCCTTTTCGACCAATAGACCGGTTGGATGACCAGTCTGTACTACTTTCACCCCCTTTCCTTACTGTTTGTACCAAGTCCGATGTACTACATACTAAATTCCCCCACCCCCACTTTATTTCTTGTTTGAACCAAGTAGCTTTACCTCTAGCAATAGAAGAAAAAAGAATAGGTGACGTTGGACCATGCGATCGAGAGGGGTTGAGAGGTAGAAAATGATGCACATGCAGCAACGTAGCGAGCTGGGGAAGTAGAGCTAAGGCAGTTTCGAAGGAAGATATACCTGAAGGTCATCGAGATGTGGATAGGTGGGCGGTGGGAGGCCGGATCCGCCCACACTAGGGCAATGACGAAGGGATCAGAGGACCTCTCGCACCGGCACTCGGCCAGAGATAACGGTGCGGCCGGCAGTGGGTCTCCTCCCTCGCTCTCGACGACGGCCTAAACGCTGCCCCTCCTCCCCTTCACCGGCGGAGGGGGGTACGTCCGGATTTGTAACCAGCGGTGAGGATAGAAAGACAATGTTTTTTGAAGGGAGAAAGACAGTGTTACCACCCCTATCAGGTTCAGATCCGGAGAGGATGAGAGTGTGTGAATAGAGCAACCCTAGCAAGCAAGCGCGGAGGCTCCGGCCTATATATATGTAGTGGGGTAGTTTTCCTTTTTCACTCCATCAAAACAATCGTTTAAAATTGTGTACTACGTGCCAGGTCGCCGTCTTTTAGGTGTTGATTGTTTTTTGAGATAGCTACCTGCTTGTTCCAAGTGGTGTTACGGTGTGCCAGGTCGCACTTTATTTTTTGAGGGTTCCAGGTCGCACTTTGTATCATTCAAGTCCGGTACAAGTCCCTCCATTAAATGAACAACCACCCCCTCGTAAAAATTGTGAACAAGCCCACGGCTAAAATTATCGGAAACGTGGGTTGCCCCAACATGCATTATTATTTATATTTTCTACTCCCTCCGTTCCTAAATATAAGAGTTTTTTATTAGCCACACCTAAGACAAGAATTTTTTTATTAGCAGTGAACCCCACATGTCATAGACACAAAAAGTGTGGCAAGATTCCCTTAGGCAAGCCAAAGTGTGTCTAACAATTTGAGCAACTCAAGTTAGGCAAGTGTGGCAAGTGTGGGAAAAATAATGTGGCAACATAAGACAAACATAGTCACAATCCAAACAGCCCCGTAATTTTTTGTGACATGCATGAAAATTTGGTGAGTTAAATTTATAGTCAAAATTTGGCAAGGTGCATCAAATCAACACATGCAAGTATCAAAAGGGAGGTCACAGCATGCATGCATGCGTTGTACTCCCTCCGTTTCCAAATATAAGTCTTTTTAGAGATTCCAACAAGTGACTACATACGAAGCAAAATATGTCTACATACATCCGTATGTAGTAGTCCATTTGAAATGTGTAAAAAGACTTATATCGAGTTCAGTGCTTTGATGTGTCGCATCAACTCGTACAAGACCAAGAAGTTTGATTACTACAACACCCCCTCCCTCGCGCATGAGCGTGGTTGCTCGCAGGACTAGTAGGAGCTTTCACTACACGCTTCTTGACGGCGGCAAACTTGCGGATGGATTTGACCATCATGTCGTCTATGTGAGAGGCGAAGCCGGCGTCGGTGAGGGCTACGATGCCGGCGGTCGCCAGCACCGTCTGGAAACACTGCGCGGTGCGGGGCCGCAGACCGACGCCTTGGATGATTTGGCACAGCCGACTGCCACTCGCGACCATCGCCTCCATAGGTGCTTCTGGCTTCTGGTCACTTGGTCTTGGATTGGAGTGAGCAGTGTTGCACAGTGATTGAGAAAGAACATTTATTGTCAATCTAACCCTGCCATCCATAGACCTCTTTGCTTTAGAGTTAGTTCAGGGTTAGAATCTAACTCTAACCTCTAACTGAGTTAGTAGAGTTCTCCTCGTCTCGGTTCATCACCATCATACTTTCCCCATTTCTGTGTTTTCAGTATCCTGCGAATCAAAGAGGCCCTTAGACTGGTTTAGGTCCGGTAGTTTTTATAAACGTGTTATGTCCAAAATTTAATGAACGTGCTCCGATTTCTACAAAAATGATCTAGTTTCATGTAGTAATTCATTTATTTATTTATTCTTTCGCGGGAGGGTTGCATGTAATTTGTGAAATATGAAATGTAAAGTACCCCGTCATATGCTCCGAGTCGTGCATGCACTACGACCCAGATCCTCTATGTCCCACATGTCGGCGAAAGGGTGCACGTGGAAATAGCCTAGGAGTACATATAGGAGGATAAATGCGTGAAAAAATATGTACGGTGAAGCGTAGCTGCGGTTCGAAAAGGAGACCTAAAGTGATGACAGGTATAGGTCGCACGCACCCAACTAGTGGTAGTACTAGACATACGACTGCTTTTTCCCTAAAAAAAGAGGTACAAGTGCTCAGTACTCCTGTTCTATCAATGCGAGTCCCATCTGACAGCAGTGTCTGTGCTACACCTAGCTCTTCTCCCTCGTTTCTCTCTTCTAGTAATTCTAAACTCAGCCGACGCCCGATGGGCGGGGTGGGGATTTGCCGATGGTCGGTTTTCTCAACTGCGGCCCCACCTCACAGTGAAAACGTTACTACTGGAATAAAAATGCCATATACTCCTATACTAATAAAACATTAAGGCCACCAGGCGATGCAGTGCTGGTTATAGGAGGCAAGAAGAAGAGATGCATCGAACGGTGGCTAAGTAGCAGCGGCTTTCGTGGCCAGGTCGATGTGCTTCTGAACAATGGCGTCCAAAGATTCCAGCTGCTGGAAGAAGGCCAACGTCTTTCTGTCCTCGCTGGCCTTGTAGTGGCCTATGTAGACAATTTCCTTGTCGGGGCAGGATGATCTGGCCCACGAGCACCTATGGGGCCGGCGGACAGAGCCCCTTTCGGTTCGGCGGGGAGCGGAGGTCACACGAAGAGCAGATCGAGGCGAAGCACGCGAGAGGTTTACCCAGCTTCGGAGCTCTCCAGAGAGATAATACTCCTACTGCTGCATGTCTAGGTGTATTGCGTTCTTGCTCAGGAGCGCTCGAGTGCCACAGTACAGACGAGCTGCTAACGAGACTGAGCATGGAGGGAACTGATCGACCAATCCTTTCTATGTTGCGCATGGGCCTCCTTTTATATGCTCAAGGGGCTCCGACAGGTGGCAACGTAGACGGGGGTACAAATGGAAAAATAGTGGTTGGTACACCTACTTATGCAAAGGTATAGTGTACTATACCTAACCCCGACGACAGGGACAAAGGCATTAAATGCCCGTCTAGTCGCCCTAACAAAGGCAAACAGGACCGTCAGGCGCCACCGTTCGCCACGATGGCAAACTTGTCGGCGCTGCTTCCCACCTCGCACCGCCGCTGCACAGCCTTCTCGCCACGCCGCTGGAAAGGCCCAGGCGACACGTTAGTGGATGCGCTGGAGCGTGGTACAGAGAGGTGGTCTATCGCCAAGCGCCTTGCCATGATTGTTATCTTGTCGCGCCCGGAAGCTTGTCGCTCACGGGCCTTCCCGCAAGCTCCTCTTCTTGGGGCCTTGTCTTGTAAGTGCCTGGGGTGGCCTTCCCGGCAAGCTCCTCTTGCCGGGGCCTTGTATCCTATGTGCCTTGGGTGGCCTTCCCGGCAAGCTCCTCTTGCCGGGGCCTTGTCTCCCTGGCTTGAATACTTTGTTCTTGAATGGCTCCAAAGGAACCACGGAGGACCTTGGCGGTCACCCGGTAAGCCTTGCCGCGGAGGGCTGCAACTGCCCGTGCACAAGTTCGGGATACTAGGGTACCCCTACTCTAGTACACCGACAGGAGCGCCCGGGCCTGGGCCACACACGGTGCCGAGCGATGTTGGGCCAGGCCCCAAAGCAGGCACGGGCACACGCGGCCAGGTCACACCATAACTCACTATGGACCCACCACGCCCCCCCACAGGCAGCACGCGCATCGAACGTGGCGTCGTGCGAGAAGATCGTGGGCGAGATCGTGGGGGTTTCTTTATTCGGAAAATCAGAGCGTCCGCCCCTCCCTCTTTATAAGCGGGGAAGCAGGGCACGTCGCCTACCTTGCCGCTTGTTGTCCCATCGAAAAACCACCGCTGCTCCCCCTTCTTCTCAAGGCTGAAAAGAGAGCAGCGCTCACTTCATCGCCACCAGCACCCTCAACGCCGCCGATATCCTCCACCGCCTCCGCCATGGGCCCGAAAAGCCGACAAGGGGAAGACCGTGAAGTCGGCCGAGGTGCTGCTTGACTTCTTGACGCTTCGGAAGGAGCGGGCCGTCTTCCCCCTCAGCTCGCCGCGAGGGAGCCGAGGAGAACTACTACCTCTTCCGTCGACAGAGACGCGAGCGCATCCGCGCGCGAAGGTACTCCTCGCCGCTGTGCAGAACTGGCCCGACGGGTATCCCTTCTTCGCGCTCTTCTTCTACTGTGGGCTCTGCCCGCCCTTCTCTGAGTTCTTTTCTGACATTATGAACACCTACGGGTTCCGCCTCCTTGATTTCACCCCCAACGCCCTTCTGACCATGGCAGTTTTCGCACATCTCTGAGAAAACTTTGTCGGAGTCCACCCAAATGTAGCTCTTTTCCGTCACTTCTTTTTACCCCGAGCCGAGAGAGAGCCCCTTGCGGAGGAATTGCTTGGGTCTCGTGGTCGGCAAGAAGGAGGCCTATCTGGAGGGAGAGCTCCATAGCAAATGGGAGGAGTGGAGGGCAGATTGGTGCTGGATTGTTGAGGAGAACCCGCAGCCTTTACCGCCAAATACCAAACCCCAGTGAGTACGCGGCAATGATTGGAGCAATCTGGCCCCGGAGGGCGCTTAGGCTGAAGATCGCAGTCACCCGAATCCTCCGCCTCGAGACTTGCCGGACTCACTTGGCAAACCTGTTGGCGCGGACTTTCTTCGCCGCCGCCGCCCTTGCAGGAGAGAAGGAGACCTGCACAGGAATTTCAGAATGCAGCGGACATCATGAGGCTGCTCCCGGGCCTCAACTTCAACTTCAACATCACGGAGCTTGACGCAATGCTCTTAGAGCTGTTCAAGCCTGATCCTGATCATCCGGAGATGTTTAGGTTGCCGAGGGGCGTCGTTCCACTGTGCAACAACTCGTCGCTTGACCGCATCCGTGCAATGATGCCGTTGTGTGACTCCCACGGAATTGTCCCCACTTGGCAAGAGCCGCGATGACGTGGTGCGGCAGTTTTTGACAATCTAGTGGAAATGCCGGTCCGCCCGGCAAGCGTAGGGGCCTCACCCGCGACACTACTGACGATGAGATGCAGCGCATCGCCACCAGGCTGGAAGAGGCGGCAGCAACCGCTGCCGCGGGCGAGTTTGACTTTACTATGGAGGAGGCGGAGGCAGCCGAGGCGGCAAGCCTTGTCGAGCGAAAGGAGTTCGTCGGCGAGGAAGAGCTTGCCGAGCCTGAAGCCGAGTCGAGCGAGCCCACCGAGGGCGCCTCCTCCCCACCTCCAAGCAGCTTGCCGCGAGTGGAGCCACCGGCTCCACCAAGAAGGCGTCTTCGCAAGGCCGGAGACGCAGCGGGGCGGCAGACGGGCCAACAGCCGCAGGCGCCATGACGCCGCTTCCACCGCTGCAAGCATCTGCTGTTGCCTGGAGCTCCTCACGCCGCTGCAGCTGGAAGCGAGGTGGCCCTCGCAGCCACCGGTCCGCTCCCGCCAAGCGCCCAAGGGAGCCCACTCTTCCGCCTCGTCGTGCGAGGCGGGCCAGAATCGACCTCTCCGCTCAGCTCCGACGAGGAATAGGAATAGTAAGATTCCTCTCTGTACTTGTAATTCTTTGATCTGTTGCCTTGTCTTGTCTATTATTTGCTTTACTCTGAGTCCATTCCTTTTCAGGACGCTGGCCCAGAGGATGTCGAAGAGAGCCAAGACCCCGGTGATTGTCGTCGAGGACGAACCTACTGCGACGGCAGGAGGCGCGTCTGAGACAACCTTGCCGGATGAGGCAACTCTCCTTCAAAGCAGGCCCCAGCGCAGCCCCCAGCGTAAGTATATGGTCTACTCCTTGCTGTTCGGCGTGCGTGGGTGCTTTTCCCTGGCGATATCTGACTGTTGACTTGTGTAGGAGCAGAGCAGCCTCCTTCTGCTTCGACTACGCCGCCAAGGGTGGATTCCCCGGCAAGGGAGCGTTCCCCGGCAAGGGAGCCTTCTCCGGCAAGGGAGCCTTCTCCGGCAAGGGGCAGTTCTCCGGCAAGGGACGGCACCAGCGATCCCTTGGCGGCGGAGACCATGACCGCAGCCCCCGGCGCAGGTAACCTTCTTGCCTGAGTACTTCCCTTGTGTTTTTCTTCTTCTAATTTTATCTTTGAGTATTTGCTTGACTCTCTTCATCCGTCCACCAGAGAGCCAATGGAGACCGAGGTCGCAGGCGAGGAGGACGTGCGCGGCAACACTGATGAAGCCGCCGCCGTGGAAGAAGAAGCCGGTGCTGATGAGCCTGCCGGCGAAGAGGCCACCGAAGCTGCCGCCGCAGAAGCCGGGCGAGGGTCCGGCGATCGCAGCGACGCACGAGGCAGCAGGAGCGCCAGCGCCTACACCGACCGCCGATCCCTCCGCCCGCTGCTGCAGCGTCGGGCTCGAAGATCCCTGACCAGCGCGCCTACTTGAAGGGCAACGATGGCGTCTTCATCAAGCTCCCATGGGAGTCGAGCTCGAGCGCCGGCGAAGGAGAAACCTTCGATGAAGAACTGCTCGCCTCCGCTGGCTGACTCTAGTTGACGCGCGCAGCAAATAAAGGGCGAAGCCCGAGGAGGAGCAGCCGCGAAGCTGCTGCCGCTCTACCGTGCTCGACAAGCCAAAGCGGCATCCCGGAGGCGCTTGTCGCGGCGGGAGCAGACATCGAGAAGCGGAGGAGCTCCGGGGCGCAACCGAGGAAGCTCTCCGATCCTTGGCGGAGGCGGGAGCAACTCGCCGAGGAGCGCAAGGCCTTCATCCTCGAGAAGGCTGAAGCTGAGGAAGAACAGCGGCTTGCCGCTGAGAAGCTGTCTGCGCAGGAAGGTGAGTTGGCGCAGCGGAAGGTTGACCTTGACAGCCACGAAGAGGATCTTTCCATGCGCGAAGAAACATTTGGCGGGGCTCTCAAGGAGGCAAAGGATGCTGCCGTAGCTGCCGAGGCCGCCAAGAAGGAGCTGGAGACGAAGGTGGCGCAGTTGGAGGCCAGCCTCAAGAAGAGCGGCGAGGAGCTTGCTGCACTCAAGCACGAGCGCGAGAAGGACGCCTACACTCTTGGCGAGCTGGAGGGCCGTATCGCCGAGAGGAGCAATGAACTCAGCGCCACCAGGGACTCCAATGCAGACCTTGAGTTGAAGCTAACTACTTTGACTCGGGGCTGGGCCGGCGCCAAGGAGGCGGGAGGTGGCCTTGAAGGAGAAGATCAAGGCCGACGAGGAGCTGTGGCGAATCTTGTTGCCGCCCAGAGTGCCTTGAGGAAGAATGTAGAGCACTGGACCGAGGGTCTCGTGGATACTGCTGCAGCCATCCACAGGGAGCTGATGGAGTTGGGGATGGTGGATCTTGGATACTCCTCCGACGAGCATCTCCAACCCAGCGCCAAGCTCAGCTTGTTCTTCAAGGGCGTGGTGACGGCTCTCCAGCGACTCCGGGAAGAGGTCCCAAAACAGCTGGCCGAGGAGTCGCGCCAGATCTTGGGAGCCCTCCAAAGGTGTTGATGAAGGTGGCCTTCCGCAATCCAGGCCTCAACCTCACCAACGTCCTCAAGTCCTTGCCGCCGGATGCTGATGTGGAAGCGCTCAAGACCCTTGTCGCACCCATCGTGGACAGGGTGAGCGGGATCAGGAGGGTTGAGGGCGATCACATAGATTAGGCCGCCTGTTTTCTCTTTCTCTTGCCGCTGCTGGTCATGTCATAAGAACAATCCATTAGAGCTGCGGCAAGCTATCTTGTAATATAACTTTATTTTGAGTATCAATTGCTATGTTATTTCCTTTACTTGATCCCTTCCTTTGTATGTTTTTGCCCTACGCTTTTAGGGAACTTGTCGGCGCGGGCACCTGAGCCGCGAGCGCTGAGTGCGGGACGTCAGCAGCCTGCTGGCGGTGCCGCTTCCGACAAGCAACCTTGTCGCAACTAGTCGCAGCTCACTTAAGTTGTTGAGCGGACTCGAAACAAAGTAAGGGCACAACTAGCTACGAGTCGGTTCCTCTGCACACAGGTTTTCCATACAAAGTTCGGTCGTTCAAGGAAGGTAACTTAAGAATTTTAAAACTAATTGCTCAAACTTTGGCAACTTAGCTTTTCTGTCGTTTGCTTCCCGGTAAGGCTAGACTTCCTTGAGCGACGCTTGGTCCACACCATTATCTTCTCCCTTCCCCCGGCAAACTTGTGTGCGAGGGAACCTTCCTTTCTTTGAGAAAGAGAAAGAAGAGAAAATAAAGATATGGAGCCTTGTGGGTCGTTATCACTTACCAGGGGTAGGTGCTGCACAAAGTGTCAGATAACGCATGCAAACAGAAGTAAAAAGCATGAAATTGACAAGGTGTGCGAAGCACGCTAGCTTTCTTGATGCACGGGTCTGCGCCCGGCTTTGTATAAAGGATTACATGCAACAGCGGCAAGACTTGTACAAAAGGTGGTTGCGGAACAGGTTCGGCAACCGCGCCTCTGAGTAAAACTTACGAAGATGCTCGATGTTCCAGGAGTTGCTCACCGAATGCCATCTTCGGTCTCAAAAGCGGACAGCGCGAGCCTAGTGACTCGTTTCACCCGATAAGGGCCTTCCCACTTCGGCGTCAACTTGTTGGAATTCTTAGCGGACTGAACGCGCCGAAGAACAAGGTCGCCTTCCTCGAGACTTCTGGCATTGACTTTGCGGCTATTGTAGCGGCGTAAAGCTTGCTAGTACCGAGCAGCTCGTACAACAGCCTGAAGACGATCTTCCTCAAGGAGCAGCGCGTCATCCTGTCGCAGCTGCTCTTGCTCAAGCTCATCATAATCGAGCACTCGAGGCGATCCGTATACGTGTTCCGTGGGGAGAACTGCCTCTGCTCCATAGACTAGAGCAAAAGGTGTCTGGCCAGTGGCTCGATTTGGCGTCGTCCTTGTCGACCAAAGAACCACCGGCAGCTCCTCAATCCAGTTTCTTCCGCACTTGTGCAGCCTGTCGAAAGTTTTGGTCTTGAGCCCGCCGCACTTCAAAGCATTGCCCTCTCCGCTTGACCGTTGCTTCTCGGATGAGCAATGTAAGCTAGCAGACCTTGGCGACAAGATCTTGGACGTTCTTCATTAAGGTGCGGCTTGTGAATTGCTTGCATTTGTCGGTGATGATCCTGTTAGGGATTCCGAAACGGCAAAAAATCGACCTGAAGAACTTGTCTGCTGTTGTCTTTGTCACCTTCCTCATCGCTTCCACTTCCGGCCACTTTGTGAACTTGTCGATTACAACGCATAAGTACTCAAAGCCCCGACAGCTCGGGGAAGGGGCCGAGGATGTCGAGCCCCGGACCGAAAATGGCCGGGATAAAGGGATCGTCTGGAGAGCTTGAGCTGGCTGGTGTATCTGTTTGGAATGGAACCGCACGCTTCACACTTGGTTACTTGTGCGGTTGCATCACGGAGGGCTGTCGGCCAAAAGAAACCTTCTTAGGAGCAGCTTTTCTTGCGGCAAGTGCTCTGGCACCAATGTGGTGACCACATATGCCTCCATGTATCTCTCGCCAACAGCTTTTGTTCGTCTTCCGGTGAATACACTTCAATTTCACACCGTTGAGTCTTCTTACATGCAGTGTGTTGTCGACAAACTGGTACATACTTGACTGCCGGGCTACTCTTTCCGCTTCTTCTTGTTCCTCGGGAAGTTCTCCTGTCTCAAGGAAATGGACAATCTGCTGCGCCCATCTTTGGAGCTTGCGGCTCGACAACAAGGACTAAAGGCACATCTGCTGCTGTGGGAACATCGGCTTCCATCGCAAGAACACCTGCGGCTCAGCCGGAGCTTGACGTTCCCCGGCAAGCTTGCCGGAGCAAAGCTTGTCGGGAGCGTCTGCTTCAACGGAACAAACCCTAGAGCTTGTCGGAGCAGACTGCTCCTCAGCACTATTGGTGTCGATCTTGGGGACCTTCTTGGCGGCGGCTTCAGGAAGCTCTGCCGGAAAGTAGTCACCAGAGATCAACTTCCTCTTCTTGCTCTGTCCAGTTGATGGTGTTACAGACGGTTGAGTCAGCTTGAGCACAAAAATCCCTGGTTCCATAGGTAACTTAAGTGCGGCGCACTTTGGCGAACCATCAGCAATGTCGTTACGAGCTCTTGGAATATATTCCATCAGAGGGCCGTCAAAGTGCTCTTCTAGCTTTCTCACTTCATCAACATAAGCTTCCATCAATGGACTCGATAATTCTTGTTCACTTGGCGGATAACAAGCTGTGAGTCACCCACGACAATGAGCTTCTTGATCCCAAGGTCTACTGCGATCCTGAGACCGGCAAGCAAACCTTCATACTCTGCAGTATTGTTTGTTGCTTGCTTCTTGGGAAAGTGCATCTGGACCACGTACTTGAGGTGCTCTCCGGTGGGAGCGACAAGTAGCATCGCCTTGCACCGGGCGCCTTGCGCCGAGAAGGCACCATCAAAGTGCATCGACCACTCTTTGCTTGCTTCCTTGACGGGAATGCTCGTTTCGGAATTTCGTCATCCGTGTTGGTGTCCATTCTGCTATGAACTCCGCCAATGCCCTGCTTTGGATAGTTGAAGTGCTCCCAAATTTGAGGCCAAAGCTTGACAGTTCCAGTGCCCACTCGACAATCCTGCCTGTTGCCTCTGGATTTTGCAGTATCCTTTTAAGCGGGAAGCGAGTGACAACTGTGATCTCATGTGCCTGAAAGTAATGGCGCAGCTTTCTTGAGGCCATGAGGAGGCCGAAAAGCAATTTCTGCACACCAGAGTACCTTGACCTAGCCCCCTGCAGAAGGGAACTGACAAAGTAAACTGGGCGCTGCACCATCCTTTTCTGCATCTTCTCATGCGTCTGCGCAGATCCGTCCTTGTCGGGACCAGAGCTTGCCGGTGAAGCCCCCTGCTTGTCGCTGGATGCGTCTGCCATGGTTGCTAGCTCATCATCCGCCTCCCTCTCCGCTACTAACGCAGCACTAACCACTTGATTGGTTGCTGCTATATATAGCAGCAATTTCTCTTGTGGCTTAGGTGCGACAAGTGTTGGAGTGGAGGACAGGTATCTCTTCAAGTCATGCAGCGCTGCCTCCGCTTCCGGAGTCCATTGCATCGGAGCTGCCTTTTTCAAGATTTTGAAAAATGGCAGGGCACGCGCAGCAGATCTAAAGATAAACCTGCTGAGAGCAGCTACGCAACCGGCAAGCCTTCGTACATCCTTGACGCGCTTTGGTGCTTCAATCTGCTCAATGGCCTTGATCTTGTCGGGATTGGCTTCAATTCCCCGCTGAGACACGAAGAACACGAGAAGCTTGCGGAAGGGACTCCGAACACGCACTTCTCGGGGTTGAGCTTGAGGTTGATCTTGCGCAGATTTGCAAAGGTTTCATCTAAATCTTGAATTAGGGTCGCCTTGTCCTTGCTTTTGACCACTATGTCATCCATGTAGGCTTCCACATTTCTGTGCATTTGCGGCTCAAAAGCGTCATGAACTACTCTCGCAAATGTTGAACCAGCATTCTTTAACCCGAAGGGCATCCGTACAAAACAGTATGTGCCACATGGGGTGATGAAGGCGGTCTTCTCCTGATCCTCTTCTGCCATGAAGATCTGATGATATCCTGAATATGCATCCAGAAATGAAAGCAAATCACATCCGGCTGTGGAGTCAACAATCTGGTCGATGCGCAGCAAGGGAAATGGGTCTTTGTGACAAGCTTTATTGACATCGGTAAAGTCTATACAAATCCTCCATTTCCCGTTAGCCTTGCGTACAACTACAGGATTGGCCAACCACGTAGGATGGAGCACTCCTCTAACAAGGCCTGCTGCTTCCAGTTTCTTGATTTCTTCCGCGATGAACTCTTGGCGCTCCTTTGCTTGCTTCGACTTTCTGCTTGACGGGCGCGCATGAGGACAAAGCGGCAAGATGGTGCTCAATTACTCTCCACAGGAACACGGGGATGTCGACGGTTGCCATGCAAACACGTCGACGTTCGCCCGCAGAAAGCAACGAGCGCCGCCTTCCTATTTAGGGTCAAGAGAGGCACGATGGTGAAGGTACCACCGATTGCCGTCCTCCTTGGCGGACACCTTCTTCGTCTCTAGTGGAGCTGTCATCGTCTTCTTACACTTGCCGGTGGAGCTCGATGGTGCGTCCTCGACGGTAGCGCAGCACTCCGAAGAGGTGCGCTTGCCGGAGTGGGCATCAGAGCTCTTGCCGGACTTGGTCTTCTTCTTCCCCCCGGGAGCTTCAGCGGCAAGTGGCTTGCAATCTGTCGCGGCTGCTGCTTCCCGGTAGATCTTGTCGGCACAGATAAGAGAATCCTTCTTGTCGCCAGGGACAGAGATGACGCTTATCGGGCCCGGCATCTTCAGCAGGTTGTAGGCATAGTGAGAGGCCGCCATGAATTTGGCGAGTGCTGGACGGCCAAGTATTCCATTGTAAGGCAATGGAAAGTCAGCAACATCAAAGGTGACCCTCTCAGTCCTGAAGTTCATCTCGTTGCCAAATGTTACCGGCAACGTGATCTTTCCCTTCGACTTCCTCCTTCCCGGATTAATTCCTTGAAAAGTGCCGGTCTCTTCGAGCTCGCCATCTGGGATCTGGAGTTTCTGGAGCACCGCGGAGGAGATAAGATTCAAGCCGGCCCCGCCGTCAACTAGCATCTTGGTGACCTTGAGGTTGCGGATAGTTGGTGAAACCAACATCGGCAAGCACCCGATCGCAGTTACGCGATCAGGGTGGTCCTCAATGTCAAGGATGATAGGCGTGCTGGACCATTTCAGAGGCTTGCGTGACTCGATGGATGCTCCTGCTGCATTGACCTCCCGCATCCACTGTTTGAGCTGGCGGTGGGAGGTATGCAGAGAAGCACCGCCATCAACGCACAGGACCTCTGTGGCTTTCTGGAACTCCTGCTCATCGGCCTCGTCATCATCCATGTCCTCGTCGTCGTCGTCGTCGTCATCCTTGTCGCGGCCGCGGGGAGGCCTGTCTCCTTGCCGCTGCTTGGCCTTGCCGCGGCGCCCTCCCCGGCCGGGAAGTTTCTTGCTAGCTCCTCCAGCACCTTCCTGGGCCTTCTCCTTGTCGTGTCATTCGTATTCAGCTTTCTGTTGCTCGACAAGCTGCTCGACCTTCTTGCAGCTCTGGAGGTCATGGCCCTTGGTGTGGTGGATCTTGCAGTACTGCTTGCCGGAGCCGTCCTGCTTGTCGGCGACCGCCACAGACGGGCAGTTGGCGCCAGCGGCAACCTCCTTGCCGGAGCTACTAGCCTTGGCATTCTTGTCGCCACCTTCATTGCCGGACTGCTCAACAACTAGCACATCTCTGCCTTTCTTTTTCCTGTTGCCCCGCCGCCGGCTCTTCTTTGCCGGGGCGGTCTCTTCACTATCAGATCCTCCTGCTTCGACATTCTCTCCGGGGAGTCTCCTCCCTTCCTCAGCACGTGCACACTTGTCGCCTAGGGCGTATAGCTCACTGACGTCTCTGATTTTGCACATCGCCATCTCCTCCCGCATCCTGCGGTTTCACACGTTCGATGGAGCACGCTGATTACATGGCGGGGTGGACGTCTGAGATGTTGTGATGTACACGGCTGAATCTTTGAATATACTTGCGGGGGCTCTCCTTCCTTCGGGCGGCGAGATGAAGGTCGCTTTCTTGGCCATGGGGCTTGTGGCCGCCTGTAAAGGCGCCGACAAACTGATGGCATAGATCTGCCCAAGAAGATATGTTGTCCGGCAAGTGCATGAGCCAGGATCTGACATTGGGCTTGAGCACCAACGGGAAGTAGTTGGCAAGGATCTTGTCATCCCGCCCCCGGCAGCTTGCACCGCGATGGTGTAGATGCTGAGGAACTCCGACGGATGCGTCTTGCCGTCGTACTTCTCTGGTACGTCTGGCTTGAAGTTTTTCTTCTTTGGGCCCTTTGGACTTGCCGCAGCTCACGAGTGAACGCAGGGCAACCTACCGCGTCTGACAAGTCGCTGGTTCATTTGGCGCGTGCATGTCGACGGAAGGGCCCAGGCGCTTGTCGGATTGACGTCGCGCTTCTCTTGGCGCTTCGATGCGATTTCGGCGTCCTCTTCTTGTCGTTCGTGAAGAACTTGGTGCTGATCGCGATGAGCTCGTGGATCTGATGACGCAGTGGAGTCGCTGTCGAGGTGGATCCGGCGAGTCGGCGATCTTGGCCTTCGGGGCGGAGAGTGCATGGTGGTTGCACCCCCAGCGGTCTCGTCGCCACCGGCTCGTGTTTGGCAGTCTTGCCGCGGTAGCGATGCACTCGGTTGCCACGGAGCGTCGCCGTTGGTGAAGCCGATGAGACTCAGAATGGTGGTCCTCCATTTGTCGACCTAGTCGGCCGTTGGAGGGAAATCCAAGAGCAGTTGCGCTCTCGCCAAAGCTTCTGCTGGAGTGGTGGGTGGCAGTGGCGAACGACGTGAGGAGCGGGATATGCTCGGACTTCTAACTATGTTAGAAGGAGCAGTATCCCGTCCGGGCGACCGTGCCGCTTCGCGCCCGGCATGTTGGCGTGCATGCTGGTCTTGAGCATCCGAGATCCTCCGGCTCGATCTCGGTCCAACGAGCGTATGGCGTTGTGAATGCCATGACGCTGTCGGTCCCGCGCCTCTGAGGCGGGCGCGGTGCATGTCTGGACGCCGAGGTCTGCGCGGCCTTGTCCTTGGACTTGGCAGCACCGTGAGCTCCCCCGTCGTCGTCCATTCTTCCGCCGGCGTCTACCCCTCCACCTGTTTGCTCCGGTGGCGGTGGGTTCGACGCGGACGGGGCTTCTGCAGCCGAAGCCTTCTTCTTCGGTGGCATGTTGACGAAGATGATGAAGATCTAGCTCGCTTGGCTGCCGGATCAGGTTCACACAACCTCGACGCCCCCTACCTGGCGCGCCAAAGATGTCGGGGCAGGATGATCTGGCCCACGAGCACCTATGGGGCCGGCGGACGAGCCCCTTTTGGTTCGGGCGAGGCGGAGGTCGCACGAAGAGCGCAGATCGAGGCGAAGCGAGAGGTTTACCCAGCTTCGGAGCTCTCCGGAGATAATACTCCTCTTGCTGCATGTCTAGGTGTATTGCGTTCTTGCTCGGGAGCGCTCGAGTGCCACAAAGATGCATTTAGCTGCTAACGAGGCTGGCGTGGAGGAATCGATCGACCAACCCTTTCTACGTTGCGCATGGGCCTCCTTTTATATGCTCAAGGGGCTCGGCGGTGGCAACGTGGGCGGGGGTACAAATGGAAAAATAGTGGTTGGTACACCTACTTGTACAAAGGTACCTTTGTACTATACCTAACCTGACGGCGGGGGACAAAGGCATTAAATGCCCGTCTAGTCGCCCTAACGGTGCAAACGAGGGACCGTCGGGCGCCACCGTTCGCCACGATGGCAAACTTGTCGGCTGCTTGCCACCTCGCACCGCTGGCTGCACGACCTCTCGCCACGCAGCGCTGGAAAGGCCCCAGGGCGACACGTTAGTGGATGCGCTGGAGCGTAGGTATAGAGAGGTGGTCTGTCGCGGCAAGCGCCTTGCCGCGGTTGTTATCTTGTCGCGCCCGGAAGCTTGTCGCTCACCGGGCCTTCTCGGCAAGCTCCTCTTGCCGGGGCCTTGTCTTGTAAGTGCCTGGGGTGGCCTTCCCGGCAAGCTCCTCTTGCCGAGGCCTTGTCTCCTATGTGCCTTGGGTGGCCTTCCCGGCAAGCTCCTCTTGCCGGGGCCTTGTCTCCCTGGCTTGAATACTTTGTTCTTGAATGGC